>SJYF01007252.1:4708535-4720501 GCA_006410515.1 Procapra przewalskii | reverse complement strand
TCTGACACTGTTTCCACTGTTTCTCCATCTATTTCCCATGGAGTGATGGGACCAGATGCCATGATCTTCATTTTCTGAATGTTGAGCTTTAAGCCAACTTTTTCACTCTCCTCTCACTTTCATCAAGAGGCTTTTTAGCTTCTCTTCACTTTCTGCCATAATAAAAAAATTTATAAAGTCTCTCCAGGTCCTTTCCCACAAAAATGCAAACATAGATTTCACAGAACATTTTGCAAATAATTTCAAGGGAGATATAGATTCTTTATAGGTTCATATACACAATTTTTTTAAAGGAAAAAAAAGTAAAGGTTTAAAGAACTTACACAAAGTCAATAAATCCTCATAGCAATGTCTGCTTTTGAATAAACTAAATGTTGAGTTTATGATCCTCCACCATCTACAGTTTAGGCACCACCACAAATCATTTCAGATTTCTAACTCTATGGCGTTAGTGAACCAGGGCAAACAATTTTGCAAAATCTGTAAGACATTCACCAGACGGCTGGGAAATTGATCAATCTAGCAAAAAACCATTTTATTTCTTATTTCTATTTTTTTCTTTTAAAATGTCTGCTGTCTTTGTCTCTATAAATGTGGCATAATGGACACTCATGTCCAATTCTTTTGTTACTCAAATCAGGTACATTAGGCTCCCTGTTTTTAATATCATGTTCCCATCTTGTGGTGCTATAGTGAAAAGGGGGGGCGCAGATGATAGAAAATGGTATAATTAAAGGACATTTTGGTATTTTTTTGTTTTAGTAATATTTCACATCTATTTCATAAACATGTATTCATTAAAAAGGAGCTCTGAACCCTATTGTAAACTCTGGACTGTGGACAGTTATTTCACGTAGGTTCATCTGTTACAGCAGGTTCTTCTCTGGTGGGGGATATTGCTTACAGCATAGGCTGTGCAAGTGGAGGGGCCAGGCAGGGGGGTGTATAAGAAAGCACTATACTTCGTTTTAACCTTGCTGTGGACCCAAAGCTACTTTTTAAATTTTAAAGCAAAAAATGGATTCTGAAAATAATTCTCTAGAGGGGAACCAGGGAAGATTTTGTACAGAGATTCCACTGGAATCTAATGTAAAGATACTGACACGCAGCCCTTCATGGAAATAAATCTACTCAAAATAAAATCAATTGTAATTGTTTTATATTTATGAATTCCATTTATAAAATGGTTACAGTAAGCTTAACCAGGACTCAGAAGTTTAATTTTCGTCTAGGCTTCCCAGGTGACTCTTGTGGTAAAGAATCTGCCTGCCAGTGCAGGAGAGGATAGTTCAGTCCCTGGGTTGGGAAGATCCCCTGGAGAAGAAAATGGCAACCAGCTCCAGTATTCCTGCCTGGAAAATCCCATGGACAGAGGAGCCTGGTGGGTTACAGTCCACGGGGTTGCGCAGAGTTGAGACATGACTGAACAACTGAACAAAACCGTGAGAGAGAAATAACAATACTTAACTATATATTGTGCCAGCTGCTGAGGGAAAAAAAGCTCATAGGGACTTCCCTGGCAGGCCAGTGGCTAAGACTCTGCGCTCCCAATTCAGGGGTCTTGAGTTCAATCGGGGAACTAAGATCCCACATGCTTTAAGGTGTGGCATTAAAAAAAAAAAAGCTCATAAAATTTAACTTAACCATCACAGAAACCGAGATTCTGTCATTACAGGTAAAGAAACTGAGACTCAGAAAGGATGACTGATGTGCCTGTCTTTCACAAAACTATGAAACAGCAGAGCCAGGATTCAGACTCCATCATCCCATAGCGTGTAGCCCACATTCTCAAGGTATACCATACAGTGGAGAAAGCTCCTCCTCCTTGGGTAGCCTGAGGTTGGCGCTTTCAACACTGCTATCTTGATACTTTTACTAAATTCCATGAGTCATTCATTCCAGGAGGTCTCTACTGTCTTTTAAGAAACAGGACGAGAAATTCCAGTATTTTTTTTCACTTTCATTGCATTATTGTCATATCTCCACAGGACTAAGAATGAAAGCTTTGCAGCAAGAGGAGGGATAGCTCCTGAGTGAGGGTCAGGCAGTGACACTGACTCGGATCACAGACTGGGTTTGACAGCCTCTTCCAGCCCCATGCTTAGGTGCTTCACTCTCTAATTCTTTTTTAGCTTCACTTATTCTCTTTGTCGTGAGTAAGGATATTTTTATTGTCCTGTCACATTAGTTTTCCTTACATTCCTCCACCTTTTTTTTTTTTTTTTTTTAGCTCAAAGGATTAGGTTTGGAGCTGTCACAGAAGAAATCAAATATGTCCTACAAACCTATTTTCGTAAAATGTGTTTTCATGATCCCCGCAGTCCAAAGGCCTGCGGAGAACAAAACATCTTTCCTGAGACGCATGCAGTTTGAACGCGTCGAGTTTCTTCACAGCCACAGGCAGTGGGCTGAGCTCTCTTTTACAAAGACGGTGGCATTTCTGATGACCTTTTATGGGATAATTAAAGCCTCTTCCTCCCTCTGTCCTCCATGTCTCCTTTTTGGTGCCTTTGTCTCTCGGCCTTTGCGTTCTTTCCTCTCGCCGGGTGCAGTGGGCCTTTCTTTCCTTACAGGACAGTGCTTTCTTCTTGGGCCACCTTGTTCTGGCTGCTTGCGGGCCTGATGATGCTCTGGCCCACACTGGCTGATGAATACTTATCTGCCTCCTCTTCCCTTTCATTTCTATCTCATCATATCACTTCTCATTGGAGACCTGGGACACTGTCTGATTGATGGTAACAAGTCTCTGACTTTTCTCAAGTCATCACCGGAATTCTAACATGCTGTGAGTCTTAACTAACTGTAGTCTTCATAACGCTAAACTTCAGTTTGTCATTTCAATTTTTTTTTTTTTTCACCAGACCCTGTTTTGGTTAAGTAGGCTGATAGCACTTTCACTTGAGAGGGAGGCAGGCTGTGACATTTAAGATCAGTCACCAAATTTTTTCATGGATTTAAATCATAATGCTGATAGCTGTGAGTTATGTGGATTTGAGGATGTTGTTTAAACACTTGGAGCCTCTGTTTCTCATCTGTGGAATGAGGTTCATAATAGTACCACCTCCTAGGTTGTTGTGAGAATTAAATGAGATAAACCATGTAAAAGGCTCCTACTAGGGGGCTTTTAATATCTATCTTGTTTTTCTAAGTATATGAGTTTTACCATGTACTAAGGACTTTCACATCCACTGTCATAGCTATGAATTAAGCATATACATTTGACAGTTTGGAATCTGTCTTTCTTCAAAATGGTTCCACCTGATACTAATCTGTTTTTTTTTTTTTTCTTTTCTGAAACCTTGGGCTGATAATGGCTCAACAAACCAGTATTCATGTTAATTGTTTTATGGCCAGGGATGACACACTGTGCCATTCTATCTCAAAAACGCATATTGTGGGAGAGGGACCTGGTGCCCTCAGCCTTGAGGTGTTTTATTTATATGAGTAATAGCTTGCTAACAATGGCACCCCACTCCTGTACTCTTGCCTGGAAAACCCATGGACAGAGGAGCCTGGTGGGCTGTAGTCTGTGGAGTCGCCAAGAGTCAGACATGACTGAGCAGCTTCACTTTCACTTTTCACTTTCATGCATTGAAGAAGGAAATGGCAACCCACTCCAGTGTTCTTGCCTGGAGAATCCCAGGGACAGGGGAGCCTAGTGGGCTGCTGTCTCGGGTCTCACAGAGTCAGACACGACTGAAGTGACTTAGCAGCAGCAGCAGCAACAGACAAAAAAACGCCTTGCTAAAAACTAGAAAGGGGGCATTCTTTCTGCCCCCTTCTGATGTCTATGTCAGAAGCTTTTCCTATCTCTTTTATACTTTAATAAAAAACTCTGTTGGATTGCAAGGAGAGCCAATCGTCAATCCTAAAGGAAATCAACCCTGAATATTTATTGGAAGGTCTGATGCTGAAGCTGAAACTCCAATACCTTGGCCATCTGATGCAAAGAACTGACTCATTTGACAAGACCCTGATGCTGGGAAAGATTGAAGGCAGAAAGAGAAGGGGATGACAGAGGATGAGATGGTTGGATGGCATCACCAACTTAATGGACATAAATTTGAGTAAGCTCTGGGAGTTGGTGATGGACAGGGAGGCCTGGCGTGCTGCAGTCCATGGGGTTGCAAAGAGTTGGACACAACTGAGTGACTGAACTGAACTGAACTGACTGAACTGATTTGACAATTTGAGAATTCTTATTTTGCTTGGAAAAAGAGGAAGAAGGCTCAGAAATTAAAGCAACTTGCTTATAATTCTGTAGCCAATGTCATCTGTTAATATTGTGTGAGTGTGTTAGAACTAAAGCCTCCTTTTTGGGGTTGCCAGTTTAACATTCTAAACACTGTGCATTTCCACTTTAGACTGATATTTTCAGTCAGGCTTCTTTTGTCCATTCCAGTCTCTATCATCTGTTCTAGGGCCTGTAGAAGAACATGTACATGGTCGTTATCAATATATATTTTTTAATTAAATATATTGAGTGTCTTAAGTAAGAGAATATCCAGTTATATTTAAAAATGGGTTTCTAGCTATATTTCAAATCATGACAACAATATTTCATCTCAATAATATTTATTGTTTTCTCAATATGAGCATAAACTATAGCATGTAAAAGAGAAAAAGAAAAAAATAATAGGTAAACTTGTTTTAACATGGCCCAAAATGCCCTTGGAGATGGAAGGATCTGCCTTATTTTTCCTGTATTAATACCTGATATGCTTTATCTTACATTTCATGGTGTGAAGTTTTAAATTGTTTCTATTCCCTGTACATATTCTGTGTACTTCAGTGTCTGTGTTGCTTCCTTTTCCAGTAATGCTCATTTTGTGGAAATAACCATCTATTCGGTCATGGGGTGCTCAAGAAAAGAGACTGAGTTTATTAATCTCTAGACTTCAGCACCTGGCCCAGGCCCTGGTTCAGTAGGCATGCAGTAATTTAATTTTAGTACATGGTTTGGTCCTTTAATCACTGATGTGTGTTCACTACTGGACTGGGTTTATGTCTGTCTGAAGCTTTTCCCTGTATGTTCTTCTGAAATCTTCACAGCAGCCCTATCATGGATGGCAGTATTACGCCCATTTGACAGGTGCTACAGACTCAGACATGACAAGCTTGCCCAATTTAATATATATTGCAAGGGCAGAAGTGGAAAATAGATTCTATTCCTCACTTACTTTTCTACCCTCCTGGAAAGGAAACACATGTTAACATCATCCACTTGGCCTTGCACATTCAGCTACTGATATTCCGTGCTGTGTGTGATGTGTATAGCATGTGTACACCCATTTGTCATGTTTGTGAGGCTTACAATGTAAGTGCACGTAGGAGGATATGACTAACACTACCATAGTAGATGTGGGCAGCTTCTGAAATTCCTATCTGGGACGGGAGTGTCTTGACCTGCTACCACTCTGACTTTTATTTTACTTGTCAACTATCTTCAGTATATAAGCATGGCTGCAGACTGGCTGACAACTGTCACAGTTGCTCTACAACCACCTCTGAAAAATCAGAATGTTGTATATCTTTCTATTCTATGGAAAATAATGCCATGTGTTGTAAAAACTTCTATACACATTCCAGTTATCATAGTCTTCATGAATATGGTCAAGTAGTCCTTGTAGTCTGGGGATTATGGTGAAGAGTCCAACTTTATTAACTTTTACTCCAAAGTTATTGATATAGCCCAAGATTTACAAATTAAACAAATAAAAATAATACATGAGAGACTATACCAAGCCCTTGAAAATCATAGTGATACAAAGGGTCTCTTGAATCTGAATCTACATTTAGACTGACCAACCTGGATTCCTTGGTGGCTCAGAGGGTAAAGCGTCTGCCTGCAATGTGGGAGACCTGGGTTTGATTCCTGGGTCAGGAAGATCCCCTGGAGAAGGAAATGGCAATCCACTCCAGCACTCTTGCCTGGAAAAATCCTATGGATGGAGGAGCCTGATAGGCTACAGTCATGGGGTCACAAAGAGTCGGACATGACTTGAGCGACTTCACTTTCACTTTCAACCTGGATTAGTGGTCTAATTTATGAGAATTCAATCATAAAAAAAAATAATTCTCATTTACAATGGGAACCCCTGGGCCATTTACTGGGAATTTAGGTGCTGTGGTTGAATGGAGAACTTGGCATAACAATAATGACGCTTTGTGTTTTTATAGATTATTTGTAATATAACTTATAAATGGGTAGCTTGGTGGCAGTAAAAAGTGATGGGTTTTGGAGATGAATAAAATTTGATTTTAAGCCTGATAACCTCACTCCTTCCCTGTGTGATGCTGGGCAATTTTAAAAATCATGTCTAAGGTAAGTTTTGGAGAAGGAAATGGCAACCCATTCCAGTATTCTCGCCTGAAGAATCCCATGGACAGAGGAGCCTGGCAGGCTACACAGTCCATGGGGTTGCAAGAGTCAGATATGACTTAGTGACAAAACCGCCACCGCCACCAGTCTTAAGTTCATTCAGCTGTAGCACACAGCTAAAGATATGCACCAGCTAGGGTATTGCGATGACTATGGATAAAGCATGTGACTAGCTTAATGCATGAAGAGTAAAGGATCTCCTACATACTTATAACTGCCTTTATTATTTTTGGCATTCTCATGCTTCCTATTATAAAAGGATTCTATATTTAGATGAAATAATCCTGCTGCCCGAATGGAAGGTTTCTATGAAGCATGACAACAATGTGCATGTATGTTCCATACTTCTTTGTGAAAGTTGTTATCGGTATAGAAGTACATTCTCAATTTGAAGGTTTATTAATAGAGATATTAAAAAAACTTTGCCCATATAATTCTATTCTAAACCTGTTCTCTGATTTTTATTCATCTCACATGAAGAACCTATTTTTTAAATGACAGCATCTCAAGTGCATTAATTACCTTGTAAATAAACCTCATCAGTGATAAGTTCAGCTTTTTCTAACTAAAACTATGCAAAAGAGTATTAAAAATACCCTTCTATTCAAGTTAATCTCACGGAGGGAAAAGAAAAACAGAATGACATTCACTTTAAAGATTTAAAATGATGAAAGAATAAAGGTTTAGAAGATTGTACTTCAAAGGTGACCTCAAAATTATATTAAGAACTTGAAATAGATGCCCTATTCTAGATCACTGAATGCTGGTTAGTATTTGAATCTAAACTCTCAAAAAATGGTCTGCTTATGAGCATGCAAATGAAATTGGATTTCCATTGGGAAAATTAACTTAAAATGGTCTGGGAAAATTAACTTAAAATGATCTGGCAAAATTTATTTTGCTAGGTTTAGAACTGGATATCTCATTTTCTTCCTGGTATGCTGTGTGGAATCTCAGCATTAAGCCATTATGAAAATAGCTGTTGACATTTGTGAAAAATCACATAACTCAGTTCGATTCAGCAGTCTCCTGTTAAAATCTGTTTCAAGACTGAAAATATATAAGTGAACGAAGAAGAAATGCCCTATTTTGTAACAAGTATTATTGACAGTGGTAGTGATTACCAGCAGAAATCAAATAGATTAGAAAAGATAAAAACAAGTCATGATATGGGGTGAGAGGTGGGAAGGGGCTTCGGCATTGGGAGATCGGGTACACCTATGGCCAATTCATGTCAATGTATGGCAAAACAAATACAGTATTGTAATGTAGGGAAATAATAAATAAATAAATAAATAAATAAAATAAAGAAAAAAAGTCAGTATGGTCTGAAGGCAAAGCAAGAATTCAAGGAATCTAGAAATTATTTTTTCAGTTTTTAAATTGAAGTATAATTGCTTTACAATGTTGTAATAGTTTCTGCTATACGCCCTTGTGAATCAGCTATATGTATACATATATTACCCTCCATCTGGAATCTCCCTCCTATGCCACCACTCAAATCCTACCCTTCTGGCTCATCACAGAGCACTGAGCTGAGTTCAGCCAATTACACATGGTAGTGTATATATGTCAATCCCATTTTCTCAATTCCTCACACCCTCTCCTTCCCCCACTGTGTCTACAAGTCCATCCTCTAAGTCTGCCTCTCTTTTCCCACCTTACAAATAGTAAAACTTGTTTTTAAGTGACTTTGCTTAGTCACCTTGATCAAATCATCCAAATCTCACTCCCTCATTTTTGTTGCGTTTACACATAAGGACACTATACTAGTTCAGTTCAGTTCAGTCACCAACCCACTGTCATTAAAAAACTTAACATGCAGCACTGTAAGGATCTCAATGAAAACTATTTCTGTTACAGAAACATATTTTCAACTCAACATTTTTTTTGGGTGTTGGATTGAGCAGATGGATGAAAAACAAAGGTAAATTGCCATTGTACCCTTGAAGAATCCTCAAGCTAATATAAGAAATGCTTTAAGTGGGCAACAAATCTACTTAATGCAAATCTCCTGCTACATAGAAATTTGCAGTTTTATGATCAAGGCATCTGTTTGTCACTTCCACTGTATAATCATAAGGGATTTGATTTAGGTCATACCTGAATGGTCTAGTGGTTTTCCCTCCTTCTTCAATTTATGTCTGAATTTGGCAAGAAGGAGTTCATGATCTGAGCCATAGTCATCTCCTGGTCTTGTTTTTCATGAGTGTATAGAGCTTCTCCATCTTTGGCTGCAAATAATATAATCAATCTGATTTTGATATTGACCATCTGGTGATGTCCACGTGTAGAGTCTTCACTTGTGTTGTTGGGAGAGGGTGTTTGCTATGACCAGTGCATTCTTTTGGCAAAACTCTGTTGGCCTTTGCCCCGCTTCATTCTGTACTCCAAGGCCAAATTTGCCTGTCACTTCAGGTATCTCTTGACTTCCTACTTTTTCATTCTAGTCCCCTATAATGAAAATGAAATCTTTTGGGGGTGTTAGTTCTAGAAGGTCTTGTTTTTCTTCATAGACCCATTCAATTTCAGCTTTTTCAACATTACTGGTTGGGGCATAGACTTGATTTACTTTGATATTGAACCATTTGTCTTGGAAATCAACAGAGATCATTCTGTAATTTTTTGTGATTGCATTCAATTACTGCATTTCAGACTCTTTTGTGGACTATGATGGCTACTCCATTTCTTCTTAGGATTCTTGACCACAGTAGTAGATATAATGGTCATCTGATTTAGAGTCACCCATTCCAGTCCATTTCAGTTTGCTGATTCCTAAAATGTCACTGTTCTCTCTTGCCATCTTCTGTTTGACCACTTCCAATTTATCTTGATTTGTCTACCTAACATTTGTCCAGGTTCCTATGCAATATTGTTCTTTACAGCATTGGAGTTTACTTCCATCACCAGTCCCGTCCACAACTAGGTGTTGTTTTTTCTTGGGCTCTGTCTCCTCATTCTTCCTGGAGTCATGTCTTCACTGTTCTCTGGTAGCATATTGGGCACCTACTGACCTGGGGAGTTTGTCTTTCAGTGTCCTATCTTTTTGCCTTTTCATATATGGGGTTCTCAAGGCAAGAATACTGAAGTGGCTTACCATTCCCACCTCCAGTGAACCATGTTTTGTCCAAACACTTCACCATGACCCGTCTGTCTCGGGTGACCCTACACGGCATGGCTCATGGTTTCACTGAGTTAGACAAAGCTGTGGTTAATGTGAGCAGTTTGATTAGTTTTTGGTGACTGTGGTTTTCAGTCTGTCTGCCCTCTGATGGAGAAGGATAAGAGGCTTATGGAAGCTCCCTGATGGGAGAGACTGACTGAAGGGGAAACTGGGTCTTGTAAGTTGAAATATATAATATATCTTAACTCTTGAAATATTCTGGCTATCTTTGTAAAACCAGATTCAATTTCAGATTGAACCAGAGGAAAGAAATTTAAAGTGTATTCCACAGCTCAGCCTATCTTTGACCATTTTCGGTCCTCTACATACTCATATGTTTGCATTAGTGAGTTATGATTTGTATAATCTATTTCCCTTCAAATTTGCTTCTGGCAATTATTTTCCACACACAGGAAAACTCTGATACAATCAGGAGAAAGTCTGATTTTCATAACTGGGGGTTCCAAAGACTTTCACATATTACACAGACTATTCTTACATTTCTTGTTTCACTTCTTACCACTGTATCTTTCAAACTATTCACACCAGATACTAGGGCTCATGTATAATCGTGTATAACTTCTGTCTCAGTCTACATCTCCAGACTCTTGTTCAGACTGTTCATTGGCTTTTAACATACAGTATGTCCTCTTTGCCTGAGGTTCTTCAAACCTCAGCTGAGATACTTCAGAGTAGTTTTTCCTGAGGATCACTGTAATAAACAACTTCCTCCTGCTTTATATACTCTGATCACTCTGTATATCTCCATTATCATGTGTCCTGAATAGCTTGCAGTTGCCTGCTTATTATTTCTCTCATCTACCAGATGCAAATTCTTATGCCTTGTTCACTATTGTATCTTTAGCAATTGATTCAGCACATAGTAAAAGTAAAAAAAATAAATCTTTATATTAAATGAAAAATCAAGATGTCAACGCTGCATTTGTAAAGAACTTTATTATATTTTTGGAAGGTGTTATTCTCTTTCTGGCATCATCCATATGAAAGACAAGTCAGTAACATACATCACTAAAGGATCTTTTCAATGTGAGAAATCAAGAAAGACATCTAAAAACATGAAGAAGTATCTAAAGAATAAGTGTGTGTGTTAAGTCACTTCAGTTGTGTCCAACTTTTTGTGACACTAGACTGTAGCCTGCCAAGCTCCTCTGTCCATGGGATTCTCCAGGCTAGAATACTGGAGTGGATTGCTATGCCCTCCTGCAGGACATCTTCCCAACCCAGGGACCGAACCTGCATTGTTATGTCTCCTGCACTGGCAGATGGGCTCTTTACCTATAGGGCCACCTGGGAAGCCCCTAAAACATCAGACGGTTATTTAAAACATGAAGAGTGCTGTTCAGTTCAGTCCCTCACTCGTGTCTGACTCTGCAACCCCATGAATTGCAGCACGCCAGGCCTCCCTGTCCATCACCAACTTCCGGAGTTCACTCAGACTCATGTCCATCGAGTCAGTGATGCCATCTAGCCATCTCATCCTCTGTCGTTCCCTTCTCCTCCTGCCCCCAATCCCTCCCAGCATCAGAGTCTTTTCCAATGAGTCAACTCTTCGCATGAGGTGGCCAAAGTCCTGGAGTTTCAGCTTTAGCATCATTCCTTCCCAAGAAATCCCAGGGCTGATCTCCTTCAGAATGGATTGGTTGGATCTCCTTGTAGATATATTTAAAAATCAGGGAAGACACCTCATATTTTTTCCATGGGAGATTTTTCTGAAAAAAAAAAAAATCCCTGGATCATCTGAAAAACTGCATCTCTATTTACAATTAGAAAGTTCATGTTTATTTTGGATTCGGTATTTGTCTGACAGCTCATATAAGGAAAATAAATGGAAAAGAAAACATAAATTGCATCCTAATTATTTCTTCTTGTATAATAATATATATACTATTATATAGTATAATATCATACAATGGATTAATAATAAATATTGGAGGAGAAAGCTATCTTAGAATGATTGGATTCAACTCAATCAATTAACAAAGTTACAAACTATGTTAAACAAGTCTCATAAGATCAGACGGCTGACTTGTGGAAAAGCAGGAACTGAAGCTGATGATCGTATCTCCCACTCTAGGGCACTGCATACCCCACTGCATACAACAATAGCAATAATAGTCATGTTTTTAGTGTTTTAGGTTTTGTAAGTTGGTTTGCCCATGTGGACGAATCTTGACTTTTATAGTTAATGGAGAAAAAAGGTAACTCTAGATATTTGTTCTTAAAGAATAGAAAAATCCTTGGAAAATGAATATATTTCTTCTTTGGAAGCAAAGTTTAAGAACAGTTGTGTTAAGAAGACTGAACTCTCTGACTTATTTAGTATTAGGGTTATTATAAGCAACCTTGATATTCATTTTTTTTCATTTATTTTATTTTTGAAAATCTAACTATACAAAGCTT
>SJYF01007252.1:4670350-4706037 GCA_006410515.1 Procapra przewalskii | reverse complement strand
GATGCTGGGAGGGATTGGGGGCAGGAGGAGAAGGGGACGACAGAGGATGAGATGGCTGGATGGCATCACTGACTCAATGGACATGAGTCTGAGTGAACTCTGGGAGTTGGTGACGGACAGGGAGGCCTGGTGTGCTGTGACTCATGGGGTCATAAAGAGTCAGACATGACTGAGTGACTGAACTGAACTGAACTGACTGATGGAAGACAGTATGTAAATTCCTTATAAAGTTATGAGTAAAACTACCATATGAGACAGCAATCCTAGTACTGGGCATATATACCCTAGGCAATCTGTCATTACAAAAGACGCATGTACACCAATGTTCATTTCAGCACTATTTACAATAGCTAGGACATGGAAGCAACCTAGATGTCCATCAACAGAGGAATGGATAAAGACACAGTGGTACGTATACACAATGGAATATTATGCTACCATAAAAAAGAATGCACCTGGCTCAGTTCCAATGATGCGGAAGAACCTAGAGCCTATTATACAAAATGAAGCAAGTCAGAAAGAGAAAAACAAATATCATGTATTAACACATGTAGAGGGAATCTAAAAAGAAGAGGGTACTGAGGAACCTGTTTTCAGGACAGCAATGGAGATGCAGATGTAGAGAAGAGACCTATGGACACAGTGGGGGAAGGAAAGGGTGGGGCGAACTGAGAGAGTAGCATGGAAACAGCAACATTATCACATGCAAAATCAGATCGCCAGTGGAAATTTGCTGTATGACTCAGGGAGCTCAAATCTGATGCTCTGTAACAACCTAAAGGGGCGGAAGGGGTTGGAGGGACGTTACAGAGAGAAGAGCTATATGGACACTGATGGCTGATTCATGCTGATATGTGGCAGAAATCAACACAATATTGTAAAGCAATTATCCTCCAATTAAAAATCAATGAATTTAAATTTAAAAAATAGATCTTCCAGAAAATGAATTGAAGAATCAGAAACCATAAATCTTGTAGAAGAAAACAAAAGCAGGGCACTCTTTGACATAAACTGTAGCAATACTGTTTTGTTTTGTTTTGCTTTGTCTTCTAACGCAAAGAAAACAAAAGCAAAACTAAACAAATGGGACCTCATTAAACTTAAGGCTATTGCACAGAAAAGGAGACCATAGACAAAACAAAAAGATAACCTATAGAACGGGAGAAACAAGTGATATGGCCAATGAGAGATTAATATCCAAAATATACAAACAGCTCATACTAATCAACATCAAAACCACAAACAACCTGATGAAAAATGGGCAGAAGGCCTGAATAGACATTTTCCAAAGGGAACCAACAGATGGTCGATAGGCACATGAAAAGACCTTCATTTTGATTAATTATCAGAGAAATGCAAATTAAACCCACGAAACCTCACACCTGTCAGAATGACTGGCATCTAAAAGACCACAAGTAACAGGTGTTGGCAAGGATGTGGCGAAAAGGGAACCCTCACACACTGTGGGTGGGGGTGTAAATTGGTGAATATACTATGGACAACAGTATAGAAGTGTTTCAATAAACTAAAGGAAAAAAAACAGAACTACCAGATCACTCAAAAATCCACTCCTGTTTTGTTCATCCAAAAACACTAACTAGAAAAGATGCATGAACCTCAGTGTGCATAACAGCTTTATTTATAATTGCCAAGATATGGAAGCAATCTAATGTCCACTGATAGGCAAGGAAAATGGGATAAATGTATACAGTGGAGTATTACTGAGCCATAAAGAGAATGAAATCTTACTATTTGTGACAATATGGATGGATGGAATAAGTCAGATCGAGAAAGAAAAAATACCAGCTGATTTCACTTTTGTGTGGAATATAAAATAATAAAGCAAATAAACAGAAAAGACTCATGGGTACAGAGAACAAAGAGGTGGTTAGCAGGGTGAAAATAATAAAGCAAATAAACAGAAAAGACTCATGGGTACAGAGAACAAAGAGGTGGTTACCAGGGTGTGTGCTGGGGCAGCCAAGATAAGGGTAAGAGTTAATTACAATTTATACAAATTATAGAAATGTAAATATACATAGTAATTTATATATAGAATAATTTATAATATACATGCTAATATGTATATTTACATATAATATGATATATAAATATATATTTTAAAAATAATTTATAACAATATATAAATTTATATAAATTACTATGTATGAAATAAATAAGTTACAAAGATGTACAGTATAATGTAAGGAATATCACCAATATTTTATAACTATAAATGTAATATAAATTTAAAAACTTGTGAATCACTATGCTGTACCTCTGAAACTTATATTGCAGATCAAATATAATTCAATAAAAAAAATAAAAAGGAATAAAAATGTCAAAAAAGAATAATAACACATTGAATTCAATATTCCTTTAAGTTTTGCATTACTTTTATATATATTTCTGGAAACTAAAGTTCTCTGATACAGTAGGTCATATAGAATGCATTGTAGATTGGCTTTGTGTGCATGCTTAGTCGCTTCAATCATATCCAACTCTTTGCAACCCTGTGGACTGTGGCCCACCAGGCTCCTCTGTCCATGGGGTTCTCCAGGCAAGAATACTGGAGTGGGTTGGCATGCCCTCCACCAGGGGATCTTCCTGACCGGGGATCAAACCTGCATCTCTTATATCTCCTGCATTGACAGGTGGGTTCTTTACCATTGGTACCACCTGGGAAGCCCCAGATTGGCTTTACTAATTTCTAGTTCAAGACAAAGTTCAGATTATTTTACCTCTACTTCAGTTTTCTTATCTGTAAATTGTTGTAATGGCTTTATAACAGTTTTATTATTTTTATGTTTGAGAATTAAACAAGCCCAGCTTATGTTTATGATATACATAGAATCTAAAAGTGACATTTACATGCCATTATCTTTTTATTCCTTTCCATTTTGTAGGGTAGGTAAACCAAGTGTAAAATAAAATGGAAGCTGAAATATTAAAATTACTTAATTAAATATAGCAATTAATGTGTATATACTAATGGAAGGAAAGCTTACTTTTGAATAAATAAATCAGGAAGGGATTCAGAAAGACAACAGGAGCTAGGTGGACTTCAAGGGCTGGCAAAAGTACGGGAAAAGCATTCCTTGTTTGGGCCTGAGGCTTGGAGGTGAGAAAGACAGGAAGTGTTGACACAGCTAGTGATTCAGGCAGAACAGAAAAAAAGACACTTGAGGAAATGAGTTAGGAGATTTGGATTACAGACAGATTAAAGAGAGAGATAAGTAACAGGCTGGTTAGTTGAAAATTGTCGATGGGGAGATTGCAGATTTCTGAGCAAATTCATCACTTTAGCAAAACTGTGGTTTAATAAAAATTATTAAAAGCCATATATATGTAAATTAGAGATGGTAGTGAGGATAGAGAAATTCAAAGAATAGTTATCCATTAAGAAATATTTGCTCGAGTTTGGAGAAAATTACTTTTTTTTTCTTTAATTCTTTAACATATTTTGCAAAACATGTTTATGAAGAGTCTAAAAGAATAAATATGAACAATTGATCCCTATAGACTGCTTCCACTTTTTTGTCACACTCTGAATTGTTTTTATTAAAATTTTTAGGTTAATATTTCATGCAAAAAATGAAATAAGGCTAAAAACAAAGAGAAAAACAAAGCAAAAAATATCTTGAGTAAAGGTATTTCCTAGTTGTGACTTCATTCACTTTATATTTAGAAGATACAAAG
This sequence comes from Procapra przewalskii, assembly GCA_006410515.1. Classification (NCBI taxonomy): domain Eukaryota; kingdom Metazoa; phylum Chordata; class Mammalia; order Artiodactyla; family Bovidae; genus Procapra; species Procapra przewalskii. The sequence continues at coordinate 4,702,338 of SJYF01007252.1, read as the reverse complement.
TTGGGTGGATTAGTTAAGTAATCTGATAAATGTACAATCAGAAGTAAGCCCACAATGACATCCAACTCCAGCTTCTTACTATGTCTAATTGAAAATTGTTCTCGTCTTACATTGCAGTTTGTATAAAATGATTCTTGCAGACCTCTCTAGATTTCTCCTTATTTATTTCTTAGATATTGAAATTAGCCTCACTGGGATTTATGTTTAAATGTTGCATGTTCTAGCCACCCAAGATGGGTGTATATCTTAATCTCTGGACATCCTCTGGTGGACCAGTGCCGCTTCACCCTCACCATACTCCCATGACTGACCTTCCTGCGCATTTGCTTCTACCCCAGGTAGTGATTGTTCTAATATTTAGATTTGAACATTTCCACCCTGAGAGCTTGCCAAAGGGGCAGTGAGGAGCGTGCTCCTGCTGGTTTCCCTGGTAACTGATGAGCCAACCTGTTTTCAATTCCCCTTATAACCGGTAACCGCCTCTGCTGCTGCTGCTAAGTCGCTTCAGTCATGTCCGACTCTGTGCAACCCCATAGATGGGAGCCCACCAGGCTCCACCATCCCTAGAATTCTCCAGGCAAGAACACTGGAGTGGGTTGCCATTTCCTTCTCCAATGCATGAAAGTGAAAAGTGAAAGTGAAGTCGCTCAGTCATGTCCGACTCTTCACGACCCCATGGACTGCAGCCTACCAGGCTCCTCCATCCATGGGATTTTCCAGGCAAGACTACTGGAGTGGGTTGCCATTGCCTTCTCTGGTAACCACCTCTAGCCAGAAGCAAAGCCTGTTGCCATGTCCTGCTCAGCTTCCACACTGTCATTCCAGGACCTTGCTTTAAGACAAGTAAGCTCTCCCATCCATTAACCACTGACATCCCTGTTAATGACTGCAGGTTTTTCTTTGGTCTGAAAGCTGGGCCAGCATAGGGCTTGCAGGCCTGTAGGGTGCAGCCCAGCAAATGGCAGAGCAGCCAGGAGACTGAGGGAACTCCCGTGATCACCAAGATGTCGGGATATGATACAAGGATGGAAAGTTGCGGGGTTGTCCACTAACGTGTGGGGCCTGAAAGGTACAGGTGCAACTTCAGGGTAGCCACTCACTAATGAGGGCCTGTAAAGTTGTGGGGTGATCCTGAATGTTGCAGAGGAAATCCTGGGGGTGGCTATCCGCTAGTATGTGGGGCTCTGTTGTGGTTATCCCTGATGAATGGGGCTCTCAAGCGAGTATAGGGAACTCATAGACACCCCTAAGGCTGTTGGGGAGATATTGGCCACCTTTACAATGGGAAAAAAAAAAAATGGGGCCATAGGAAGGTAGATCCACAGCTTAGGGCTGGCCAGTGTGTGTTACATTAAAGGTCACAGAGGCTGAGCTCACAGCCAAGGCAAAGGTTAAATTCAATATTGTTTCGTGTTCCTATAAAAACAAGGCATGTGATTGTTAGTGAATCATATGTATTACTGTCTGTCACTGTTATTCACTTAAACTGACTTAGCTATTTATTTATTGAAGTATATAGTTGATTTACAATGTTTCAAGTATATAGAAAAGTGATTTAGTTATACATATAATTTTTAGGTTATTTTCATTATAAATTATTGAAAGATATTGAATACAGTTATCTGTGCTATTAGGATCTTACTGTTCATCTAATAGAGTAGTTTATATCTGCTAATTCCAAATTCCTAATTTATTCCCTTCCCCTTCTCCTTTGGGAAAATTTTTTTTCTCTGTCTGAGAGTCTGTTACTATTTGTAAATAAGTTCACTTGTATCATTTTGTTTAGATTCTTCATGGAACTAATATCTGGCCTTTGTCTTTGATTTACTTTAGTTAATAGGATAATCTCTAGGTCCACACATTCTTTTTTATGGCTATATAGTATTTCATTATATGTATATTTTCCATTATATATGTACAAACATACATAAATACTAAATCTTCTTTATCCATTCAGGTTATGTCCCTGTCTTGGCTGTTATAAATAATGCTGCTATAATTATTACAGCTATAATTATTGGGGTGCATCTATATTTTCAAATCAGAATTTTTTTTTTTGGATATATACACAGGAGTGTGGTTACCGGATCATACGGTAGCTCTACTTTTATTTTCTTAAAGGAAACTTTGTACTCTTTTCCATAGTGGCTGTACAAATTTACACCAACAGTGTAAGTGGCGGTGGTTGTTTAGTCACTGAGTCGTGTCTGACTCTTGTGACCCCATGAACTGTAGCCCACCAGGCTCCTCTGTTCCATTGGATTTTCCAGGGAAGAATACTGGAGTGGGTGGCTGTTTCCTTCTCCAAGGGATCTTCCCAACCCAGGGATCAAAGCCACATCTCCTGCATTGGCAGGCAGATTCTTTACCACTGAGCAACCAGAGAAGTCTGTTCTCTCAGGACTCTGGGGTCCCTGGGGCGGGATCAGGGCTCCCGGTGGCACTGCTTTGGGCTGGTTAGCTCCTCCTGGAAGGAGGTGCAGGAGGCAGAGCTGTAGCTCGGGGCCATGGTGCAGGCTGCTGGGCAGACACTGATGGAGTCCCGGGGGCGCTGCAGCTGGGCCTCCAGGCTTTTCTTCTCCAGCCCAGAGGATGCAGCTGGGACACGAAGACCTTGTGTGGACAGTAATGATCTCAAGTTTCTGATTGTCTGCTGGTAACCTACAATGTGTGCATCAGAGTTGGCGTGAGATATACGACAAACAGAGGTGGTTTACAACATCATTCTTCTGGATAACACTGTACAAGCTTTCAAAGTTAATGGCACAGTGAAAATCTCATTGAGTACCCTTGTGGGAGGAAGATGGTAGAGTAGAAGGACGTGTGTGCATCGTCTCCTGGGAGAACTCCAAAATTACAACTCACTGCTGACAACCATCCACAGGAGAATGTTGGATCCCACCAAAAAAAGATACTGCACATCCAAGGACAAAGGAGAAGCCCCAGCAAGATGGTAGGAGGGGCAAAAACGCATTTCGAATCAAACCTGATACCTGCCAGAGACACTTGGAGGGCTCAAACAAACCTTGTCCACACCGGGACCCAGAGACCCCACCAAAACTGAGTCAGAACTGTGTGTGAGTGTCTCCTGTGGAGGTACGGGTCAGCAGTGGCCTGCTGCAGGAGCAGGGACACTGGGTGCAGCAGACCTGGGTATGGCATAAGCCCTCCTAGAGGCGGTTGCCTTGTGTGCACCAGAACACAGGAGAAAGGAGCAGTGACCCCACAGGAGACTGAGCCAGACTTGTCCATGAGTGTCCAGGAGTCTGCAGCAGAGGCGTGGGTTGGTGGTGGCCTGCTGCAGGGTTGGGGCACTGAGTGTAGCAGTGAGTGCATGGGATCTTTTGAAGGAGGTCGACATTATCTTCATCACCTCCACCATAGTTTGGCCTCAGTTCAAACAACAGGGAGGGAACACACCCCACCCATCAACAAAGAACTGGATTAAGATTTATTGACAGTGGCCCTGCCTATCAAATAAGACCCAGTTTCCCCCTCAGTCAGTCTCTCCCATCAGAAAGCTTCCATAACTCATTCTTATCTGTCAGAGGGTAGACAGAATGAAAACTATAACCATAGACCTAATCAAACTGATCACATGGACCACAGCCTTGTCTAACTCAATGAAACTAGCCACGCTGTATAGGGTCACCCAAGATGGATGGGTCATTCTGGAGAGTTCTGACAAAATGTGATCCATGAGAAGGGAATGGCAAAGCACTTCATTATTCTTATCTTGAGAACCACAAGAATGATATGAAAAGGCAAAAAGATAGGACACTGAAAGATGAACTCCCCAGGTCAGTAGGTGCCTAATATGCTACTGGAGATCAGAGGAGAAATAACTCCAGAAAGAATTAAGAGACAGAGCCAAAGCAAAAACAACACCCAGGTGTGGATGGGACTGGTGATGGAAGTAAAGTCCGATGCTGTAAAGAACAGTATGGCATAGGAATCTGGAATGGTAAGTCCATGATTCAAGGCAAATTGGAAATGTCAAAAAGGACATGGCAAGAGGGAACATCAACATTTTAGGAATGAGTGAATTTATGGACCTAACAGAAGCAGAAGATATTAAGAAGAGGTAGCAAGAATATGCAGAAGAACTATACAAAAAAGATCTTCATGAGCCAGATAACCATGATGGTATGATCACTCACCTAGAGCCAGATATCCTAGAGTGCAAAGTCAAGTGGGCCTTAGGAAGCATCATTATGAACAAAGCTAGTGGAGTTGATAGAATTCCAGTTGAGCCATTTCATATCCTAAAAGATGATGCTGTGAAAGTGCTGCACTCAATATGCCAGCAAATTTGGAAAACTCAGCAGTGCCCACAGGACTGGAAAAGGTCAGTTTTCATTCCAATCCCAAAGAAAGGCAATGCCAAAGAATGTTCAAACTACCACACAATTGCATTCATTGCACACGCTAGCAAAGTAATGCTCAAACTTCTCCAAGCTAGGCTTCAGCAGTATATGAACCATGAAATTCCACATGTTCAAGCTGGATTTAGAAAAGGCAGAGGAACCAGAGATCAAATTGCTGGATCATCGAAAAAGCAAGAGAGTTTCAGAAAGACATCTATTTCTGCTTTATTGACTATGCCAAAGCTTTTGACTGTGTGAATCACAATAAACGGTGGAAAATTCTGAAAGAGAGGGGAATACCTGACCTCCTGACCTGCCTCTTAAGAAACCTGTATGCAGGTCAGGAAGCAACAGTTAGAACTGGACATGGAACAACAGCTTGTTTCCAAATAGGAAAAGGAGTACATCAAGGCTGCATATTGTCACCCTACTTATTTAAGTTGTATGCAGAGTGCATCATGAGAAACGCTGGGCTGTAGGAAGCACAAGCTGGAATCAAGATTGCCAGGAGAAATATCAATAACCTCAGATATGCAGATGACACCACCCTTATGGCAGAAAGTGAAGAACTAAAGAGCCTCTGGATGAAAGTGAAAGAAGACAGTGAAAAAGTTGGCTTAAAGCTCAACATTCAGAAAACTAAGATCATGGCATCTGGTCCCATCACTTCATGGCAAATAGATGGGGAAACAGTTGAAACAGTGGCTGACTTTATTTTTTGGGGGGCTCCAAAATCACTGCAGATGGTGATTATAGCCATGAAATTAAAAGATGCTTACTCCTTGGAAGGAAAGTTATGACCAACCTAGACAGCATATTAAAAAACAGAGACATTACTTTGTCAACAAAGGTCCGTCTAGTCTAGGCTATGGTTTTTCCAGTGGTCATATATGGATGTGAGAGTTGGACTATAAAGAAAGCTGAGTGCAGAAGAATTGATGCTTTTGAACAGTGGTGTTGGAGAAGACTCTTGAGAGTCCCTTGGACTGCAAGGAGATCCAACCAGTCCATTCTGTAGATCAATCCTGGGTGTTCATTGGAAGGACTGATGTTGAGGCTAAAACTCCAATACTTTGGCCACCTGATGCGAACAACTGACTCATTAGAAAAGACCCTGATGCCAGGAAAGATTGAGGGCAGGAGGAGAAGGGGATGACAGAGAATGAGATGGCTGGATGGTATCACTGACACAGTGGACATGAGTTTGTGTAAACTCCAGGAGCTGGCGATCGTCAGGGAGGCCTGTGTTTATGGGGTTGCAGAGTTTGATACGACTGAGTGACTGAACTGATAGACCCTAATATCGCCACCCACATAGTAGTCTTCTATTGTTTTATAAGACTCCACTCTGTCCTTTACTCTGTATCTCATTCTTTGTGGTCCCATGGACTGTAGCCCACCAGGTTCCTCTGTCCATGGGATTCCTCAGTCAAGAATACTGGAGTGGGTTGCCATTTCATTCTCCAGGGGATCTTCCCAACCCAGGGATCAAACTTGTGTCTTTTATATCTGCTGCATTTAGATAGGTTCTTTACCACTACCACCTCTTGGGAAGCCCATATTGTTTTATAACTCCATTTAAATTATGTGGATTTTATTATTTTATGTAAGTGAATAACTTTAAAAAGCTATATTAATGGTTGTTGTTGTTTTCAGTTGCTCAGTCATGTTCGACTCTTTGCAACCCCATGGACTGCAGCATTTCAGGTTTCCCCTGTCCTTCACTATCTCTCAGAGTTTGCTCAGACTTATTTCCATTGAGTCGGTGATGTCATTCAACCATCTCATCTTCTGCCGCCTGCTTCTCCCTTTGCCTTCAATGTTTCCTAGCATCAGTGTATTTTCCAATGAGTCAGCTCTTTGCATCAGGTGGCCCAAGTATTGGAGCTTCAGCTTCAGTATCAGTCCTTCCAATGAATATTCAGGGTTGATTTCCTTTAGAATTGACTTGTTTGATCTCCTTTCAGTCCTTATGTATTTGTTATATATGAATAAACTATTTCTAGAAAAATATACAACAAAATAATACTGCTTGTAGTGAGATGAACTGGATGAAGAAAAAAGCTTCTTGAAGTATACACACTTTTATACATTCTGAATTTTGGACCATTGACTGTATTGCCTACTTAAAAGTTTAATTTATGAAACATTGATAGAATTGTCCTTTCTCTGAGAGATCCATGATGAACATCACCAAGATAAAGGCTCTGAGAAGTCCTAAAGAAACTTGTTTAAGTTTCCTAAGCATATTAATGGTAGATCTCATTAAATTATAATTATCATTGTTAATTAAAATCATTAAAAATAACAGAATTCTTTATTGATAATAAATTCCTACTATTAATCAATTAATAATTGATTACTAATTAATCTTTGAAAAGATTTTCATAATCATGCTCACATTTATTCCCAGAGATTTATGATGAACAAAACTATAACCCTTATTTACATATAAACTTAGTTTATAAGATCTAGCCCTTTAGAGGAGAAAAAGAACTAAAATAAATATAGGTCAACTCTTTTTCTGGTAAATGGAGAAATGAAAATTTACAAACTGAGTTGTTGCTTCTGGTCTGTCATCCCATAAAACCTATACATTCCCTGAGGTCAGAAATTGTATTTTTGTTGAACATTATATATTCTCACATTTGCTGAATGAATAAAACCCTTTTCATTGTTACTGAGGTGTAGAGAACGGGATCATACGAGAATCTCAGACTTCCAGATAAATGCAAACTTCAACAAAAATAGAAGCAATCTGCATGCAAGAGTGCATGCTCAGTCATGTTCGACTCTTCGTGACCCCATGGTTCCTCTTTATGACCGCATGGTTCCTCTGTCTGTGGAATTATCCAAGCAAGAATACTGGAGTGGGTTGCCATTTCCAGCTGCAGGGGATCTCCCTGACCAAGGGATCACACCCTTGTCTCCTTGGCTCCTGCATTGGTAGGTGGATCCTTTACCGCTGAGCCACCTGGGAAGCCCAGAAACCATTTACTAAGCCTTTATCCTAAGTTAAGGCTAACTGTAAGTGATTTTTGTCACATGTAATATTTTGAAAATTGTATCTTGAAAAGGTAATCAATTATTTTTATCCTTTGTTGATTAGTACTATTAGAATTATCTCCATACTACAGGTTGGGACAAATAACTACCTTACTGCAAATGTCACACAACCAGCAAGTGGGGTGGAGTTGGATTTGAACCCCAATAATCAGAGACCAGAACTCATATTCTTAATTTCCACTCTGTTCTCACTATTTAGAACCATGCACAAAAGGCTTACTACTGTGGAAGATTAAAGCACCCACAAATAAACCCGTCAAGTGCATTCTATTCTTGATAGAAATAGGGAAATGTAGGGTTTTTATAGGTCAATTTTTATATGTTGTAATATGGGAGACACTTAGTTTTATGAAAATATAAATGGTTCTAGAAACCATGTCTAATATTCAAGTGATATTCCTTTTCAATAAAAAGATTATAAGGCAATACCATTTCTAAGAGAGAAAACCAAATCTAAGTGATGATTTTTCAGTTGAATTAATTTTTATTTCATATTTCTCAGAGTGAGGAGTAAAACATTGACTTTACCTGGAACAATTTATAGTTGCATTTAATTTTGAATGAAGGGCTAAGATAGGGGGATAGATAAAAATTTAATTTTTTCTAACTCTGATCTGTTTCCTGTGTTGAATCTTTAACAGTCACACTTCATATTCCTTTGACTTTAAAGTTATTGTTGGTAGAGATTTATTTACAAGGGTAGAGTACAAGTTGCAATAATAATTTAAATGATTCACTGAAGCAATGAGATATCCTCTGAATTATAACACAGACATAATCTCAGAAGGGTCTCTTCTGGAAACCTAATAAAGACTCATTTCTTCAAGTGAAGTATTTAATGTACCTAATTGAAGAAACAGATTTTAAAATAAATAACTAAATGTTGACAACATGCAGAAGAGTGATGCTTAGCAATTTAGGGTGGAGTAACCGGCAGATACAGAGAACTGACAGCTGGAAGAAGTAGATCTGTGCATGTACACTTCCATTATTTGGCTCTGTGAATTTTCTTAATCTCAAATTTTATTAGTTGATAAGCTTTTGTACAATAGAGAGTAGACACACAGTGATTCCTAGAAGGTGAATTAGGTCAACATAAATTAGAAAAGCTATGTCTAGAATTTTCCATTTCCATAGATTCCCCTTTTTTGTTGCTATTTGAGAGCCTCTGCCATGTAAAATTCATCTAGGAAACTTGATAGATGTTAGGAGCAGCAGATAATGTGCCTTAAGCTTTATTTTTTCCTTTTTCCTGTGTGGTTTTAAAACAAAATACTTTAATTAACCATGCTAGTATTGAAGCCAAGTATGTGTTTACCAAATTTCTGAACCATAGCAATATCTTGGCCTATCGTTTTTCAATTTACACTTGAAACTGAGTTAGTCATTAAGAGGCTTGAAGTAGTTTCTTCTTAAGGTTGAGATATGTAAAAAAAAAAAAAATAGAAGAGATTCCCTTTTTGTCAGTTGTGACCTTTTGCTATCTGATTTAGTCTGAGAGCTTTCCAGCTGAAGTGTCTGCTCTATCCTCAAGAGGTCTGTGTGTCTATGTAAAGTCATTTATTTCTGAAATGCACTTGCCTCCTTTCATGTCTAGAGGGGACCATCTTTCCTCTGGCCCCAGTGAGGATGATTTAATTCTTTTTGGAGAGCTCTTTGTTTAAACCTCAGTGGAATACTACAAGAAGCACTACTGAGGCTCTAACTCAATAGAATGTTTTACAGGCTTCTTCCAAACATTGCCCCTTGGTAGAATATCATTAGCCTTTTACTCTGAAAGGTTCTCAGATGTACTCAACATGTTATAGGTGTTCAATAAATAACAGGCACTGCTTAATTGATCTTGTGTATTTTTCCACCTCTATTCTTTTCAGTGTCTCATATACTAATTTCCACATAATGTTTAGTAAACTGTGGTTAAATTAAATAGAACCATATGTGTACGATGACCACTTGCATACATATTAGCCTCAAAGCACTAATTTAATAGGATATATAGCTTCACTTCAGTATGATTCCATGTAACAGCATTTATTGAGTCCCATCTATGTGCCAAGGATTCTGTTAAACCTTCAAGAAAATAATGAAAGAAAATAAAACATAATCAGCATGAAATGATATTGTCCAAATGAGGGAAGAAATAAGCAAGCTCACATAATGACTAAGTAATACACACTATACAATAATGGACCTCATATTAAGAAGTAAATGTCTAAAAACAAAAAGAAGTAAATGTTTCTTTCAGTGTAGTCATGGGAAAATTGAAGGAGATGGTCTTAGTGCTGAGTCTTTAAGGCTGTCTGTTGGACTAATGTGGAGTTTTATGTTCTAGATGAGCAACAAAAAATCAGTGCAAAGGTTGGGAAGAAGCTGATATATGGGGGCACTAGTGGACAAAAGTTTCTTGGGCTAAATCTAGGGTCAAACCATTGAAGGAGTAGCCTTGCCTCAGGAAGATTATGGTCTGACTCTAAACAGTCTTCAATTGTAAATGAATGTGTGTGTGTGTGTATACTTTGAGAAGATAAGTACTAACAGATAATACTATTTTTTATAGGAAAGATGGTTATGAATGAGAAGAGAATGGAAGTAATGAGAAAATGTAGAAGACAATGCTAATTTTCTAGGTGTGACATCATAAAAGTCTAACTGAAATTTTAAATTGATGGTAATAAACACTGAAGTTAAAAAATTAAATTTTTTTCAAATGACCTATGGCAGTTGCTCTCAGACTAGCAGTATCAGCACTAAATGTAAAGGTACTAAATCCGAAATTGGTGGGAAGAGGTAGTAATTTGTGTTATAATGAGCTCTTCAAATGATTCTGATGTACATCAAAGCTTGAGAACTACTGACTGAAACTTGGAAACCTTAAAATGAATTGTAAGGGTTTCTCTTTCTGTGCATTTTAAATGCTTATTCACCATACATTTGTTAGCATAATTCATTAACTCTAATATACCGCTAGTTTTAAGATGCACTGCTATTTTGTGCCATTAAAAACAGATGCAAATTAAAGTAACTCAAGTGGCCTGCTTTCAAATGTCCCCCAATTTCAGAAGCATTAAAAAATAAAAATGTACATCTTAGAAGAACTTATAAAACATGTTGAGTTGACTGCCACAAAATCACACTGAACAAAAGAAGTGATGTTTTACAGATACATCAATTTCCTTGCTTATTCTCATCAAATTTGAACCACAACTACATTAAACTTGCATTCCTTACTTTTCCTTAGCTATGTTTGAAATTCAGACCTCATTTTTTTTTCCACTACCAATATGTTTTTATTCATTGTATATTGCCAAGAAAAAGAAAGGGAAGGGAAAAGGATCAGAGTGTGTTTTACAAAATGATAGTAAATGGGAAAGGAAGTAACTGGCACAGCAAAATCAGCCATCAAATAAATACTGCCCACATGGGGCCACAGAAGCCTAAGGGGCTTTATCTCCTGAAATTCATGAATGAGAAGAAGGGATGAGGGACAGAACAGATGGGTACTTGCTTTTCTAACCCCCCTTCCTCCCCATAAATTCAAAATTTCATGCAAAGCTTTGGTTTCTAGCAGTATATATGGAGTTACATTCATCTGTCTCCTATTAAATAATTTTGTATCTACTTTGACATAAGCTTCTTTCAGTTCAGTTCAGTCGCTCAGTCCTGTCCGACTCTTGTGACCCCGTGGACTGCAGCACACCAGGCCTCCCTGTCCATCACCAACTCCTGAAGTATACTCAAACTCATGTCCATCGAGTTGGTGATGCCATCCAACCATCTCATCCTCTGTCATCTCCTTCTCCTCCGGCCTTCAATCTTTCCCAGAATCAGGGTCTTTTCAAACGAGTCAGTTCTACACATCAGGTGGCCAAAGTATTAGAGTTTCAGCTTCAACATCAGTCTTTCCAGTGAATATTCAGGACTGATTTTCTTAAGGACAGACTGGCTGGATCTCCTTGCTGTCCAATGGACTCTCAAGAGTCTTCTCCAACACCACAGTTCAAAAGCATTAATTCTTTGGTGCTCAGCTTTCTTTATAGTCCAACCCTCACATCCATACTTGACTACTGAGGAAACCATAGCTTTGACTGGATGGGCCTTTGTTGGCAAAGTAATGTCTCTGCTTTTAAATATACTGTCTAAGCTGGTTATAACTTTTCTTCCAAGGAGCAAGTATTTTTTAATTTCATGGCTGCAGTTACCATCTGCAGTAATTTTGGAGCCCCCCAAAATAAAGTCTGTCACTGTTTCCACTGTTTTCCTGTCTATTTGCCATTAAGTTTTGGGACCAGGTGCCATGATCTCAGTTTTCTGAATGTTGAGTTTTAATCCAACTTTTTTACTCTCCTCTTTCACGTTCATCAAGAGGCTCTTTAGTTCTTCTTTGCTTTCTGCCATAGGGTGGTGTCATCTGCATATTTGAGGTTATTGATATTTCTCCTGGCAATCTTGATTCGAGCTTGTGCTTCCTCCAGCCCAGCATTTCTCATGATGCACTCTGCATATAAGTTAAATAAGCAGGGTGACAATATACAGCCTTGATGTACTCCTTTCCTGATTTGGAACCAGTCTGTTGTTCCATGTCCAGTTGCTTCCTGACCTGCATACAGATTTCTAAGGAGGCAGGTCAGGTGGTCTGGTATTCCCATCTCTAAGAATTTTCCAGTTTGTTGTGATCCACACAGTCAAAGGCTTTGGCATAGTTAATAAAGCAGAAGTAGATTTTTGGAAGGTCTTTTGCTTTTTCGATGATGCAATGGATGTTGGCAATTTGATCTCTGGTTCTTCTGCTTTTTCTAAATCCAGCTTGAACATCTGAAATTTCATGGTTCACGTACTGTTGAAGCCTGGCTTGGAGAATTTTGAGCATTACTTTGCTAGCGTGTGGGATGAGTGCTTTGGGATAACAAGTTTCTGAGTGACTTGGCTATACATTCATCATTCCTTTCGTGGTCTCCCTGCCCCACCTTCTACATGGAAGTACTCTGGTTGCTCCTCTTTATCCTTGAATTAGAAATTAAAGTAGGTTTTAATCCATCCAAATACAGCAGTCTGTTTAGCATGAATCACATCAAGGAATGGTCATGACTCAAGATTGGGAACAAGGGATGGAGAGTTCTTAGCTTCACCAGGATTTTTGCACAAATCATTTAATCATAGATTAAACATAAATTAAACATATAGGGGTATGGTCTATTTCACGGGGCATGCAGGTGGAAAGAGTGGGTAGGAATCTAGTTTTTAGGACAGAAGGTCTTGTTTGAAATAGGAACTAGAGGAAGGGAACACAAAAGAAAGTGTGGTTCAAGACCCCCCCCCCCCCACTTCAAGAACAGGGGCCCCAAGCTTATGTTTCAGATTCTTTTGTTTGGTGCAAAACATGTTTTCAAAGACACTTTGGCTATTTTTCTCAATATAAAAAGAAGTTTGTAAACAATAAAACTCCAAAAGAACATGGAGAAGACCAACACATATTTACACAAATTAGGCCACCTTGCGATCCCCAAATCAGCTACTTGTGAAGTCCTCCAAAGCCCAGACAGCTATAATAACTAGAGGGGGGCAGCAGTTGCAGGAGAGAAGGATCAGACACACATCACCCAATGTGTTCTATTGCATTTGCTCAGGTCTGCAATGACCTCATAGCATGTAAATGAAATTCCCCCTCCCCTTTCTCCTTTAGCTACCATGATACTAATCACTGCTGCAGCAGGGCAGGACCCTGCTCTGGGAAACACAAGGGAGCCATTGCTGATGGTCTCTCTGGAAGGCAAGGAAAAAAAGCCTAGAACTGTTAAAGGTTAAGGATCTTGTCCTTGCTTCATACATCCATCCCTGGGCAGCTCAAGATGGGTATGAAGGCGTTGTTTTTAAAACCTTTCCTTACCAACTTACAGTTTTTGATAAACACATACACCCTGTTGAGCATGGTCAGCCTAGCCCAGTTAGGTGAAAGATGGATCTGGTGTATAAAACAAATCTTGTGCCCTGGGATTATGGCTCTGCAACAGGAATCCTTTATCACATGTACAGGTGACCTTGGCCTAGTCTTCCCTCTCTGCACCTGTTACCTGGCCCAGCCTCTCCTAACCTCTCTGCACCACGTTTTCCTGTTCAGACCAATTTCCAATCTTTCAGTAGGAAGGAGACCAAGCCATGGGGCAACCCAGTTAGAACCTAGTCTCTCATGAAACACTGAAGACGGAGGGCTTTCAGCAGGACACTATGGCAAAAGAGTCAGCTCTAATTGGCAAAAAGGAGGTAGTTCAGTAGGCTCTACACTCCAAATAGTTCTTTCTGGTGATTCAGCAACAAAAAGCATTCCTGCCGAGCAGACCTGGAGCTGCTACCGACTTACCCCTGAAATTGCCCATGTACCTGAGAACATAGTGCAGGAATGAGGGCCTTAGATTAAAATACACAAAAATACAAAGCCTGAATATTTATATTATGAAAAAAAAGTTAAAATGCACAAGATAAAATGCACGTCATTCATACACAGCTAGTGCATTTGGCATTCTGGAGAAAGTGGGAGTCAAGGTACAGTCACCCAAGGGAGCAATTAAATATAATTGTGTCAGCCCAGAATGGAGTGGGAATGAGCTTAGAAGCAGCAGGTCTGCAGTTGTTCCCTCAACCACCCCTTTTGCCTGTCATCACAACCCACTACTTGGGACAGTTCTCAACATTCTATCCCAAGAGGGGGTTATGAGGAAACAGGACATGGAAAACCCTGCCTTGCCCCTTGAGATGTTTCCTCTCAGGGAATGCAGTGACTTGTGGGTTCAGTTCAGTTCAGTCGCTCAGTCGTGTCTGACTTTTTGTGACCCCATGGAGTGCAGCATGCCAGTCCATACTATAATACTGTCCATCACCAACTCCTGCAGTTTACTCAAACTTATGTCCATTGAGTGGTGATACCATCCAACCATCTCATCTTCTGTCATCCCCTTCTCTTCCAGCCTTCAGTCTTTCCAAACATCAGGGTCTTTTCAAATGAGTCAGCTCTTCACATCAGGTGGCCAAAGTATTGGAGTTCCGGCTTCAACATCAGTCCTTCCAATGAATATTCAGGACTGATTTCCTTTAGGATGAACTGGTTGGATCTCCTTGCTGTCCAAGGGACTCTCAAGAGTCTTCTCCAACACCATAGTTCAAAAGTATCAATTCTTCAGGGCTCAGCTTTCTTTATAGTCCAGCTCTCACATCCATACATGATTAGTGGGTTATCTGATTTTAAATAGAGTCTGACTATATTCTGCCCACTCAAATAAAAAAGGTAAGAATTTCTAGGACATTGAATTTAGGTCTTGGTAATAATTACAGTTTTAAGACCTGGGAAACTTTTTCAGGGGAGAAGAGTAGATTTCCCTTTAAACAAATCACCTTCCTTTTCCACCACCATATTTTTTTTTTTCCAGTTATTACAGACACGAGGAGAGGAAGACAGGAGGCAGCGACATTTCAGGAATTCTCACAAAGTCTATTCATGATCTTTGGGCTGCTTGGATGGGAAATGTCTGGGTCACATGAGATTTTGAAAGCACATCTGCCTCCTGAAAATTCTGCTCTTACCTTCTCCCCAGGGGAGTGTACAGCCAACTTGCACCCGCATTTTCCTTGATTTCTATCATTCACTTTAGAACTTTGCTCTTTCCCCCATCTTTCCCTTCTCTCATCCCTTTTATAGCATGTCCAGATCATTCTCTCAAACCAGAAGCAGCCCAGACGTCTGAGTTTGCTGTCATGTGTTTTCCTCAGGACTGAGCTGAGAAGGGAATGGCAAGTGTCCTCAGGCTGTAGAACATGACCTTGAGAAGAATAAGCCGAGGCAGAGTAGCTGGGGATAAATGAAAACCAACTCGTGAAAATGGTCTGAGTAATCAGTCTTAAATGATAGATATGGAAGGTAATTCTAAATGCAAGGCATTGGGATTAGAAAGAGGGAGGACTAAATTAATTCTGAAAGAGTCCGAGGGACTCCTGAGGAGTCATCCCTGCTGGTGATAGAGCAAAGTAATCTTCACCCTGTGAAGTAAGAAACTTAAATAAAAGTTTTATATCCGTGTTTAGCTAACAATATGACACTGAGCCTATTTAAATGATTTTCCTAAGTCTGCAAGACACTCAGATGAAGCTACTGGCCAGGGCTTTCTGTCCACAGTCCAGCGATAACCTCCTGTGGACAATGCTAGTGGGTGACATGTAACACTTTCTTTGTTGTGCAAGTATCCTCAGTCATCTCTGACTCTTTGTGACCCCACGGACTGTAGCCCTCCAAGCTCTTCTGCCTGTGGAATTATCCAGGCAAGAATACCGGAGAATTACTCCTTCTCCTGGTGATCTTCCTGACCCAGGGATCGAACCGAGGTCTCCTGTATTGCCGGCAGATTCTTCACCATCTGAGCCACCAGGGAAGCCCAGTATATAGTTAAGTAGTTAATTGTTCAAAAGCAAAATGGCACCTTTTTAGTTCTTGTGTGTGTGTGTGTGTGTGTATGTGTGTGTATTTACACGCACACACACATATGTATAATAGAGTTACTTACATTCTCTAAGAATTTCTTTTATCCCCTAAAAGATGAGGAAGAAGATTTCTTCAATCCTGCAAGGTTGTCTTTTATGCACACACACACACCCTGGTAAAATATAAATATGCTATAGAAATCTGAGATATAACCAATATTATTATTCAGTAGAAACAAGACTAAATCTTTGCTTACATTGAGTTAATCACACACACACCAGTTGCTTCTTCTATAGAAGGCGCCTTGTGATGACTTAAGAACACAGTCTTCCCATACTGATTTTGGCATGCGGTCCCATGTCTGCCATGTATGGACGTTTTGAATTTGGTAAGTGCATTGATCTCTCTAAAGTCCAGTTTCCTGTCCTGTAGAATACTGATAGTGCTAGCATCTCTACTGTAGGAGATTATTGAGTATTAAATAAGATAATAGTTTCGAACCCGGGTCTCCCACATTGTAGACAGACGCTTTACCGTCTGAGCCACAAGGGAAGTTCAAGATAATAGTAGTCATCTTTTAATAAGTCCTAAAGTTTAGTCTAACACTATGCCTGTTAGAAACCACACATTTTGTGGAAAGAACAATAGATCATGACTGGTGACCACCTATAATACCTTGATGAGAGTACTAGATGTTTTTAAAGTTACCTTATTGGATACTTGCAACAAATCTTCAACCCACTTCAGAATTCTTGCTGGGAAAATCCCATGGCGAGAGGAGCCTGGCAGGCTACAGTCCATGGGGTTGCAGAGAGTCAGACACGACTGAAGTGACTGAGCATGCATGCATGCAACAAACCTTCTCACTGCTTATTAATATCTCCATTTTTATTGATGAGCAAGTCAAGGTACAGAGAGTTTAAGTCACTTGTCCAAAGCCGTGCATGTGTGCTCGGTTGTGTCTTGACTCTTTGCAACCCCATGGTTGCAAGCTCCTCTGTCCATGGGATTTCCCAGGCAAGAATACTGGAGTGGGGTGCCATTTCCTATTCCAGGAGATCTTCCCAACACAGGGATCAAACCCGTGTCTCTTGCATCTCTTGCATGGCAGGCAGATTCTTTACCAACTGTAATTGGAAGAAAATGGAGGGAAACACACTGGTCATCATGACTTCAAAACCCTTGCTTTTTCCACAATGTGCCAGCATCTCAGGAGCAGCATAGAGGGATTGATTAGATTCGTTCAAGGACCTGCTACTATGATTACTGTTCATGGTTGTGCTTTTGTATTTGTCTGAGTTCCTTTCACGCACAATTAGCTCAACTTAGAAGTATTTCTCAAGAAAGAGAAAGCTTTCTGTTAATATTACTCATACTTAGCATAGAAGGAAACCTTTTCCTACATATGAATAGCAATTTTATTTCTGCCTTTAAAATGAGAAATAGGTCAACTTACTTATCACATTGCTTAAATTATCTTCTGGATTTTAGCAGTTTAAGGCTTACAGGTCTTTTCTTTAGGGGGAAGATTTAAGATCTTTCCCCTAAATCTTAAGGGATCATGGATATTCTATGCACATCCAATAAAATATTTATTAAGGAATATATAATATGACTGTAAATTTATTTGAACATTTTCTCTAAGGAATTTGGAACCTTATGTGCCATAAATTACCTCATTTATCTTCATATATACTCTGCAGGAAAGAGGCTGGTAGCATTATCAGCCCAGATTAAAAATAAATGGACAGATATAAGGCAGGTGTTTAGTTAGTCAGTCTATCATCAGGACTGATGGATTTTCCTCAGTGTGCAGGTAGCTGAGCTGGGGGTAGCCAGCCTGTGCTCAGGGGAGCAATTTCTGAGCACAGCTGGTCCAGATGAAAACCTTAAATGGCTAAGGCGTGCCTCAGTTCGCATTGCTCTGGCCATCTGCTTATCTGCTCAGCTGGTAACTAAATAATCACACGCGACATTGTTTTCATCTGAGGTGCTATTATTGGCCATTATTCTGACAATCTCATGCTTCAAGGCTCAGATGAGTCATCATTTCATCTAAAAGGGCTTTCCTGATCCTCAACAGAGCCAATCATGTCTGTGTCTGGAGTTCTGACAATTAGATGGGTGTCCATTGCAACACATTAAAGGAATCTATTTTGTGTGCCTTATCTTTAAAAGGCCAAGAGCTTTTGGAGGAAGAACCATGCTTTATTTCTCTGCATCCTCAACACAGATCACAATGCTTGACACAAAAGACACAATTAAACTTAGTTTACTGAGTGACACAGGTAACTGGAAATGTATTTAATATATGAGTATCAGGCTACAAAGCCACTGCCTCAGATTATATTTGCATTTTTAGGTTGTATTTAATCACATTGATTAAATGTGATTAAAAGTGGCTCGATTTTATCCTTCAAATGGTATTTCTGGGTCTTACTTTCACCTTCTGTAAAAAGGGGTAAGTGATAGTTATTTTTTCTTCATAGGATACCATGGGAAACAAATGGAATGAAGTATACGTAAATGCTAATTTTCTAGGACTTCCACAACAAAGTATAACAGCCTGTTGCTTAAAAAACAGAAATATATTTTCTAATAGTCCCCGAGGCTAGAATTCAAATCTTATGGTGTCAACAAAGCTGATGTCTTCTAGGACCCTTCTTGGCCTTAGGTGGTTATCAAGTCAAGGCAAGTGTTAAGTTACTCAACTGTGTCCAATTCTTTGCAACCCCATGGACTGTAGCCCACCAGGCTCCTCTGTCTATGGAATTCTCCAGGCAAGAATACTGAAGTAGGTTGCCATTCCCCTCTCCAGGGAGATCTTCCTGACCCAAGGATTGGACCATGGTCTCCTGCATTGCAGGCAGATTCTTTTACCGTCTGAGCTACCAGGGAACACCATCTCCCTCTCTCTCTCTGTGATCTTTCTTCTGTGCATTTCTGGGTCCTAATCTTTCTTTCCCTTAAAGATATGAGTCATATTGAGCTAGGATTTACCCTTATTAATTTGTTTTACATTAACTGTTTTTGTTGTTAAATCGCTAAGTTGAGTCTAACCCTTTGCTGACCCAGGGATCGAACCCATGGCTCCTACACCTCCTGCATTTGCAGGTGAATTCTTTACTGCTAGGCCCCTGGGGAAGTCCTTTTACATTAATTACCTTGTTTTAAAGGCTCTGTCTCCAAATAGTGTTCTCTTATGTAGTACTAGAGGTTAAGGGTTAGACTATAACCTGCAAAATTCACAGGGAAATCATTCAGCCCATGACAGTATAGAATAGGCCCAGTATGTTACCTGGCCAGTAAATCTCATTTTATTCATAGGAATATTGTTAATATCACTTATAGTCAAAGACTTCCAATAGATCAAAAATGGCTTTACTTCCTGTTAAATTGCTCCACTAGTCTCTGGCTTAGCTTACTTGGAAAGAAAAGATAACATGTGGACAGGGCACACACAATCCCAGCATGAAGTACAGAGTAGAGGGAGAAAAATGAAGAAGCCTCCAAAAGAAGGGATGCTCTGAGCTCATTTACAGATTTAGCAAGAGCTTGGTGTAACCGGAAAACAGATGACCCAGATGCAAAAGGTGATGCTATAAATGGTGGCACATCTTTTGAGAAGAACAATGAAAAGCATGTGGAGGTATATTTGGCATTCAGGAGAGGTGATAGGGAGTCCCGATGCCAAGCATGAAAGGCATTAAAGAGGAACATTTCTGTGAAAATTTAGCAGTCAAGTTTTGATGGGAAAAGAGTCATTAGACATAGCCGCGTGTCTGCCCTGTGATGACTGTCGAAGCAATCTCATGACATCATCCCTGCTTCGGTCCCTTCTTCCTCTCTTCTCTCCATTCCTGTTCCTACTGTGCTTTCTCCCCTGAAAATGAGTCAAGTATTCATTATGCAATAGGCTTTGTCAGAGTACAGTGTTGTATTCAGAGATAAATAACATCCTAAAGGGGATAAAAGTACAAATATATAGGGTTCGTTCCGATTATTGTGTCAGTTCTCTGAAACCATCACAAACACCAATTGATAAACACTCGAACTATTGATTCTAGGAAAACATGCTACACACACACCACACACACACACGCACACACACTATACATTGCGCATAGGCTGCTATCTTAAATCCTAGAAATAACTCATTCTGACAGAGTGTATTTTCTTTATTTTTCAAAAGAGAAAGCGAGGTTAATAAGCCTTAAGTAACTTATATGAGGTCATCCACTAACAGATGCCATATTCTGTCAGAATTCAAATCCCTTTCACCCAGGTTTGGCGCTTCTTGTACTTCACCACACTTCTCCTTACAATCTATATTTTCTTCTGGTTACAGAAATATAAGTATAATAATATGATATATATATAATATATATATGGTGTGTGTGTGTGTATGGAGAGAGAAAGACCATATAATGGAAATGTGAATGTATATATCATTCTGTCAATAATTACACATTGAATAATCATACATAGGTGTTTTATATATATATATATATATATATATATGTTATATGGACTTTGCTGGTGGCTTAGACTGTAAAGAATCTGCCTATAGTGCGGGAGACTTGGGTTTGATCCCTAGGTTGGGAAGATCCCTTTGAGAAAGGAATGGCTACCCACTCCAGTGTTCTTGCCTGAAGAATTCCATTGACAGAGAAACCTGGTGGGCTACAGTCCATGAGGTTGCAAAGAGTTGGACATGACTGCACGGTTTTCACTACTATATATATATTTACACACACACATATATGTACATATCAGATATATAAATGTCCAAACAATAATGTAAAGATTAGCAAGGGAAGTTACATAATATAGCTAAAGGATTCTGAAGTTTCATTGAAAACACCTCCAGTATTCTACACAGAAGAGTATTTATCTATAACTCCATATATAAAACTTCCCTCTTTTTGAGCACCTACAATGTGCCAAGAACTGTCCTAGGCCTTTAATATAAATTAATCCCCATAATAATGTTATAAAAGTGATGTTACAATCTTCATTGTAACATTACAAAACTGGGTCTCAGAAAAGTAAAACTGTCAGAGACTATGCACCCTGTAACCTGCAGAGTCGAAATTTGAAACCAGGTTTCCCCATGCCAGTAATCCAGACCAGTGAGGGGATCTAGCGTACTACAGGTCTCCTGCATTCCAGGCAGACGCTTTAACCTCTGAGCCACCAGGGAAGCCCACTACATCGCCCTACCAGCTGAGATCTCTCCCTCCTGCTCTGTCTCAAAGATCTTCATGCTGAAATAACAAGGTGCAGCGAACAGAGAAAAGCAATGCAAAGAGGACGAACCCGGTAATGCGCCAGGAAGGTAAAATACAGGAGGACTGCTGAGTAGGGTCTAAGTGTGTCCACTTAGGTATAAACCTCAAACTAGAGACGGTTAACCAGAGACGGCAATGGCACCCCACTCCAGTGCTCTTGCCTGGAAAATCCCATGGACGGAGGAGCCTGGTGGGCTACAGTTCATGGGGTCGCAAAGAGTCGGACACGACTGAGCGACTTCACTTTCACTTTTCACTTGCATGCCTTGGAGAAGGAAATGGCAACCCACTCCAGTGTTCTTGCCTGGAGAATCCCAGGGACAGGGGAGCCTGGTGGGCTGCCGTCTATGGGGTGGCATACAGTTGGACATCACTGAAGTGACTTAGCAGCAGCAGCAGCAGAGACGGTTAACAGAGCAGGTATTTCTGGGAGTGGTGTTAAAGATGAAGGAGTATTGAATTAGCCAATTGTGAAGAGGAAAGGATGACAGCTGGCAGGTAGAATAATTAGGGCGAGAAGGCAGTGAGGAAGAGGAGACAGTCTTCTGGGAAGGGAAGCTGTGGGGCCCTGGGTGTGAGCGAGGCCCGTGCAGCTGGTGGTGCTCAGTTCAGCAGGAACTGAGTAGCACGTGGTCAGTATGGATGAAGGAGATAAGCAGAAAAGGGTTTTGCAGGTAGTGATTCTAGATTTGGAAATTTTCTCAAGGTGATATGTTGCAGTGTTCATTTTTAAAGTGAGAAAACAGTGTTTGATCAGCTTGTCAAAGAGTTTAAATGATGTATCTGAGGAATTCTTGTTAAGAATGTGCAAAGAGGTAGTGTGGATCCCAGAAGTGACTTTAGATTTTAGGTTCCACTATAGAAAATATTCAGTTATAGGGATAACAACAACAATAATAATAGATTTTTACTGTCTTTAATAAAGGAAAAAGAAAGATTTATGATTTATATGCTATCATAACATAAACCACAGAGTATGTCCCAGGATCTGTTGCCTAGAGGTTATAACTGTAGTTTTCATTGCTATATACATGATTGATTTGTAATACCTTTAATAGGAAAGAGACTAGTAAAATAAATAACATAAAGTAGATAAAAGCATTTGTTTTCATAAAGTTAGTGTTGTAATGTTTTTACCTGCAGCTGCAGTGTTAATTATCTTGGGACTATCTCTGCATCATTCTTATTGTGCTGTTATTTTGTTTTGCTTTTAACCATTTTTCTGCTTTCTGAGTCAATGACCCAGTGCTTTCAACAATATTTGAGGTAGTGGTGTTAATACTTGTATACTGGAGAAGACAGTCCCTGTCCTTAAAGATGCATGAGAAAATCAACACAAATGAACCTCAGGGACATATGGGCTACAATACACAAGCATTGAGCTGAGTAAGGAAAGATTCAGTATGTCAAAAAATGTCATATCCAGGGGCTTCCCTGGTGGTTCAGTGATTAAGAATCTGCCTTCCCAATGCACAGGACTTGGGTTTGATCCCTGGTTGGGAACTAAGATTCCACCTGCCGAGGGGATTCTAAGCCTGAATACCACACCTGGAGAGAAAGCCACGTGCTACAGCTAAGACCAGATGCAGCCAAATAAATAATTTTTTTAAAAATGTCATATCCAAAGTTAGGAAGAAGAGAGTCCTACCCTCTCTGAAGGATTCCTTGTTACAATCTCATCCGGATCATCCATCTCTATATAATTGCCCTGTAACTTCCAAGGTTCTGTGCTGAGCTGAGGGCAACCAACTGGCTAATCATTCCTAGAACACTAACTGCTTATTTGGAAAGGGAATTCTCTTTGGTATAAATATTAGTTAGGGATGCCTGTGAATAAATCAAGGGGAATTAACAAAATATTTTATCCAGAAATGTATCTGTCACTGTATTGCTTTCATTATTTTAATGGTAATCTTTCGGGGGAAAAAAAACCATTGTTTACTAGTTAAGTTAACATTTTGAGGACAAAGATGGTTCAGTGGCATATCGGGGATGCGAGCTATGCTGTTTGTCAAGTAACTGAAGAATTAGGCTCAAGTTTTCATGTAGAGGGCCAAGATATATAATTATATATATAGAGAGGAAGAGATGTATTTACCTTTGTAATACTGAAGGCATCATGGATGCTAAGAAAAATGAATGGGTTTGAATTCTGACCGACAGCTTCCTGGCTGTGTGATGTTTGATCTTAGATCTCTCAGCCTGTTTCTTCAACTGTAAAAGCAGATTAACAGTGCCTCCTTTAGCTGTAAAGCTTATATGAAACTATATTATCACTTTAAATAGTTTCTAGCTGTACTTGTCTTTCAGCCACCCTAGTAACAAGGAAAGTGTGTCATTGTTGTGAAATGAAACACTTTATATATTCAAAGGTAAGAATGGGATTGGGAGCTCATGTACACCTGTGGCTGATTCATGTCAATGTATGGCAAAACCAATACAGTATTGTAACGTAGAATAAAGTAAAAATAAAAATAAAATAAAATAAAATAAAATAAAATAAATGAACCCCTGAATGCATTACACACACAAAATTCAATATGCTGAAATTTTAGATCAGAAATAAGCATATGTGCTCTAGATTGTTTTTTTTTTTAATTAATTAGCTTTCTTTTTAGAGCAGTTCTAGGTTTATTAAAGAAAAAATACTGAGCAGGAAATTCAACATCTCCCTATACTTTTCCCTATTATTAAAATCTTTACCAGTGATGAACCAATATTGCTACATTATTATTATTAACTAAATTCAGTAGTTTGTATTAGGTTCTGTCTTTGTGATGCGGAACGATAGACAGATAGACCCTTTCTGCCTGGTGTGGGTCACCAGAAGTCAAGGTGAACCTGAGTTTGCATGGAACTCTCTGCCTCCCGGCCACGTCAAATGACGCCAGGGGGTATCATTCAAGTTCAAAGGGTGTGTGCTACAACATGCATGAGGTAATTTTATCTTTACAACAAAATCATTGTCTTTTAAAAATCTATATACACGAAATGGTCATCTGTTAAATGGATTACCTCCATTTTTCTTCTGTGGAAAGTGAGGTTTAGAAACGTCAGGTCACTTGCCTAGAAGTCCAGGGATAATAAGTGGCAGAAATGGAATTTGTACTTGAATGTGCTGACTCTACATTGCTGACCAATACATTTCCAGACCTCCAGGGTGCTTCTCTGACAGCTCAAGAGGGTTGGAATGTATTAATAAGTTAAATAAAATTATTATTTATTAACTGTGTATTACAAGTTATAAATGTATTATATTCAAAGGAATAAAAATATGGAAGAGGAATTTTCCCTTTGCCAGGAATGTTTTCATAACTTAATATTTAATTTAATCAGCACTGACCCAGTACTTAAGCCTGGCACCCTGCTTTGCATGAAACAGGCAAGTATTGAAGCAGATTGTTCAGTTACCTATAGATGATGAGAAAACATTTGGTTGCACCCACAGATAAACAATATTGCAAAGTGTGGAAACAGTTGCTGAAGCTAGGGATGTGCCTTTGGTATTACCAGAACACATAGGAGGGGCAGTTGAGAGTAGCAGGGGGAGAGAAGGTCTCGTTTTCTTTTTCTTTTCTTGTTTTGTAAGCCAAGCTTGTACTCTGCGGTTCTTCTTGAGTGCCAGTGATGTAATTCTGAAGCCTGGGCAGCATTTGATGCTTCCCAAGTCTGTAGTAAACAGTTCTTTTAATGATGTGGCCTCTGCTTAAATCTCATCTCTCTTCCTCAGCCGTGGCTGTCTTGCAAGTTTAGTTGCCAGTTTCTGAATCTTCTTCTTTTCTACCCAAAGTAAAATCTCTCCAAGGACCACAAGCATGTGTCCTATACCCCTGTATCTTCATCCCCACAGAGGGCTCTGTCCTTGACTCAATAATGTGCAATGAACCTAGCAAGTTATATTAAAATATATTACTGAATTTACAGCTATGTCTACACATGTTAACTTAGTTGCAGCAGTGAGGTGATTTTCTGTTTAATTCCAAACAGGAATATATTTGAAATAAAGTAGAACCCGATTATTGTCATAAAGGCATCGCCAAAACTCATTTATTCAAACTCCTGGGAAGCAGTGGAAAGTAGAAGATGATAGTCTTATTTTATAGACGGAAAAGCGGTCTATGCATGCACATATAATGCATTCTAATCCTATCCCCTGAAACTTAATGCTTATCTTAGGTAAAAGTTTACTGCTTAATAGTCTCATGAAATAGTAGAAAAAACCTACTCTGGATAATGAGAGAACTGGGCTTCTGCCCTAAGATCACCAGTGGACAGCTGTGTAATGATAGACAGTTTCTCTAATCTGATGTGAGTACTCTCTTCAGTACTCTGTTCAGTACTACTCGGGATTCAGTGCTACTACGGATTCCTTCAGGACTTCCCTGGTAGCTCAGACGGTAAAGTGTCTGCCTACAGTGAGGAAGGCCCGGGTTCAATCCCTCGGTTGGGGAGATCCTCTGGAAAAGGAAATGGCAACCCACTCCAGTACTCTTGCCTGGAAAATCCCATGGACAGAGGAACGTGGTAGGCTACAGTCCATGGGGTCGCAAAGAGTTTGACAGGACTGAGCTACGTCACTCACTCACTCACGGATTCCTTCAAAGCTCTCAGCGGTATCTTGCACTTAAAAAGCAAAACCTTGATGCGAGTGTTAGCTTCCTAAAGTCTCTCCAGTATATCTACATAACTAAAGCAAAGGTTAATCAGTTTCTTTAGATTCTTGGACACTGCATCAGTCATTCAATTAATAAGTTGTTTTTCTGAACACTTGTACAAAGTTTAAGAGATAAGATCCTGAGAACTTTAAAGCGTTTACTGTCCTAACCTAATGGTAGGGAGTATTTAGTGCCCCTCCTGTATCCACTGATCTTGCACTTTGAATGGAGCATGAGCAACAGGCTATGCAAATTGATACCTCCCTGTCACCCATGGCAACACTGCTATCAGAGTGAAACTGAATCAGGCCGTTCCCCATTCAGAATTGTTCAGAATCCTTTGATAGCTACCCTTCTTTATAACAATGTTTTACAGTCTGTGCTGTCTGCTAGCCTGGTGAAATCTTCCTCCATATGAAAGTAAATAAAGTTATGTGTCCTTATTCAGATAAGGTTGGAAAACACTGTATATCACCCTCTTGGAGAGTGACAACATACACTAACATTTTGGAAGCTTTGATAAGTCCTATAATTCAAAAACCTGCTTTATCTTCCCAGTTTCCCTCTCCTAATTCTTCCTACTATCAGAGCTCTGGCAATGTGTCCACATAAAACCCTAATATCTGTGACTTCCTTTTATCCAGAAGTTGGTTAAGTAAACCAGTCCTGGCCAATGAAATTTAAGTGTAATTGAATTGGGTGGAGCTTCTGGAAACAATATTTTAAAGGAAGATCCTCCTCTGTTGGCATGCTTCCTATGTTTTCATCCCCTTTCTTCCTCCTTTCTCAGACACAGGTGTGAAACCTACTACAGGCATCTTGTAACCATGAGCACACAGGTTGAACTGAACGGAGTGCAGAAAGACAGGAATTCTGGGTCCTAGCATGGCTGCTCTAGCCCAGAGGCCTTACCTCTGGACTTCTGGTTAAAGCAGGAAAATACATCACCTATGTAAACCACTGTTTGTCAGGTTATCTTATTATTTGTGACAAAATAATTCCTAAAGGTTACAGCAGGAATTTATCACTGTTTAACTTCTAACAAGATTTTCTGGAAACACTTTCAGTGATACTGCCTCTATTACATTTCCATTGGAGCTGTAATAAATTAACAGCAAGTTAGAGGCTTAAAATAACACACATTTACTATCTGAAGGTGAGAAGTTTGACACAGGTCTCACAGTGCTAAAATCGAGGCATCATTACTTTCTAGAGACTCCGGAGAATTTGTTTTCTTGCTCTTTCCAGCTCCTAGAGGCCACTTGTTTCCCTTGACTCACGTTTCCTTTCTTCAGCTTTAAAGTCAGTGATGTTGAATCTCTCTCACTCTTCTTCTGCCCCCATGTCTCACTTTCTACACATAGCTGGGAAAGGGTGTCAGCTTTTAAGAAATCATGGAATTAGATTAGAACCCTTTGGATCATTCAGACATCATCCCCAAATCTGTAATATGATCATATCTTCAAAATCCTTTTTTCCACATGAGATAACATTCATAGGTTCTAAAAATTTGTACATGGATAACCTCGGAAGCCATAACCAAACCACCGTTAGGATAAATCTCATATCCGTAGCATCAGGATTTTGTGAGCTGACTTGAATGTCACCTTCCTAGTCATTCTTTCCTCCCCGTTATTCATTCGTCTTTTCTATGATTCTGTCACATGGATCCCTATACTGTGAGTGGGGCAATTTTACTTTCCTGGTTAGGTTAAAAGCCCATCCCTTGTATTTTCAGAATCTGGGACTAACATCCAAATGGAGGTCCACCTACCTTATAAAATAGTGAAAAACTGCAAATCAACTATCAAACTAATAAATGGATCCTATCTTATTACTATGTCAAGTACACCTTGATAATGGTCTTGAAGACTCTCAAATACAGAATTGTCTTCTTCCCTCAGAATTCTACTCCAGAATGTGGCCACACAAAAGAAAATTACCCTAAGCCTTCACAATGGTCTATGTTCTGAAACCTACACACCCAGCCCATTATTCTGAGCTCCAGCCACACTCCTGACAATCAACCAAGTCTTGGCCACTCTTCAGTAGTATGGTTATGACAATACAGTGCAATCTTCACTCAGAAGACTAAAGCTGGAAAAACGTATTGTACATACTTGGGAACTCAAGTGACCTGTGTATCTAGAGCATGGTCTAGAAGGTGTGCTATGGGCTCTGGGGGAAGAGTAACATGATCTGAGAAAGGATGGAGGTTGATCTTCTAAAGTTCAGGATGTAATACATAAGCACCTCCTTCCCAGGTGTAAAGAAATTAGTGCTTATGTGTCTGGTTCAAAATTCTGCTCATTGGACTTCCCTGGTGGTTCATTAGCTAAGAACCCACCTGCCAATGCAAGAGACATGGATTTGATCCCTGGTTCTGGAAGATTCCACACACTGTGGGGCAACTAAACCCACACACTGCAACTTTTGAAGCTCACAACTATGCTCTGTAACAAGAGAAGCTTCTGCAATGAGAAGCTTGTGCAGCACAGTGAGAGAGCAGCCCCCACTCACCACAGTTAGAGGAAGCCCACGTGCAACAGTGAAGACCCAGCATGGCAAGAACAAACAAAAAAAAAGTCTGCTCCTTATTTTCCTGTTAATATAGTCTAGTTTCTTTCTCAAGATAACCTAATTTGTCAAACGTTCAGTGGAAGCTTTTGTGATTATCCTTCCTTATCCTAACTATGACATATTACTTCCTTTCCAGAATATTAAAAAAGTACTTTTAAATAATAATAACTCATATATAGCATATAAATGATATATAATACATGTGGTATATATGCGTACATGATATACCTAAGATTTTAATATTATAGTATATATAACAATGCCCTAATATTTATTGAGGACAGTGCATGTACCATGCACTGTGCTATTTGAGCTATAGCAATTAAGTAACATACTGCTACAAGCACATGGTTGTAGTTAGCTATATAAGTGTCTGAGCATGAGGTCTGCATTCTTCTCCTCTCTGTGCTGTATTTACAGTAACTATGATGCACCCATCACCGACTAAGTTTTAGATAAATGCTTGCAAGATGAATGCAGGGTTGATTGGAGCTTTGTATTTGTCTGATGCTATAAGTCTCCTTATTTTCTCTTTCCTTTCCCTAGATGTTTCCCAAACTGACCACAGTAGATTATTTTAATGAGGCAGTAAACAGCATTCTGAATGACTGGAGAATGAATGACTTTTCTCACCATTTTCCTAACACATGACCATTTTAAAGATACCATGGAAGGGCCTGATGTTTGGATGTTGGATAAGAAAAGTGAAAGGCCTTGATATAGCAGATATCACTGGGAATGTTGGAAACATGGTTACTCTTCCAGCCATCATGTTCACATAGTTATTTTGCAAAATAACGTGTTCCATGCTAAGGGGCAAGTTTGCAGAGAGTTAAAATGCAGTGGAACAACTTCCTATAAGAGATTTCCAGAGTTTTTTTTTTTAATATTGAGTACATAATAATTTGTCCCCATTCTAGTCTGTCTGTGGTATATTTAGTATTTACCTCACCTGTGATAAAATGTTATACCCTTTCTCCCTCGAGCTGAACAAAGATTCTTATAAATTTCATGTTCTAATGAGTTGATAATGCATTGGCAATAAGTTATAGCCTAGTTCCTAGTGAATTTGTAAAATGAGCTTTTGGATGTATTATAAAAATCAACATTATTTATGTCCTTCAGTAAATATGAATAATGAATCAGTTTAGCTTAAGTGGAATAAATCAACTCAAAATTTAATAAATGAAAGCAAGTTACAAAATACTCAGAAAGACTCATCTTTCCCTAGAGATTTTTATCAAGCTTATTTATCTCAGATTTCTTACATATATACATATGAGTAAGTGAAAGTCACTCAGTCATGTCCTACTCTTTGCGACCCCATGAACTATACAGTCCTAGAATTCTCCAGGCCACAATACTTGAGTGGGTAGCCTTTTACTTCTTCAGGGGATCTTCCCAACCCAGGGATCGAACCCAGGTTTCCCACATTGCAGGCAGAATCTTTACCAGCTGAGCCACAAGGGAAGTTCAAGAATCCTATCCCTTCTCCAGTGGATCTTCTCAACCCAGGTATTGAACCAGGGTCTCTGCATTGCAGGTGGATTCTTTACCAGCTGAGCTATCAAGGAAGCCCCTATATACATATGTAGACACATAAGTAAGTGAAAAGATAATAGTTTATTATTTATACAAACTGTTATTTCCTTATTGATATAAACTTATTTTCTTTTACTCAGAAAATAGCATTTTTGTTCTATATAGTAAATTGTCAACTAAAACATCTTGGAGTGGATGTGATCTGAGAAACTGAAACAAATTATATGGATCAGATATTTATACTCAAAGAGGCTAGAAATGGAATGAGCTTAAGTAAAGTATATTTTTAACATACCTGGTCGTGACAACAGAAATATTAGATGAGAAACATAGTTGCCTAAAAAATCAGAAGTCTTTTACCCTGCCCCTAAGGGAAACATGGCGCTAATTTGTACATAATTTTTACTTATGGTTCAAGAACTGACATCTTTATCCCATAGTCACCTTAATGTTCCAGTGAGATATGAATAATTTCTAATATCAGATACACCTGATTCAACCTCCAGTTCTGCTAATAAATGACTGTGTAACATCTGACAAGTCACTAATCCTCTCTTAGCTTCTATTTACCTACCAAGTAAATATTATGCTTAATTCTTTGGATTGTTGTAAAGGTTATATGAAATAATCCACATAAAATGGCTGGACCATTTCTAAGCATAAATGACTAAGAAATAATTCCTATTTTTTCTTTCTACCCAACTTTGAATATTTTGGAATGAATNATGAATTACATGACAAAATACAGATAAATTACGTCAAATATTAAGTTTTGGGAGCAAAAACAGGTTGAGTTCTACATTAGATGAGTAAAGACCTGAAACCTATATTTATGATGTATACAATATGCTTGAGTAGAAAAAGAAAGAAAAATTACATTTGAAGGAAGTCATTCAAATACTATATTTTGATGATTTACTTTCATATACAAATTCATCAGCTAAAAGCATCTTTTCTCTCCTGTAGCTTTCATTTGGATTGGATTCTTTCAACATACTGGATTCTTGCTATAAGTTATCAGGAGTATTAGGTGTTGTATTTTTCTCCCCCACCCTTCCCTCTCCCCCTCTCTTTCTCTTGCTCTCTCCTGTGTCTGCAGTATTTTCCTTTTAATCTCCACTTTTTCCCTGCATTCATTTCTCCTTTGTCTACCACAATTTGACTTTAGCCTCACTTTTCTATTGAAACTGTTCTATCTGAGGTCAAAAATGACTTCTTATTTTCATAAATAATCTCTTAACCTTATCTTGTTTCAGGAAAGAAGCAGGAGATGGAGGTAGGTAGGCAAAATGTTATCAGAATTGGATAACATTCTAATATTATGTTATCAGGGGTGGGGTGTAAGGGAATGCATTAGAAATCTTGAGATGGCATAGTTTAAATGTTGCCAAAGTGTCTGCATTTTTGCACTGAGATTTTTTCCCAGTCTGGGGAGTTCGAGGGGCAGAAATAGATAAAATGACCAGACAGATATAATAGAATAAAGTTGGTCCTTTGCTTTGTATTTTGCCTTTTTTGACTTTGACAGCTTAGTACCAATAATGCTAATAAACTACAGCTTCGTTTTAATTACTCAGGCCCCAGGGCACCCCTAGTTCAGGTCTCTTTGGCCTCTTATTTGAACAAATATAATAACTTCTAACCAGCACCCTGACAATTCCCTCACTAATCTAACCTTCATAGTCAAGAGAATTACCTTTCACATGTGAAAATGCTATAAGGTGAAATGGCCAAAGTTTCACTACTTTAACCCAACTGTGGTTATAATTTTGTAATGTTTAGCTTTACATAATTGTATTTATATGATATAGGTTAGTTTCTGTCCTACCAACCACACTGTGCCATAGTATAAGCATTTCCCTATGTCTCCAGTTCCCTATGCCATAGTATAAGCTTTTCTAAGTAGAAAAGATTTTTCACAGAACTTAAACTGAATAAGCATTGCTCCAATGCTGTCAGAAGCCCTTATTTTAGGAGCTCAATAATCACAATGTATAGAAAACAAATAGTAGTGACCAAACCA
>SJYF01007252.1:4644685-4661448 GCA_006410515.1 Procapra przewalskii | reverse complement strand
GATCCAACCAGTCCATTCTGAAGGAGATCAGCCCTGGGATTTCTTTGGAAGGAATGATGCTAAAGCTGAAACTCCAGTACTTTGGCCACCTCATGTGAAAAGCTGACTCACTGGAAAAGACTCTGATGCTGGGAGGGATTGGGGGCAGGAGGAGAAGGGGATGACATAGGATGAGATGGCTGGATGGTATCACTGATTCGATGGACGTGAGTCTGAGTGAACTCCGGGAGTTGGTGATGGACAGGGAAGCCTGGCATGCTGCAATTCATGGGGTCGCAAAGAGTCAGACACGACTGAACGACTGAACTGAACTGAACTGAAATAGCAGCAGTACACATTATACTTATTATACTTATATAATATGACCAGGTGAAGAATTCTATGCTAATACCAAAAAGTTTCTCATCATGTACTCAATCTTTCATATATTCAGCCTCAGCAATTCTTAAAATGGTATTTCTGATATTCAAAGAAATATAATTTATTTTACCCAGTACAAATTTCCCTTTTGGAATCTCTAAATTTAATGTTAAAAAAAGTTGCCTGTTGCGTGAAAGATTACTAGATTATTTGCCCTCGGGTTACATGTCTTCACCTGATGCTGAAGCAAAAGGATGAGTATATGCCAGACGGGATGAGAAGAGAGGATTACATGTAAGATATTATGAAAATAAAACAAAGGCTCACTCTTTATTTAGTCTCATATTTTGAATAAAACAACAACAACAATAACAATAACAAACAAGCAGCATTTTCCCGGAGACAATGGGAAGCAGCATCCGTTGCATGTTACTGATTCTGGAGCACAAACGATCAGTGAGAAACTTCTTAGAGGAAAAGGCTTGTAATTATGCAACACGTATGATATATCAGTGAAGAAGGGAATGGCCACTCACTCCAGTGTTCTTGCCTGGGGAATTCCATGGGCTACAGCCCATGAGGTTGCAATTAGTCAGACACAACTAACACACATACACACATGATGTATCAGGCGCTTTTTAAAAACAATTGTGTATGTATCACTTCATTTCAGACTGATGAGTAGGTATCATTATTATCTTTATTTTATTAATTGAGGAATAGATGGGTCAAGCAACTTCTCTAATATCATTCCGTCTTTCCTGGATGAATCTATCACTCTTTCTGTGGTTACACATGACTGTGTATTTTCTATTATGTGATTATCATGTTCCATCTTATATCTGATAGAAGAAATAATTGTGGACAGATATCTTTCTCTGGTGAAGCTGCAAGATACATGTCTCTCTAGATTTCTGAAAATAGAGCATTCCTATGAAAGCAAAAGCATCTTTAGATTTATTTAGTGAAATCTAAAGAATTTGGTTAGAAATCCAAAGAATTTTGTTACTGAAAACAGGATACCAGCAAAGGTCTTTCATAAAAGCAAAGTGGCATAAAACCAGCTTTGGAAAAGTGGGGACACCTATTCCTCAATGCAAGTAAAAGAATCAAGGTGAAGCTCATAAAAGGGTAGCTGGGAAAAGCTGGGCTAACACCACCATTAACTATGGAAAGAGTAAGCGACAATTAATGAAAGCCTATGTGATGGGGACTATATAAGTGCTTCGCTCACAGTGGATCATTAAATCAACAAACACTACTTACTTTTTTTTTCTAGATGAAAAAGCTCTTAAGTGGGAATAACTTGCCTGTTATGACAGCATGAATAAGTGGGAAAACAAGAATTAAAAAAAAAAAAATCTGTTTCCAGAGCCCATTTGTTTCTTCCCACTGCACTAAACACCAATCATCCATGTTTCACTTTTTTTTTTATTGCTGTTTGTCTTAACTACATAATGGAACAGATTCAGACTGTTTTGGATACCATACAGAAAAGCAGAGTTGTTTATATTTGAAATGCTAACATCAGAGGTGTGATGAGATAGATATCACTTAGCTTCTTTTCAGGAAGAAGCAGAGCTATTCTTCATTTGAAAAACCTATTCTCAGTGGAAGAAACAACAAAAAAAGATAAGACAGAGTAAGGATTTTCTACACTGCCTAGGTCTTCTCAATCTTTTAGCAAACATTGCTATGAAGAGGAATGTCAAGCAGTTGTTATTTCAGAGATTTGGTGTCATTTTCACAGTGAACACAGCAGTTAGAAACAAAAGCTTATGAAGTCTAGCTTCTTAGTACTTAGCAAGTTAATCCTGGAAAAGACAAAGGAGCAGCAGGCAGCAAGTTAACTCCTCAAAACTTTACATGCATTCACTAAAAGTAAGTTAGTTTTCCAAGATTCAATAGAGCATTCGTGCTTGGGTTTATTTTACTGCTTCAATATTACATAATAGGAAAGTAGGTATTAGCTTTTTTTTTTTTTTGTAAGACAAAGTCCATTAACTGTATTCATTCATTCAATAAGTGTTTATCATGATAAGGAAGAACCATCCTACAGTCTGGAAACATTAGTTGTTATCAGTCACTCCAGGGCTCCCCTGATCGCTCAGTTGGTGAAGAATCTCACCAGTTTCAAAACTCACCCATGGCTCTTCATCTTACCTGGAATGATGTGCAAAGTTGTCAGAAGGTCCTACATGAGGCAGAAGCGTCTCTGTACCATTATGCCGTTGGCTGAACTCCCTTCTCTTATGCCTCTATTATGAAGCTCCAGTTGCTGTACCTCGATCAAGCTCCCGTCTCAACCTTTGCATTCGCAGTTCTCTCTGCGAGGAACGGTATTGGTGATATTCTTGCCAATATCTGTATGCCTTACCCTGTCATCTCTTTCAGAACTTTACTCACTTTACCAAGGAGCCCTTTCCTGTCAACGTTTTTAAAATTATTCATTTGAGATAGTAAAATGATGATTACCTCCTCTGTAGTTCTCCTTAAACTACTTTCCTGCTTAATTTCCCCCGTAGCACTCAACACCTCCTATGGGCTCTTTATTTGTTTATTTGTATCATCAATATTCCCCTAAAGATTAAAGCCACATGAGTGGGGTTTGCTGTTGTCTATTTTGTTTAGACCTGTGTCAACAACTCCTGAAATCATGCCTAACACAGGGGAGATGCTCAGTAAATAGTTGCTTTTATCAATGGGTAAGGGAATGAGTGGATAACTGAAATTACAGGATGATCTAGGAGAGAGAAAGCCACGCTAGAACATGAACAAAGACCCAAAGCAGAACCGATCTCGTGTCTGAAGTCTAGAAACGGGGCCCAGCAAACATGAGAACCGGTGATGTGAAATGAGGGCAGGGCGGTAAGCAAATGCTGGTGGCGCTAGCGGGAAAGAACCCGCCTGCCAGTGCAGGAGACATAAAGGCATGGGTTCGATCCCTGAGCCGGGAAGATTCCCTGGAGGCAGGTGCAGCAACCCACTCTGGTATTCTTGCCTGGAGAATCCCTTGGACAGAGGAGCCTGGAACACTCCACAGGGTCACAAAGAGTCGAGTGACTTAGCCTGCATGCATAGAGCCCTGAGGACTGTGGAAAGAATTTTGTTTTGCACTCTGTGGCAAGAGGAAATCTTCAGCAGTTTGTAAGGAGGAAAGTGATGACAACTAATTTGTATTTTAACAACTCAGCCTGGGTATGATGTAGAGAGTTAATTAGATGAGAGCAAGAATGGAACCACTACAGATGCGAAGGTGAGAAAAGGTGGTGACCTAAGAGCAGGACGATAGTAGAGAGATTCTGGTATGTGGTTGGGAAGACTTTTTTTTTTAAGTCCCTGAGGAATAAGGGATCTACTTTTGCTGGAGTCAGTTTCTGTTATAATCATTCACTCTTTCAACATGTAACTGAAATGGAGAATTTTTCTAGGCAGTTTGAAATATACAGAGATGGCTTATAATCAATTTTTTATGTGATTACATTGGCTTAGTCATTTCCTCATTGGCAATTTGGCTATAATTAGAGTAAAGTATTACTAGAGAGAAAGAGAATTAACATTCATGACTTATGTAAGTTACATTAGGGGTAGGTGCTGTATTTCTGTTATTTAATCCTCTGACCAGTCCTGACAAATGGATGATTTAATTACAGAGGATAAGCTAAGTTTTCCAAGAACAGACAGATATGTGGTGGATGAATAGAAACTGATATTTTCTGGCTCCAAGTATCCAAACTTTTCTTCCATACCAGATTCAATATTTCAATAGTCATGACTTAATAAAGTCATGACTTTATAATTTTTCACCTTATTCTATTTGGAAAACACCCACAGAGGCACTCACACATATACATATGCATACACTCACATGCAAAAGCAGAAAAAAAGTCAAATTTTAATAAAAAATATAGCCTCCAAAAGGAGTTGTAGATAGTCCATGAATGTGCTTTTAAAGAAGCCAGAAATTTAGGTATAATTGAATATTGTTTTTGGTTTTTCATTATTCTCAGTCATTATTTAATTTAATCTCATCTTTGACTTCAGGCATAAGAAGATTATTTCTTTCAATTTACCATAACTAACCTTATGCTTAGCCACTCAGTCATGTCTGACTTTTTTGCAACCCCACTGTCATCCACCACGCTCCTCTGTCCATGGGGATTCTCCAGGCAAGAATACTGGAGTGGGTTGCTATGCCCTCTTCCAGGGGATCTTCCCAACCCATGAATTGAACTTGGGTCTTCTGCATTGCAGGTGGATTCTTTACTAGCTGAGCTACCAGAGAAGCCCAACTATCCTTACACTTCAAATTAAAAATATTTCATTTGACATACTTCTAATGATCTAGAGGCCAGAATTAAAACAGCTCTTCTTTTTTTTTAATCCTATGAGGGAAAAAAATGATTCCAGAACTTTACTTAAAACTTATCGAAGATCTAGGTTTATTTTGCCTCTTAGAATTCTGCTTTTAACTAACACACACAGAGAAGATATTTTCCCCAAAGGAAAAATAGTCATTAATCTCCTCTGTTATCCATCCCAAACTCTTCTGACTTCCCTTTAAAAAGTCTCTCAAAGTAAGAAATCCTACACAGTACTATATATAGGATGAATAGCTAATAAGAACCTACTGTATGGCACAGACGAATCTACTCAATAATCTGTAATGACCTATATGGGAATAGAATCTAAAAGAAGAGTGGATAGATGCAAGACTGGTTCACTTTGCTGTGTTCCTGAAACTAACACAACACTGTGAATCATCTCTACGCCAATAAAAGTTAACTGAATGTATATATTTAAAAATAAATCCCTTTCAGTAACACCATGCTATTCATCGAGTCATGTCCCTCCATCACACACACACACACACACACACTCACAAAGATATGCTAAGATACTTTTGAATGTGCCCCTAATTTTGTAAAAAAATGTCATTGCAGATGTAATTAATTAAGATGAGGTTTTACTGGAGTAGGGTGGGCCCCAAATGCAGTTTGGATCCTTATGAGACGCCATACGAAGACAGAGACACACAGGGAAAGTGTAAAGTTTGAATTTTTGGGTAGCTTTAAACCAAGAATCACCAAAGATTGCCAGCAAATCACCAGAAAGATGTCAAAGGGAGTATGTCCATGCTAATACCTTGATTTCAGAGTTCTAGGCTTCAAAACTGTGAGGAAATACATTTTTTTTAAGCCACCCAGTTTGTGGTGATTCAGTTCTGCAGCCCCAATAAACTAATATACAATATAAATGTATATCTCTCTCATAAGTTACACCATTTTTAAAGCATTGCACTTAATTCAATTTCTCAGAGGACTCCTTTGTTACATTTATCTATTTTAAAACATAGTACTTATTGTTCAATATCTGCTTAGCTCTTCCCTCACTTTATTAAAGTTTTGGTTGGAATGTCTCCTAAAAAAGACTTTCTCTCTCCACTCTATTTAAAATAATGCCTCACAACATTTCTTATTCCCTCACTCTGTTTTGTTACTTTTATATCACATATAAATATTTTAAATTTTATTTTGTGAATATTTTCTGTTTCCCCAGACTTGAATGTACACTCCACTGGGAAAGGAATTTTGTCTTTTAACCATTTCTGTGTTTCCAGTACCTGTAATAGCAACTTACAGTGTTGGCATCCAAAGTGAAAGTAAAAGTCGTTCAGTCGTGTCCGACTCTTTGAGACCCCATGGGCTATATAATCCACAGAATTCTCCAAGCCAGAATACTGGAGTGGGTAGCCATTCCCTTCTCCAGGGAATATTCCCAACCCAGAGATTGAAACCAGGTCTCCTGCATTGCAAGCGGATTCTTTACCAACTGAGCCAGAAGGGAAGCCCAAGAAAACTGGAGAGGGTACCTATTTCTTCTCCAGGGAATCTTCCCAAACCAGAAATCAAACCAGGGTCTCCTGCATTGCAGGCGGATTCTTTACCAACGGAGTTATCAGAAGGCACCTTTCAAGTAAGCTTCAAAGACTGACAAAACAGCCATCATTTTACTGAGGAGGAATTTGCTCTTGGTACTAATTAAAAACTAGAAAGGAAAAATTTCACTCATCCAATGATGTACACTGAATAACTAAAAGCAAAACATCATCTGAGTCAAGCTGACCTGAATGCTAGGAATGCTATTGTTTCCAAGTTTCCTTCTTAAAAGATTTCAGCTTCTAAGGTACTAGTTCTTCAGACTGTTTTATATACACCAAAGAAACAAATAATAATGTTCTTCAAGCCTTCTTTGCAAGTTCAAAATAGAAACGCTGCTTCATTTTCATAAAACAAATCTTTTCTATAGAAGAACATCAGCAGAGATTACTAAAGAGCTTTTCTTATAATAAGAGCATTTAAATGGCATCAGAAACAATCTGAGTTCATTCATTCATTCATTCATTGTTTTTTATTTTTTTATTTATTTTAATTGGAGGCTAATTATTATACAAAATTGTGGTGGTTTTTGCCATACAGTCACATGAATTAGCCATGGATGTACATGTTTGGAGGGGCGGTAATGCCACCGATAAATTGAAAACCTTGTTGATTCTGCAGAAAGGTACTGTTAGTGTCTGATGCCTTTGTTTTAGACATGATCCAAATCTTTGTTTTACATTGCCTCTATCCAAAATATTTAAGCATCTGACATTTTCAACCAAAATTTCAGTTATATACTGTGATTTTTATTTGTTGCAGTACATTAAAATCTCAGAGGTACTTTGGGACTCAAAAGCTAGGTTTTCTAAGACAGTATGTGCATTTCACATAATAAAGCTGTTAATGGTGAGCAAAGTATTATATACTAACTAGATTTTTCTATATCTGTATAGTATATTACATGTATTTTGTGGTATTGAGATTATAGAAAATTTAGAGTGTCAAACATGCATTTAATGTGTATTTTTAAACAAATTTATGGCAATTAAAATATTTGGAGACAAGGGTATCATGTTTCAATTTGTAAAGATATTTTTAACTCTACTGTGTCATTAAGATGCTTTGTATAATGCCAAACCACACCTGGAGAAACTAAGTTTAATAAATATCAAATAGATTTTCTGTAAAAAAATAAATAAATAAAGATAAGCAGCAAAGAGTTCCTTCTTCAGCTCTCCAAGAGAAATTTTAAAAAGATATATATTGAACCTG
Source organism: Procapra przewalskii (assembly GCA_006410515.1). NCBI lineage: Eukaryota > Metazoa > Chordata > Mammalia > Artiodactyla > Bovidae > Procapra > Procapra przewalskii. Next base: position 4,653,934 of record SJYF01007252.1, on the reverse strand, counting down.
GACAAAAAAAAAAGATATATAAAGCAATATAACTTTAGTTAGGAATTGATAAGTGCTTGGGATAGGCATAGTAATTGTTCACAGGGAAAAGAGATATTAAAGCCAGAGCTAGTCAACTTCAAGCTCTCAGTGCTGTTTGCTGCTCTATTTCTTCTCCCTCTCTTCAATCCTGCAACTTGTAGGGCCTTCCCATCATTTCTCATCTCTGGGTGCCTGACCTTGCTTATTTGTTCCCTTAACTTTGCTAAGACTTTTCTAAATCCATTAAAGTCCCTTCACCAAAGCTGCTTCATTTGAACTCTGGGGAGGAATCCTATTTCCTATGGCACAATTGCTGTTCAGTTCAGTCACTCAGTCGTGTCCTACTCTTTGCGACCCCATGGACTGCAGCATGCCAGGCTTACCTGCCCATCACCAACTCCCAGAGCTTGCTCAAGTTCATGTCAATTGACTCAGTGGTGCTATCCAGCCATCTCATTCTCTGTCATCCTCTTTTCCTTTTGCCTTCAATCTTTCCCAGCATCAGGGTCTTTTCAGATAAGTCAGTTGTTCACATCAGGTGGCCAAAGTATTAGAGTTTCAGCTTCAGCATCAATCCTTCCAATGAATATTCAGGGCTGATTTCTTTTAGGATGGACTGGTTTCATGTCCTTGCAGTCCAAGGAACTCTTAAGAGTCTTCTCCAACACCACAGTTCAAAAGCATCAATTCTTCAGCACTCAGCTTTCTTTATAGTTCAACTCTCACATCCATACACAACTATTGGAAAAACCATATCTTTGACTAGACAGACCTTTGTTGGCAAAGTAATGTCTCTGCCTTTAAATATGCTGTCTAGGTTGGTCACAACTTTTCTTCCAAGGAGCAAATGTCTTAATTTCATGGCTGAAGTCACCATCTACGTGATTTTGGAACCCCAAAAATAAAGTCTGTCACTGTTCCCACTGTTTCTCTATCTATTTGCCATGAAGCGATGGGACCAGATGCCATGATCTTAGTTTTCTGAAAGTTAAGTTTTAAGCCAATTTGCTATACTCATCCTATTTCCTGGTTCATGGTAGGCATGCTCAATAAGTGTCAGCTACTGTTATCACAGATTGGACCATTCCTAATAGTTATATAGCCAAGTGTAAAAGACGTGAATTACAACCACAGATACACATTCAATGATATTAGTCTTGAACCACACCATTCTGACCTTCCTATTGACTCACATAAAGATGGTATCAATAAGTAAATGTACTAGCAATATTTGTTATGCATAATGTGAAATAGCAATTTGTTTTTAAGAACATTACTCAGAGTTGGCCATTTTAACCTTTCCCACAAACACTATAACATTTTCATCATTTAAGGTTGATAATAGGGCTAACAATATTTTTTCAACTTGTTTCCCTTTCTAATAAAGCAAAAATTCTATTTTTAAATGAGTTTTCAGTTATGGAAAGTAAAATTAATAAAGGAGAAGAAATCTAAAACAAAGGAATCAAATTTAAAACAAAAGCATAGAACTTGGGCACAGCCCCATCCACCAGGAAATGAATATACGGGGTTTTATTATTGTTGTTCTTTGTTTTGATGTCACTCAGATGCTGATGGTAGCCTGGAAATGAACAGGACTGACAGGCTGATATCTTTTTCTTGATTCTGTGGGTGGTGGTGCATGGCCACTCTGAATTAGTGGAAAGGTTTGGTTGCTTAATTCCTATGTCAAATGAGACTCCAGCAATGCTCACGAGTTATGTGACTCCGGAAGCATTGGCATCCCCAACTTCTTAGGGGAACAAGTTGTGTTCAGCCACCCACTCACTCCCCATTTCATTATAGGGATGAAGGATGCAGCCATTCCTCACGAGCGATAAGTTCTCAAGTGCAGGTCATACGTTTGCACTTAATGTTTTTATGTAATTGCTTTCAAATTGTGTTAACAAAGGGGGTACAAATCTTCACTATTAAACTCAATAGGACTATCGGTAGGAGACAAATTCACATACATGCCTCTAAAATGTAAAGTTGACACTTTTTCAGTTCTCTGAGGATGATCAAAGACAGTTAGAAAGAAGAAAATAAAAATAAAAGCAGGGTATCCTAAGTAAAGGAAAGGAATATGTCAAGGCTGTATATTGTCACCCTGCTTATTTAACTTAAATGAAGAGTACATCATGTGAAATGCCAGAGTGGATGAAGCACAAGCTGGAATCAAGATTGCTGGGAGAAGTATCAATAACCTCAGATATGCAGATGATACCACCTTTACAGCAGAAAGATGAGAAGAACTCAAGAGCCTTTTGATGAAAGTAAAAGAGAAGAGTGAAAAACTTGGTTTAAAACTCAACATTCAGAAAACAAAGACCATGGCATCTGGTCCCGTCACTTCATGGCAAACAGATGGGGAAACAAGGGAAACAGTGAGACACTTTATTTTGGGGGGCTTCAAAATCACTGCAGATGGTGACTGTAGCCATGAAATTATTATTATTATTTTTTACTTTAAGAGAAGCCTTTATTTTCTCATTTCACAAATAATGCTGGCCTGGTTGGCTGCTTTTTGGGGATTAGTCAAAGAGACCGAATCCCATATCCTCGTCCGACTCCTCCTGTAGCCATGAAATTAAAAGATGCTTGCTCCTTGGAAGAAAAGCTATGACCAATCTAGGCAGCATATTAAAAAACAGAGACATTATTTTGTCAACAAAGGTCCATCTAGTCAAAGCTATGGTTTTTCCAATAGCCATGTATGGATGTGAGAGTTGGACCATAGAAAAAGCTAAGTGCCAAAGAATTGATGCTTTTGAACTGTGGTGTTGGAGAAGACTCTTGAGAGTCCCTTTGACTGCAAGGAGATCCATCCAGTCCATCCTAAAAGAAATCAGTCCTGAATATTCATTGGAAGGACTGATGCTGAAACTCCAATACTTTGGCTACCTGATGTGAAGATCTGACTCATTTGAAAAGACCCTGATGCTGGGAAAGATTGAAGGCAGGAGGAAAAGCAGACAACAGAGGATGAGCTGGTTAGATGGCATCACTGACTTGTTGGACATGAGTTTGAGCAAACTCCAGGATTTGGTGATGGCCATGGAAGCCTGGTGTGCTGTAGTCCATGGGGTCACAAAGAGTTGGACTCAACAGTGACTGAACTGATCCTAAGTAACTTCATTCCTTCTTTCCATTTCTCATGCTCTCCTCTGTGAATAACTAGAAACTCACCCACACTTGAGCTTGGCGACCTGAAAGTGTCCAACAAAAACAGTTGCAGAAAAAGCTATAGCCTGAAAGAAGACTGGGTAAAGGAAGGGATAGGAAGCTTCGGTTTAAAAGGAGCCAGGCTCTAGGAAGAAGGGGAAGCCAAAGTTTAATACAGTGACACTTCTCAGATAATTTGAGAGACAAAAGTAATGGCCTACAGTGGAAGGGTTATTGAGGCCTTTTCTGTGGATTTAGTGCAATGGAACTAGGGTATTAGGAACAGAGGCCAGCTAGACCAATCATGGGGCTTCCCAGTTGGCACTAGTGGTAAAGAACCTGCCTGCCAGTGCAGGAGATGTAAGAGATGTGGTTTCCATCCCTGGTTGGGAAGATCCCCTGGAGAAGGGCATTGCTACCCATTCCAGTATTCTTGCCTGAAGAGTCATGCCATGGTCTTTGTTTTCTGTACTTTGAGTTTTAAGCCAACTTTTTCACTCTTCTTTTTCACTTTCATCAAGAGGCTCTTTAGTTCTTCATGGACAGAGGAGCCTGGCAGCCTATGGTCCATAGGGTCGCAAAATATCAGTCATGACTAAAGCAACTTTAGCAGCCTTGCACACAGACCAATCGTACCAAGACTCTCCAAAACTCCAACTCTCATAAGATTTAGATTATAATATCATGAAATATAATTTGAGAATTTAGAGTTACTTGATGAATAAAAGCCATGTTATAAGTTCTCAATGTTTGTGCTCACATAGTTAAAGGGAAGGACTAACCACCTCACTTTGTGTGTACACAAAAACACCATTGATACGAGCAGTGATATGGAGACAAAAACCTTCTCAGTGACCAGGAGGGCTGATTTTTCTCTAGGCCTTTTAATCTCGCCAGAAAGAAGTAATAGACACTACTGTGGGATTAAAGAAAGTGGAGATAAGGATGTTAGTGCCTCGTTTTCATAAATGGGTGAAACCCAGGGCTCAGAGGGATTGAGAAACTTACTCAAGATCACTCAGTTGAGAAGTTGTACAAGCATAAGTCTCCCTGTAACTGGGGCTATTTCTACACTGCCTCTCCAGTTGAAAATGTGGACCATTAAAGATCTTCATCACTTCCCCTTGCATTAGCATGCCATGAATTTAATTATTTAATGTGTGCTAGTGAAAAGACTCTTGAGAATCCCTTGAACTGCAAGGAGATCCAAGCAGTCAGTCCTAAAGGAAATCAACCCAGAATATTCATTGAAAGGATTGATGCTGAAGCTGAAGCTCTAATAGTTTGGCCCCCAGATGCAAAGAGTTGACTCATTGCAGGAAACGCTGATGCTGGAAAAGACTGAAGGCACCAGAGGATGAAACGGTTAGATAGAATCACTGACTCAGTGCACATGAGTTTGAGCAAACTCCAAGAGACAGCAAAGGACATGGAAGCCTGGTGTGCTGCAGTCCATGAGGTCGCACAGAGTCTGACACAGCTTAGTGATTGAAAACAAGTGACAAAAGTAAAACAAGTTAGTGTTATATGAGGCCAGTCTTATGGCATTACTTATAAACCTGTGCCTTTTAAGTTTGCAAAAGTTAAAAAAAAAAAAAACACTACTTGCATAGAAAGCAAGTTTCCATTATTTCATGGGTTGAAACTTATGCTAAGAAAGCAAATGTTAAAATCAGAAGTACATTTGAAGGAAGAAATATACTTTAAAAATGTTTAGCCTGCAGGATTAATTTTAATGATAATTGCATTTTTAATATAGAAAATAAAATGATTAACATTTTAAAAACCCTGATAAAAAATTGCAGTCCATTGTACTTTAAAATGCTTGTTGGAAATTAACGATTGGCCTCTGGCATTTTCCACTAATTTTCTTCATATGAAGATTTGAAGAAGATAAGTGCTTTGTCTGAATCAAGCATTTCTTGCTTTAGACCATACTCTTAAAAAGTGCATAATGGTTATAAAAATGATTTAATGCTCTCTAATTTTGTTCTCAGACCCCGCTTCAGAGGTGCCTGGAAAAAAACAAAGAAATAGAGGGTCCCAAAGGATGATGTGATGGGCTGAATTGTGTCCCATTCCCCAGATTCTTATGTTGAAGACTTAATCAACCCCAGTCACTGTATTTTGAGTTAATCAAGCCCAGATGTGACTGTATTTTGAGTTAGGGTATTTGAAGAGGTATCTTACAGTGAGTTCCATCTTCATAAGAAGAGGAGATAAAGACATACAGAGTGATACCAGAAGTGGTATACCCAGAGGGGCAGCCATCCGCGAGCCAAGGAGAGAAGCCTCAAGGAAATTAACCCTGAAGACAGCTTGGCCTTGGAGTCCCAGCCTCCAGAACTCTGAGAAGAGAAATGTCTATTATTTGAATCACTGGATATGTGGTAGGTTCTTATGGTAGCCCTAGCAAACCAATATGCTCAGCATGTATTTATTACCTAACTTGTCATAGAATGCATGGAGAATGTGATATTCTGGCTAACAAAGAAAAAATAAAACCATTCATAAGAATATTATTAATTTTTAAAAACTTATGGTTGACATATAATAAACTCATTTCAAATATATTAAATTGTTGTTACAACAGTGCTCTGAAAACTTAAGGCATACATGTCTTCATGAGGAAAATCAATTACCTTTATTTTGGCTTGGCAGAGTGAAAAATTATACCGGTTTCATTGAGGCCTATAAACAAAATATTTTAAGGCTGTAACTGATATAGAATCCAAAATAATGTATAAATAGCAAAATGATGGAATAATCTCCCAGTTTACCTATGCGCTTATTCAGCACCCATTTAATAAGCAATAGTGATGAGACATCATGACATAGAGATTTGCTGTCCAATATGGCAGTTCCTAGGTAGGGGGCTATTTAAATTTAACTTGATTTAAATTAAATAACATTTAAAATTCTATTTTCCAGTTGCACTAGCCACATTTCAAGAGCTTAATAATCACTTGTGGCTAGTGGTTAAATTATTGATATAGATATAAAGCATTTCTAAGTTGCCAACAGAATTCCTAGTTTTTCTATCCTAGATTTTCCATTTATCAGTGATTTAATTTTTCTGTAACTCAGTTACTTTATTTGAAGATAGGGAGCAATGAGTAAGCCATTCTTGAAAGGATATGATGAGAATTTAATGAGCTAACACCTGTGAAGGTCAATTGTGAATTGAGAAATGTATGTATCATAAGTCTTGTGCTATGCAGGTGAAAACAGTGATGGATCTGATATAAACCATAGTTTCAAAGAGAGTATATTGCATAAAGGAGATAATACGTGTCAACAATAACTATCACACAAATAGAACAAGAGAGAAACATAATTAATAGGGGACTACAGAGACATTGAAGATTTTTCCTATTGCTTGGGTATCAAGTCCAAACTCGTAAGAAGTCATCCATGATCTGGTCTTCTGATTTATTTATTTGTGCATTTTGTCTCTTGCTGGGCATCACTTTTATTTATTCTACATTCTACGCACATTTAGAGATTCATTTTTAAGTTGGAGGATAATTGCTTTACAATATTGTGTTGGCTTCTAACATATGACAACACAAATCAATCATAATTATCTCTATATATACCCTCCCTTATGGGCCTCCCTCCCCCATCACAGAGGTTTTTTAAATTTGGTTTTTCAAATAAGTCAAATTTCACTTCTAGACTTCGTTCTTTTTCCTAGACTGTAGTGCAATGCTGGGCTGCCTCATTTTGACCCCCCAGATTCTCCCATCCTTTCACCTGGTTGAATCAGTTATTATTTCTCATCCCAGACAACATTTCTTCTCAGGTATCTTCTTGAAACCAAAGTCTCAATCATCATGATTATCACATTTGGTTGAAGTGTCCTGCAAACTGAAATTCCCTGTCCCTCCTACTGACTTCATAATTATACATCATTAATCTTTGGATCATTGTTAAAAACCAAACACCTATCAGAGAGAGAAAGAGAATTAGAGAAAGTTATGTGAGTGAAAAGAAGACAAAAGTTCTGTAAAGGCCATGGCAAAATGCTTCCTGTTACAAAGTGATAATGATGGGGCAAAAATAATAAAAAATATTGTAACTGTAGAAAAATAAACAGCAAGGAAGTATAACTATGTTTGGGTTATACCGAGCAACTAACACAATGATTTGTACATACAAATGTTCACTGAGTGTGTGCATGCGTGCTAAGTTGCTTCAGTTGGGTCTGATTCTTTGTGACCCAATGGACTATAGCCTGCCAGTCTCCTCTGTCCATGGAATTCTCCAGGTAATAATACTGGAGTGGGTTGCCATGCCCGCCTCCAGAGGATTTTCCCAACCCAGGGACTCTCTTGTGTCTTCTGCATTGGCAGGCAGGTTGTATTCCCTAGCACAACCTGGGAAGCAAATGCTCGCTAATATATGGTTAAAACATAAGAAATATCAACACGGACATACAGGAGAGCACCAACAGTGGATTGGATATCAAAAAACTTGGCAAACGTGCCATATGTTACAGAGAAGTTGCTTGTCCTAGGAACATTCTCTATGCAAAAGGTCACTAAAGATAATTCCATATATATTTCTGGTATTTAGGACTTCCCTGGTGGCTCAGATGGTAAAGAATAATACACCTGCAATGTGGGAGACCCAGGTTCAATCCTGGGTTGGGAAGATCCCTAGAGAAGGGAACAACTACCCACTCCAGTATTCTGGCCTGGAGAATTCCATGGACAGAGGAGCCTGTCAGGCTACTGTCCCTGGGGTCACAAAGAGTAGGATATGACTGAACAACTTTGACTTTACTTCGGGTTTTTATGGGCAAAGAGAAGTTCCCTCTGTTGGAAAATATGTTTATATTTTTAACAATTAGAGTTCAAATAACTTATAATTCCACTACAAAAGTTGAGAGTTTGAGGATAGGAAGTTTTGGAAGAATAAATAACAGTCAAATATTGAAATCCCGTTTTACTCTTATATAATTGTCCTTCAGTTTTCCCTTTATATTGGGTACTCAAAGTAGAATCTGTAGAACTCAGTTCCTAAATATGTAGAACAATGGTTATTCCTACAAAAACGAGTTCAGAAAACTTTATTAAATCCCTAAGTACGGTGAGCTAACTTGATGGGATTTGTAAGTATCAGGGAGAGAGATTAATATAAGGATGATCTAATTAAATAATTGTTGTGTTGTAAGTTACGAGCTTTCAATTAAATAAAGTCTTAAATTATTCTTTTTGCCTCTGCTAATTAGTGGATTTTGTGTTTGCTTCAGTTAAGCATGAAGACTGATACTAGTACAGTCTTTTCACTTCAGGGACTGAATTTGCAATTTTTCTAGTCTTCTGGGATTTAATGCAATTAAAATGAAATTGAATCCTTAGCTTCATCCTGCTGAGGGAGTTCACTAGACAGAAAACCTCACAGATTCGCAGAGTAGAGACTTGCATAAGGTGGAGTTGCTACTTTATTACCATTCCTGGTGTGTTTATATACTATCTTCTTCATGGAGTTATCCTGATCTATCTGGTTGGTATTAATCTCTGGGTTCTCTAAAGGTCCATGTGGGACCTCATATTTCCAGTCATGATAACGTGTCTTGTTTATTCATCTTTCTTCCTTAATCGGTTATAAGTGATGAAGACAAGTACAATGTCTTATTATCATTTGTATGCCTGCAATGATGAGATCATTGTTGGTAAAACCAAGGTTTCAGGCATGGTAGGTGCCAAGAAGTTCCTGCATGTGTTGTCTCACTGGGCGCATGCAACACTCTGCCTTGATTGACCAAGGGCATATGTGTAGACTTCGGCTTTGTTCAAAGCTGTGTTCCTCAGATTCATCATCAGTTGATTCATTTTGGTGTGTTTCTGACTATTATAAATAATAGGGCTTCCAGGGGTACTGTTGGTAGACACAGATTTATTTTGGCTAATACCTTCCCTTTCCCAAGGATCTAATGGAAGAATGGACACAAACTCTGGAAGTAGACTACCCCAGATCAAGTTCTACTACTTATTTCTTTGAATTTAAATTTCTCTGATTTCTTATTTAAAGAATGAAAATATTAGTGCTTTTCTT
>SJYF01007252.1:4592244-4608039 GCA_006410515.1 Procapra przewalskii | reverse complement strand
ATTAAAACAATATTTTTTAAACCTAATACTTTATTTTTATATATTTAAGTGACATTGTTGGAGAAGGAAATGGCCACCCATTCCAATAATCTTGACTGGAGAATCCCATGGACAGAAGAGCCTGGGGAGCTGCAGTCCATGGGGTTGCAAGAGTCAGACATGATTTAGTGGCTAAATCACCACCACCAAGTAATGGTGTATTTAGCAATTTCATATTTGTATGTAATTGTAACTATATGGCAATCAGATTTAAATTTTCTCTCATATTTTTTATTTCTATAAAGAAATAAAGAATTTATTTGATATATTCAAATTCATTTGAAACAGTTTAAGTCAAGAAAAATAAAGAAAGTCTTAGAGAGAAAAAGATATACACAAATTATCCCAGAAGAACTTGGTATTAAGTAAACTTCAAGCTAAGTAGCCATGGCTACTTAGGCTCTCAAATCTGAGAATTTACAAATGTCCCTGAGTCTACAATTATTACAAAGCACTGTGTTTATAGGATTTGTGTAGATCATTTTATTTGTTGGCTGAATATAGCAATTATATTATTAATTCAATTTTAAAGAGCATAAAAAGAGAAGTTAAATGGCTTGGCTGAGATCATTGAGCTCATCATGGGTAGAATCAAGCTCTTCCTTCTTTGTTTCTCAGTGTCTGTCAATTACATACTGACAGTCACAGATAGTGACTATCTGGAAGAAAGGATTACTAGATTCCAAATAATCTCCTAGAATCTTGTTGATTACTTGAAAATATCACCTACTCAAGGAACATGGTGTTAAGGGAGAGCAATAGGTAAAAATTCAGAGGGTGAGAATTAGAGCCCTCAGTTCAGCTCAGTTCAGTCGCTCAGTTGTGTTTGACTCTTTGCAACCCCATGGGCTGGAACACGCCAGGCCTCCCTGTCCATCACCAACTCCCATAGTTTACTCAAACTATGTCCATAGAGTCGGTGATGCCATCCAACTATCTCATCATCTGCTGTCCTCTTCTCCTCCTGCCTTCAATCTTTCCCAGCATCTGGGTCTTTTCAAATGAGTCAGTTCCTTGCATGAGGTGGATTAGAGCCCTAGCACAGACCTAATGATGCTTCTAAGTAGATGAAAGTCAATATCAGTTTTCTCATTAAAAAATTGAAATGATCATACCTTCCCTAACCACACTCCCAAATTACTGTGAAGATTAAAGAACTTTCTAAACTACAAATCATTATCTGAATGAAGAGTATCATTAAAAGTTGTACAATAATAGCTGTAAAGAGAACACTACAACCTGTCTTTGTGGTTAGGTTCCCGGTATGTCTTTATATAGCAGTGAAGAGATATGCGCTCTAACCTTGGCTCTGCTACTGCCTATGTGTCTTTGAAAAAGTCCCATAACTTTGTCTGTTTCCTCATTTACAATATTAGGATGAACTATATAATCTCTAAAGACTTTTCTGTGTTGAAGGTCTGTGATTCTAAGTGAATCCAACCATACTTTTTGGCTTAGACTTCCTAATCATCAGCAAAATAAATTGCAGAGACAGCTGGCTGGGGTGAGGGGTGCAGTCTCTGGCCGCAGAAGAACATAAAACTAAGGGGACCACACAAGCCATCAAACAGATGACGGGGCTCTCATTAGCAATGTGCTGAGGCCAGTGACATCCAGGGACAATTACAGCTGGTCTTTCCTCCACATTAGGATGTCTGTTCAACTTGTTTTTATGTGCTAGCTCAGTCTGAACTCAGTCTCTGCAAACTTAAGAAAGTGCTCCTTGTTTAATAACTGGAGTTTGGAAAATAATCTTTACGTTCACCCTTTATAGAACATCTACCACGTGTGTAACAGCATGTTAAGCAATGACAAAACTTTAAGAAATGAATGGCACTCACCCTTCTGTTTGAGAGGAAGTCTTAGCTTTGATGCCAGAGAGCTTTGCATTCCGGACCCCATCTGTTGCTTATTAGCAGTATCTCTTTTATATGTCATTATGTTCACTGACTAACACTATACCTGACACAAAGTAGGTGCTTATTATGTGTTAATTAAATAGACATCTTTTGGCTATGTCATTTTTTCTCTAAGTTTCTTTGTATAAAATGGGAATAGTGATAACTGATATCTAAAGGAGTTGTGAGGATTAAATGAGATAAGAACAGAAACTTCCTTGGACAATAGGATCTCTCAGTAAACAAACATCTCCTTCTCTTGCACAAACTCTCTTACCTTTTGTTTTAGGGTGGGGAAAGTATTGAAGATACTTATGTGGATATTAAAGTAAAACCGTCTATGTTATAGGGCTTCCCAGATGGCTCAGTGGTAAAGAATCTGCCTGCCAATGCAGGCACTGCAGGAGATGCAGCTTCAATCCCTGGGTTGGAAAGGTCCCCTGGAGTAGGAGATAGCAACCCTTTCCAGCATTCTTGCCTGGGAAATCCCAGGGACAGAGGAGCTTGATGGGCTAAAGTCTATGGGGTCACAAAGAATTGGACACAACTGGAGCGATAGCATTTAACGCATGCACACATCTGTATCATAAGTAAACCAAAGTAGCCAAATGAAGACTTAATTCAGACTGAGCAATGGATATAATAAAAACAAACAAATGAAATCTGTGTAAGTAATTGAAAGCCACTGAAGTAACCAGTTAAACTAGAGAGATACATGTATATCTAAGCCAGACACCGAACTGAGTGGAAGCCTCTCTCCCCTGTCCTGACCACCTACCTCACTGCTCAAATTGAAGAGCACGATGGATTAGAAATACAGAGCAGTACCCAGGGTCACCAAACAACAGGAATTTTGTTTCTGTCTTTCAATAAAAATGGCATTATCTAAGAAGGAAAATTTATAAAGCTGAAATGGACAACAATTCCAAGCCTTACATCTGATACAGATATCTTATGAGAATGATTTATAGTTCAGATTCACAGAGACACTGGTTTGAGTCCTACTTCTGATACTTATGTATTGTGAGAACTGGGGCAAGTTGTTCAATCTCCTTAAGCATCAAATGTTATCATCTAAAAAATGGAGATAAAGATAGTGACTTCGCTGAGTTATGAGGATCAAATGAAATTATACGCCCAGTACATTGCAAAGACAAACTGGTACCACAGTGTCTGCAGTGGATACTCAAAATGCATTATTTGGTAAACTAAAGAGCCACTGAATTAATAATTGTGATAATTTCACTTCAGAAGGAAGAAGTTACGATTTAGTATGAATTTATCTATAATAATATCTGGCATTTAGTAAGTACTTAGTAAATGTTTCCTTCTTTGACTTAGGGTTCTTGGAAACACGTCCTAATTTTTAACTGCAACCCATATTATTAGCATCGGCTGGAATTTTGAAGGTCAAGATGATTAAAGCAAACAGAAATAATTCAAAATCCACAGTGCATGTGCGACACTCAACATTTAGGAAAAACCCTGGTGCCTCTGTGACTTAGGGCTTATAACACTATTTTGCAGGTTAGCAGAGCTGGTTTCATAAGCATGTGACCAGGACAGGGCTCAGAGCTTGGTGCTCAGAAAGGCACTTTGCTTGAGATGTAAAGCCCAGTGATTACCATCTTGGAATTCTTAACTATTTGATCTTTGCATTTGTAAGTGAATTCTGATGGCACAGTGGAAGATGGTTCGGGGAATGGGGCTTTGGTTCATGTGTGATACTTCCTCCCATCTCCTTTCCACGTCCCTAGGGTTGGATTCTCTACTTGCCTTCTGCTCCCTAACACTCCAGGCCCCAAACTGCCTGGCTTCCTCTTCCTTGCCCTGAAACCATTCCCACCCCTTCCTAGTGCCATGATTTGGACAGGAATGGGAGGTCCACATTCTTTCAGTGCACTGCCACTGCCTGACGTGGACACATGGAGAGAAAGACTTGGAGTCAGGCATATCCTGTGCAGATTCTTAGGCTGGGAGCATGGCAGACACCCCTGACCTTGGCTGGCAGGGATGTCACACGTTCAGCAGGTGTCAGCATGGAGCTGACATCCACCCCCTGATCTGGGTACTGGACACAGGGGAGAGGTTTAATCCCTTCAGGGTCATCCATCTACGCTGAGTTGAAGCAGTAGGCCCATGGGGAGGAGAGACTCACTTCCCCACCCTCGGGCAGAGTTCTTCACTCACATTTGGCCCTAGACCTGACAAATTATGGGGCCAGCCCTAAATGTCCAGCAAACCATATGGCTGGGGCAAAAACTTGCACAGGTATTTTATTATGTGACTGGTCCCTTCTGGACAGACATCTAGACATACGAAGCACCTCTGATCATGGGGCCCCTGCACCCATCTATGTACTCAACATCTCTCAGAAGTCTGGTTCCAAATGCCTCAAATTCATGACAGCTTAGATAACACAGGGTTACTTGCATCCCACCCTTCCCCAGTTTCCAGTCTGATTATTCTCTGAGAACTCCATGATTGCTTCACTTCATTTTATAATCTAAAGGCACAGAATCTCACTTGCAGCTTCCATCTTTCTCACCTTCATATATGATACACAGAATTATGCATCTATCATCCTCAACACAAGCTCCTGCAACTTGCTTTATCATACGGCATCCACTCACTCCTGCCCTTTTCAATCAAGTTGATTTTTTTTTTTTGCAAGGCAAATCAGATCACATCATTTCTTTTACATTAAACTGTTAATGACTTCTGATTTTGCTGAGGGAAAAAAGATAGCAGAGGCTTAACTTGACCTACAAGTCACTACGTGACCTATCCCCTGCTGACTCCTAGTTACTGCCTGTTTTTCGGTCACAAACTTCCTTTCCTAGCTCCCTAGAATTTGGAGATCCCCTTGCTGGCTTAATCACTCACCTTTCCAAATTTTTAATCAACTCTAATACATCTTCAGATTGTGGTTTACTTATTGCTTCTTTCAAGGAGGCTGCTTTTCTATTACGCAACGTGTGTACAATGTAGCATGCTTTTGTAATAACAGATTCCTAATTTTTATTTATATGTGTGAATTTAAAAAAATTATTGAAGTATAGTTGATTTACAGTGTTGTTAATTTCTGCTGCATGGCAAAGTGCCTTCACTCATATATAGATGTATACACATACATGCTTTTTTCTATTATGGATTATCATAGATATTGAATATGGTTCCCTGTATACAGTAGTAGGTTGGTGTTGTTCAGTTGCTAAGTCATGTCTGATTCTGCAGCCCCTTGGACTATCTAGCACACCTCCTCTGTCCATGGGGATTTCTACGCAAGCACGCTGGGGTGAGTTGCCATTTCCTTCTCCAGGGATCCTTCTGGATCACAGATGGAACGCATGTCCCTTGCACTGGCAGGCGCGTCCTTTACCGCAGCCACCAGGAGAGCCCTTGACCTTGCTGTCTGCCTGAGCTGTATATGGTGTTTGCCTCTGCTGGTCCCAGCCTCCCACACCATCCCTCCCCTGCCCCTCTCCCCCCTTGGCGACCACAGTATGTTTTTATGTGTGTGAGTCTGTTTCTGTTTCATAAATATGTTTGTGTCATATGAATAGTTCTCTGATTATGTCTCTCCCTTCAGTGGAATATGGACATTTGTGTCATACCTCCAGGAGTTCTCACAGTCAAGAGTATATAGTAGATGATTAATAAGTAGATACTATATACTAGATGATTAATAAGTACTGAATGAATGAATATGCATTTACCTTATGCTTTTCTTCAACAAAATTATAGGGCAAGTAATATACATAGTTCCTACAATCTAATATATGGCATGACTAAGAGTCGTAGGTTAATATTATGCAACTTTTAAAGAATCATTTCATTTCTTTGGATCTTAGAGGGTCACAGTAACTTGTAAATGTGTTGGGAAACAGCTTGCTGAAGCTATTTTCCCTTTAATAGGGAATTTTGTTAGCAAACCTCACTTTATTTTGGCTTTGTATTTTCACATTTTTCATGTGTGAGCAGTAATGTGTCCATTTTGGAGAGGTTTATTTCAGTTGTGTAAATATGTAGCTCATTGTTCCATTGCTATTTTATGTACTTGCTAGCTTGTGTTCATGCCTCAGGATATTTTTTAACATGCAAACAATTCACCAGGGATAGTAAGGATAGACAAGAGGTGGGGGGTGTGTGTGTGTGTGAAGGTAAGTTTAATATTTTATTCTAAGGTTTTTGTCTTTTCATTTGTTTTTATAAAGTCAAAATTTTTCCTAGAAAACATTCTAAATTCTGCAATGACTCAATGCTTTCATTTAGTAAACTGCCACCCAAAAAACAGCCGTGGGCAACCAGTCCCACTTACTATAACTGTATTGGAACCTCAGGCTCCCCTTACCACTACACACGCAAGCACACACACACACATATACACACACATACACACACACACACACACACACACACACACACACACACCCTGTCTTCTTTCCATTCTCAGTTCCAGAACAGCTAAGCTGTTGTTGATCTTGTGTCCCTTTCCAGACCCTTGAACTTTATGACCAAATTCCACTGTTTATTTTATCTGTCTGTCTTCTTCCCAAGATGGCAAGTGTTTTGATGGTAGGAACAGTTTCTCATTAAAATTATATTTCCTGGGACTTTGCTGGTGGTTCAGTGACTAAGACTCTGTACTCCCAATGCAGGAGGCCAAGGTTTGATCCCTGACCAGGAGATTAGATCCCACAGGCCGCAACTAAAGATCCTGCCTGCTATACGTTAAAAAAAAAGAGAGAGAGAGAGATCCTGCATGCTGCAACTAAGAGCTGGCACAGTCAAATAAGTAAATAAATATTTGAAAAAAAATTATATTCCCTGACTAATCCACAGCTTCTCACATAATTGCTGAGTGAATGACTGAATTAGACTTTGTGAATACCTAGGATATGATCATTTAGGACTCCCTAGTGGCGACCCATTCCAGTATTCTTGCTTGGGAAATCTCATGGACAGAAGAGCCTGGTAGGTTACCATCCATGGGATCTCAAAGAATTGGACATGACTTAGTGACTAAATAACAATGAAACCAGCATCGCTCCATATAAGCATATCCTCTGGGCCACCTCAAGGAGCAGATTCAGCCTACTGTTTGTCTCCTTTTCTTCTTTCTCTTTTACACATGAACTACACTCCAGGATATTTGCAGAACAGAGTGTTTCAATAACTCAGCACTGATTAGGACCCTTTCAGAATTCTTCAAAGGTGTTCATAAATGGAATTTGGAGTTCAGGAGTCAGGCAACTCAAGTTTAGTAATGGCATCTGTTATCTGCCTGTGTTTGAATGAGTGTTATTTTTGTGTGTTTGAACTCGTCAGTTATCTTTATCAGTTAATCTGGATTGGTAATAATAATGATGTTGCCAGTTGGTTGTTAGAATCAAGTGAGCTATTGTAAATGAAACCACTTTGTACAGAAGAAAACACCCTTTCACGGTAATTATCACTTATTTTTACTTACTGGTTTATGAGCTGTTTTCTTGCCGAAGACTAGACTACAAATCTGACTTTTTTCAATATGATTAAACAATTTCTATTCTGAAAGGTAATTCCTTATTAATAATTCTATGGGTGATTGCTGTATGTGGTTACCAAGAAGAATTTTGAGTTAGTGATTTTAAAACCCTGAATCTAAAACATGGGTGCATAGTAACCATATGATGCTGCTGCTGCTAACAAATTCTATGCCTTCACCATGCGGGAGAGTTAACTACCTCATCTGATGCTCAAAGCATGACTTGTAGTAGAATCCTGGTTTATAGTTGAGAATAGTGATACATTAACAAAAGAGCATTGAAAATTTCAGACCCACCTTTCTCATTCTCTCTCTCTTTTTCTTTTATTCTTGGGCAAGAAAACCCAGTCAAGCATTTGTGATGACATTATTCATTGCATACAATCCAGAGACAAAAGAGCTCTTTTAAGTTTTGTGGGGGTGGGGGGAGTGTTATTTAAATTTTTATAATGCTTTCATAAAGATATTCCATTTACCTTAAAATGATTTTCCCCATTAATTGGGTTCTAGAAAGCACATTATATTTCTGTCAATAGAGTTAAAATGTATATGGCTGTAGGTGCCGTGTGTTCTTATTTTAAAATAAGAAAGCAATTGTCTTGATAAATCCAATGGAAATTTTTGAAGAAACATTTCTTTACAAAGAAATTATTTCTACAGAATACTTTGCACAAAGAAAATACTCTAATGACAAAAGCCTCCCTTGTTCCTAATGTCAATGCCTATATTTTTCTCTCCAGGAGTGAAAAAAAAAAAAGTTATCAGAAAATGGGGTTTTTTTTTTAGTGGTTTTGAGAGAAGAGCTTTTTCATCATGAACATTTTGACAATCTCTGTGAAACCAATGCATAATTAATCCTTACTGCAAGCTCTTGATATTTACAGGGTCTAATATATCAGAATAGTAGACTTGGCCATGACAGCTTCTTCTATTTCTTAGCATATTGGGTAGCACAGATAGATAACAAGCAAATCATCTGTGTATAATCATGAGACCTAACTTGAAGCATTTGTATAGAATTAACAAAATTACTAGTGTTAAGGACTATGATTAGTTCTTCCCAACCTCATTAATTGAAATAATTTTACCCACTGACTTAATCATGAGATTTTCTTAAACCATAATTATATTTTTAAAAATGTTGACATATTAGTGCATATTCTCATAAGGTAAATGACTAGTGGAAAACACAGTTAGAATTAAGCTTTACAATGCATTTTGAAGTTCAGTAGGAGATAGGTCTTATTAAACCTGTATATAATCTCTTGATCCCTGGAGTCCTATACTGGGGTCTGTGCTGGCTTCTAGCAATGTTTTGAATAAAGCTCAAAACCTACACTCTATACTTTGAGCCCTTTTGGATATAAAGAGGAAGGGGATAAGCATGTGAATGGATTCCCTGTGTGTGTTCTACTAAGCCTTTGTGCTTATAAATTCTCATTTTTATCTCTCAGTTACCAGGTGAAGGGGAAAAGGGGGCCAACATGCTTTGGAAAATTACTATTTGCTAGGACTTTTGAACTGTGGTGTTGGAGAAAAGTCTTGAGAGTCCCTTAGACTGCAAGGAGATCCAACCACTCCATTCTGAAGGAGATCAGCCCTGGGATTTCTTTGGAAGGAATGATGCTAAAGCTGAAACTCCAGTACTTTGGCCACCTCATGTGAAGAGTTGACTCATTGGAAAAGACTCTGATGCTGGGAGGGATTGGGGGCAGGAGGAGAAGGGGACGACAGAGGATGAGATGGCTGTATGGCATCACAGACTTGATGGATGTGAGTCTGAGTGAACTCCGGAAGTTGGTGATGGACCAGGAGGCCTGGTGTGCTGCGATTCACGGGGTCGCAAAGAGTCAGTCACAACTGAGTGACTGAACTGACGACTTCTAAAGGAAATATAAATTATTTCATTAATCTTAATATACATTATTCCAATTCTATACAGGAAGAAACTGAGTCACAGTTTAGTGACTTGTGTTGGGTTCCACAGGTGGAAAGTGAAAGATTTAGGGGTAGAACTTGGTCTTCTGATGCAAAGTCTCAGGCCTCTTGCTTTATACCATGGCCGACAGCCTGGCAAGGGCCGCCGCACAGTTACTGCATGGCTGGGCCCTATTTGGCAACCCCTTTATTTCTGCCAGCTGATTTCATTTGACCCTCAGCCACAGACACAGGGTGTGATCAACAAACTTCTATGTTGAGGTATCAGATATAGGAAAAGACTTGAAAGAAAACTGATATCCCGGCTAGGACATAACAAGGACAAAGGAAATTTTTGTTGACAATTAAGCACTTAAGATGGCTGAGTTCTCAGCAGGGGAAGGACATGAAGTGTTGCCAGATTATCTTTCTGGTATGAAATCAAGACTCTAATGGATAAAAAGAATCACATGTTCCAAAACAGAATAATCAAATGATACCTCTGGGTCATCTGTCATATGACCATAACAGGGGCAAGACATGATATCTGCTTAATGAAAGTAAATCTAGCTGCACAAACAGAAAACTGTTAAATAGCCAGTGGCTTGAAACAATCTAAATTTTCACCTATCATAGTTTGATGTATTATTCCTGATCCGGTAGCATTCTTAAGTAGACTTTAAAAATAACTGTGAATTTTGACTGCCTTAAGATCATTGAGGACTTAGACAGAAAGCATCATATCTTTGAAGCAGAAACCTTGTCTCTCTTATTTACCACCACACTCACTGGAGACAGATCCCTACCTGAAAGAGAGTTTAAGTGCTCAAAGTATTTTTGTTAAGGGAATGATTAACTGAATGAATGCTATTTAAATATGATCATGTGATTTACTGACCTCATAGAGTTTTCTTGTCACTTTTAAGTTTCTAAGTCAAGAGTTGTTTAGCCACTGAGTTGTAGGTGGCACTTTTGTGACTCCATGGACTGTAGCCTGCCAGGCTCCTTAGTCCATAGGCTTTTCCAGGCAAGAATACTGGAGTGGGTTGCCATTTCACTTTCCAGGGGATCTTCCTGACCCAGGGATTGAACCCACATCTCCTGCATTGCAGGTGCATTCTTTACCACTGAGCCACCTGGGAAGCCCCCTGAGGCCGGAGAGGAAAGGTTTATTCATATACCTTGCAAATGCTTGCTGAGCTACCATAATACATCAGGTACTCTCCTAGGCACTGGAGATAAAATTATGTCAAGAGAGCATCTGTTCAGCTCTTTGAACTATGGGTAAGTATATTTTAGAATATATGGTTACACAAAATAAATATTTTGCGTTATTTGAAATGGTACAGTGTAGAGCGAAACATCACTGTTTGTAGCTCCAAAAATCATAGCTAGGATATAAAAATCATATTATGGATATAAGTTATAGGAAGGCAACAGTTTACCTAATGCTAATGGAAAGGTTTTTAAACAATTTTCTTCTCCAAGATGCAAGTTCTGGCTCTAGAAGTGATGAGTTCCTTTTCACACATAAGCTGGGGAAAACTAAATATCATTAATAATTACATAGTTGATATAAAATTCAGCTGTAAAAGTGTCTTGGGTGCTTACTTGAATATTTGTAAAAAATTTCAGTTGTTAGTATTAATAGTTGTAGTAAAGGAGATATGGAGAGAAGGAAAGTTGGTGGTAAACCAGAAAGCAGCTTGCCATTTAGATCCATGAAAGAGAGTATGAAATTCATCTGGTTTGTAACTCAGTTCTTATCTATTTGCTCAAATTTGGAACAAGAGGATCCAGGTCCTGTTATGTCAGTCAGATTACAGATATGTTCTAAATTCTACAGAATTCCTCCTAAGTGGTGTATTGGCGTCAATTGCCTGAATGAAGCAAAGCTGTCTTTAGCATTCCCTTCCATTGTCGAGGCACTTAGGAAATTTTTCATGAACCAGGGGGACTTCTCTTTGGTAAAATGGAGTTAAATACATCACTAAAGTACATCTAAAATTTTTTTTTTTTCACCTCAATCATACCAATTTTCTCTGCCTCTGGAAAGGATTGTCAAGTTTAGGAAAGAATACCAGATGTCCAGTTAAATTTGAATGCAGTATTTGAGACATGCTTTTACTAAACAACTACTGTTTTGTTTATCTGACATTCAAATTTGATGAAGTATCTAGTGTATATCTAATTTGTCAACCTTATTCCAGGATAGTAGTACACAGTGGTGCAATCATCAACAAAATGTACATGTTCACGTGAAAATAGGAAAATGTATTTATGTGAATTACAGACATTTGCATTGTCCCATAATTTTTCTAGTAATAAGAAATAAGATGTCAATCCGGCTCTCCTAATTCGCTTCACCCCATCTCATGTCTACATGTCTGTTCTCTGTGTCTGTTTCTCTATTCTTGCTCTGCAAACAATTTCATCCATACCATCTTTGGGAGAGTAGAATTGACATATATATATTATAGTGTGTAAGACAGAGAGCTAGTAGGAAGCTGCTATACAGCACAAGGAGCTGAATCTGGTGCTCTGTGTTGCCCTAGAGGGGTGAGATGGTGGGGGTGGGAGGGAGTTTTAAAAGGGAAGGGATATACACATACATGGGGCTGATTCATTTCATTGTACAGCAGACACTAACACAACCTTGTAAAGTGATTATAATCCAATACAAAATAAAGAGCTAACAAAAAAAAAGAAATATGATATGAATTTAAAACTGTCTTTTCCCTTATGGATTTCAGAGTCTAGTAGTCATAGGTGACAAGAATATAAAACAAAACCAAACACCATACCACTGGCACTGCGAGAGATCTAATTTGGGGTAGGTTGGAAGTAACCAAGGATGGGAACTGTGGGCCTGACCTGGCAGGAGTGAGGAGACTTTAGGGAAAGTCTTATCACACAGACAATGTTTAAGTTGAATCTTAAAAGATAAAATGGGCTTCACTGGGAAGATAAGTTCTACTGTAATACTTATTGGAGATGATTTTTCTATCAGCATCCACATTATGTCATAAGTCTGCAAAGTATAGCAGTAAATAAAAAGTTAGATGTTGCAGGCCAGGGGTCCTTCATTTTTAACCAAATGAAATGTACATTATTTCTATAAGCAAAAATGAAGTTACTTAGATATTTAGGACTCTAAGCAGACTCCAGAGAGTATCTTTAAAATGAGAAACCCAGCTCTTACTGAGGGAGTCAATAATATATTAATTATTATTTTGAACCAGCTTGCTGTTGTCTGTTTATTGGTCTTCCCATAAACTATTTCATTTAAATTTATTGGGATGGATTCTCCTCATAGCATGTAGCAAGCTATTAAAAGCAGTGCCAATGAATAAAGTAATTACTCAAAAGCATGGCACCAGCTGAGCCAGAGGCTTGATTAGTTAATTATTTGAAGAGCAGTGGCTATGACAAGATGCCTTTATTTAAACGTATCCCAACCCTGTGCAAAAGCACAAGGAAAACTCATTGCATATCAGCTTCATATTGAAAAATACATAGCATGATGAACTAAAAAGAAAGATAATGTAGTAATATTAGCTGATTGAAAGGTCCTACAATGAGACTTAAAGGAAGATGAAATAGGGGTAACAATTTTTAGGGCCCACTGTGTGCTAGGTTCTTTATAGCATCTATTCAACTCAACTACAGTGTGATAGGTAGATACAATTGTATATGTCTCTATATTTAATAGTTGAGGTAAAAAGTTCTGAGATGTTCAGTTCAGTTCAGTTCAGTGGCTCAGTCGTGTCCGACTCTTTGCGACCCCATGAATCAAAGCATGCCAGGTCTCCCTGTCCATCACCATCTCTCGGAGTTCATTCAGACTCACGTCCATCGAGTCCGTGATGCCATCCAGCCATCTCATCCTCTGTCGTCCCCTTCTCCTCCTGCCCCCAATCCCTCCCAGCATCAGAGTCTTTTCCAATGAGTCAACTCTTCGCATGAGGTGTTAAGCAACTCTAAAAGGACTACTTAGCTAAGTATTACTGCTTAGCTGAGATGTGAGCCAACTTGTTTAGCACCAAAATCCAAATATTTACCCTACCAAGTTGTAGATAGGCATATTTAAGTCCAATACTGATGATGATTTTAATTTTATACTGATTTAAGTTATTACAAAGTAAAAATGACTGCTCCCCCAAAATGGCAAAATGGAATATTTTGCCCCTACGGTTTCTAAAACCAACCTAGTCACCCATAGGTAAAAAAGAAAATTTCTATAATGAAAGCAAGTTTGTGCTAAAAAAAAAAAAATCCCATCTAGTCTAATTCTTTCCTTCTCTCTGCTGTTTATTGCATGTGGCTTACTCTTTTCTACCTGAGATTGCCTCTTGATATGCAACAATATCAACCATTTTCAAGAGTTTTTATTATTTCTGCTATCATTTCTTCTTAGCCTACCTTTTGTTTTGTGAACTAATTTTGCCTTAAGATTAATCACTGATTTTTTTACTCCTTCCGGAGAAGGCAATGGCACCCCACTCCAGAACTCTTGCCTGGAAAATCCCATGGATGGAGGAGCCTGGCAGGCTGCAGTCCATGAGGTCGCGAAGAGTTGAACACAACTGAGCAACTTCACTTTCACTTTTCACTTTCATGCATTGGAGAAGGAAATGGCAACCCATTCCAGTGCTCTTGCCTGGAGAATCCCAGGGACAGGGGAGCCTGGTGGGCTGCCGTCTATGGGGTTGCACAGGGTCGGACACGACTGAAGCGACTTAGCAGCAAGCACTCTTCTGGAGAAGGAAATGGCAACCCACTCCAGTAATCTTTCTTGGAAAATCCCATGGATGGAGGAGCCTGGTAAGCTGCAGTTCATGGGGTCGCGAAGAGTTGAACATGACTGAGTGACTTTATTTTCACTTTTGTGCATTGGAGAAAGAGATGGTAGCCCACTCCAGGGTTCTTGCCTGGAGAATCCCAGGGACGGGGGAGCCTGGTGGGCTGCCGTCTATGGGGTTGCACAGGGTCGGACACGACTGAAGCGACTTAGCAGCAACCACTCTTCATCCAAGTAGATTCAGAGGTTCTTGTTTTCCTACTCCCACTGTATTCTGTACATATTTCTATCATAGTTCTTATTATAATTTATTAGAGATAGTATATGTGTTTTCACATCTAGATCATAAGTGCCAAGCTTTTTGGAGATCAAGAGGTTGCTAAAATCATTAGACAAAAATGAGATGAAAGAGTTGGTGGCCTATTTTGAAGAAAAGAAGTTTGCACGGATCACATCATTGATTCCAAGGACATAAACACACTTACCGTTTAGAGATAATATCACCATTCACTTTTGTAGAGTATATCCCCTACTCATGTTTAGCCACATTCTTTAAACATGCTTTCATTTTTTAAAATATAAATTTATTTATTTTAATTGGAGGTTAATTACTTTACAATATTGTATTGATTATCTCCAATCCTTGCTTATGTTCTTTCACTTCTCAGAATAATCAACATCAGAGATGACAAATGGTTTCATACAGAATATTAAAATAGCTGGTCAAAGCTACCTGAGTATTACAACCAGAAATGCTGACTCTTTTCCTTCACTGACAAAGACCTAAATTCTGTTTTCCTTCTCTGGATCCCAGTATATTTAGTATGTTTCCCACAGGATAACAGATCTAGAAAGGATTTTATGTCTATCTGGATTTCCATTCCTCAACTGATTGTGCTGTGAGAGTGGAGAGGGCAAAGTAAATAACAGTTTTTTAATTATCTATTTTATATCCAAATTGCAAACTATTGATAACATAGTGGAAAATACAGCATTTCATTTTGATTAATTCCAATATTTTGATTGTTTCTTAGACTATGCTTTCCTCACTACAGTCCTTTAAAGAACTACTGGTAAGCTAGATTTCTACTTTATCCCTAAACATTTCCCAGGAATGTAAATGATTAAAGATGTATAAATAAGCATAAACTCTGAAAATAATTTAATATAGGAAAAAAGTTTGCACACATTATTTAAGTTTACTTATAAGTTATGAGAATAACAGTGGTTAAGCAAAAACAAATATATATTCATATATACATTCACAGTGTAAAATATGACATCCAAGATGATATAGCAATTCAACTCTAGAAAGAAACTACAGTTCAACCTAGTTCACTACTGTACCCCAGGATATTCTCTCATAGGTTAAAATGGCAGCTAGGGCTCCAACCATCCTCTTCATGTTCCAGGCAGCAATGCCAACATCTGCTGGATCATGGAAAAAGCAAGAGTCCCAGAAAAACATCTATTCCTGCTTTTTTGACTATGCCAAAGCCTTTGACTGTGTAGATCACAATAAACTGTGGAAAATTCTGAAAGAGATGGGAATACCAGACCACCTGACCTGCCTCTTGAGAAACCTATATGCAGATCAGGAAGCAACAGTTAGA
>SJYF01007252.1:4578923-4591505 GCA_006410515.1 Procapra przewalskii | reverse complement strand
TACTTTGGCCACCTCATGAGAAGAGTTGACTCATTGGAAAAGACTCTGATGCTGGGAGGGATTGGGGGCAGAAGGAGAAGGGGATGACCGAGGATGAGATGGCTGGATGGCATCACGAACTCGATTGACATGAGTCTGAGTGAACTCCGGTAGTTGGTGATGGACAGGGAGGCCTGGTGTGCTGCGATTCATGGAGTCGCAAAGAGTCGGACATGACTGAGTGACTGAACTGAACTGAACTGAAAGAAGGTAAAATGTACTTAGAAATGTCTTTTAAAGAATTTCCTGGAAATTATAATAGCATAATTTTCCCAACCTACTGTACACAACTAAACCACATGCACCTACTTTATAGTGTAGTTTTAGTCTGGCTACCCCTCTGCTTTGTTAAAAATTAGTTTTCTATTATCATGGAAGACAGAACAGATATTTGAGGACAATTATGAGGTTTTTCCATAAGGACTATTTTTTGTTTGTTTGTTTGTTTTTGAGCTTTAAAGAGATGAAAGGCATCAAGATTCTGTCCTGGAAAAATAAAATGTTGTCTCCTAAGAAAACTTCAGTCACTGAACTTCTATTGACAGTCAAGGCTAGAGTACTGGGACTAACAAATTCGGGATCATTAGAATAAAAATACAATATAGAGTAGAAAGGGCTTGCCAGGTGGCACTAGTGGTAAAGAACCTGCCTGCCAATGCAGATGACTTAAGAGATGTGGGTTTGATCCCTGGGTCTGGAAGATTTCCCTGGAGGAGGACATGGTGACCCACTCCAGTATTCTTGCCTGGAGAATCCTGTGACCAGAGGAGTATGGTGGGCTGCAGTCCACTTCGTGTCCATCATGAAGAGTTGGACATGACTGAAGCAACTTACTAGAGTGGGAGATGAATAAGAAAGTACAGGATTACAATATTGTATAGGCTTATAAAATAACAGTCTATGCAATAGACTGTGTATGCTATATAATAATGGCACTCTGTACAAAGTGTGGTGGTGATTATGTAGCAATTTTTGTTGGAGAATTGGGAAAGGCAAGAGGGAGATTGATTTACTAGACATAGACACATTTAGGTGATGGAGAGAAAAGTTTCTGTGAGTAGATTGCCTTTTAGATGAACATTAAAAATAGGAAAATGTTTAAGACTAGTTGTGGAATTAGCCTGGAGGCTAAGGTCAATTTGTGAACAAGCCAAGAAGGTGGTTAGGCAAACAGGCAGTATTCTGAGAAAATATACTTAGTCTCATCTGAGTTGAAGTAATTTCTGTACCAGTAAGGACTCTGTGGGTTTCAATCTGAGTTTGCTAAGGCATAAAGAAGCTTATGTAAGCAAACCCATCTGTTCATTAACTCCAGACATAAGGACCAAGACCTTACTATGTATAGAGTACAGTGCCAGTATCGAGGGTTATGGACAGTGACTAAGATCAGTATAATTCCAGGACTCACAGAACTTAATTCTAACTTAATCTTTATAACAACCCCATGAGAAATAAACAATGTACCTTATTTTAGAGATGAGGAAGCTGACAGAGAGTTGCATAACCTACCAGAAAATGAACAGATAGTAAAGGGCAGAATCCAAGTATGAACTCACATTTCCAAAGCCTAGGCTACCATACAGTACTAGAGACAGACCTTCTCTAAGCTTGACATTACCTTTGGAGCAAGTGATCTGTCTTTTTACATGAAAGGGATCTTGACTTTCTCTAGAAGTTTCCATGGAGCCTGCCCATAAACCAGGTCTACTTTTGATGTCTTAGACTATCTACTGCAACTCTGAGTGTAGGATATGTTGTAAACATACAGCAAAAGTTGTGAGCTGGGATAGGAGTAAGGAAATAACAGAAACAAGCATATACTCTGTGCTCAGTACTGAACTGTAACTTTGACATATAATCCTCTGTATTCTCAACATACCCTGTGAGTTTAACTTTTGCTATCCCCTTGCTGTTCAGTCACTAAGTCGTATCCACTCTTTGCTACCCCATGGACTGCAGTACTCCAGGCTTTCTTGTCTTTTGCTGTCTTCCAGAGTTTGATCAAATTCATGTCCATTGAGTCAGTGAATTGTCTCATTGTCTGCTGCTCCCTTTTCCCCCTGCCCTCAATCTTTCCCAGCATCAAGGTCTTTTCCAATGAGTTGGCTCTTCATCAGATTGCCAAAGTATTCAAGATTCAGCATCAATCCTTCCAAAAAAATATTCAGGGTTGATTTCCTTTAGGATAGTGAAAATAAAAAGAAAATAAAGAAAAAATTCATCTTCCCATTTCAAATCTGTTTACACTATTACATTCTCTGATTGAGAATTCAAGTTAGACTGATTGAGAGGTATATCTTGATTTTTGATAATCTTAGTATTTGAATATCACACAACCAACAAGCTAAGAAAGATGTTTCAAGTTCTCTATACATAAGGGCATTTAAAGGTGACTTTTACAAATTGTGATTACAATCCCAAATAATATTTATCTTTTGCTGTCTCTGACAACTTGCCTCTGGTGACAATGAAGCCACGACATATCTAAGAAGGATAAGCATGGATATAGATGAGCATTAATTTATCTAGTAAATTCTAACCAAGCTCCTATGCCTACTTATTTGCTAGGTTCTGGGAACACAAAGATAAAAAATGAGTTTAGTGCATGACCTAAAAATTAATATTCTGCTGGAGGAAAGAGAAGCCATAGAACATCAATACTTTGTGTTTATGGAAATGATGAACGTATGATGGGTGAGTAGAGGAGGGCATTTCAGTCAGCCTGAGAGTGAGTCCTTGACCCTGTGTTGGGGTCAGAGATCACCCAAAGAAGGTAATCATAAAGAGGATCTTTCAAGGAAAGTACCAAGAAAAAACATGTCTTCCTCCAGGGTTCTAGAAGTAAACAGTATATGACCCAAAACATAAGATTTCATTACAGTTATCTTTAAAAGCACACTTGTCCAAATGTGGTTCAGGAAAGAAAATTGCCAGATCTTGTCCTGAAATCAGGATGTATCCGAGGCTGTAAATCATTCCCCAATCTTGCATGGTGCAGTGCCGTATTTCCACTTATTATTTGTTTAACATTTTACTTTCAAAGGGACGAGCAAGCTAGTTTTTCCTCATGTTCTTGAAAATATGAAATGTGTCAGCCAATTATCTCCCTCAGCCCTTCATCTACACCGAAGACATGACTAGTCCACAAATTCCCCCAGAGGGATGCCAGTGTGTGCTCTGTATTTCATCTCTTTTTTGTTTAATGTCCTCATCAGATAGAAAAGTAATATTTGATTGTCATGGAAACACATTAAATTCAAGTCCAATTTATTCCTACACAAACTGTAAAGATGCTGTTCACGATCTTTAGAATTGTTTCCTATTGTACCTTTTTTTCTTATTTTTACCTTTTGATTTTTATTTTACTTTTATTAACCATGAATCCAGTAAGTTTTCTACAGGGCCTAGCATAAATTGCCAGCATAAAGCAAAAAAGTGTCTTTGTAAAAATAGATGTATATTATTAGTATTTCTTTACGTTATTACCAGACCCTTACAAATATACCTGTGGAGAGTCTCCTTCCTGTTTTGCAGATAAAAAAATTAAGAATCTTAAAAGTGAAGTAACTTACTAAGAATGCATGTCCATAATAGAACAATAGAGCTCAGACCTGGAAGACACTGAAACATTCTTCTTGCTTTTAACTGGAACTTAAGTGTTCAGTATTCAAATAACTGAAGGAACCTTAGAAATTTCGCCTCTGTCTCTTGACTTCAAAATACAAACTCATAAATCTATACTTTATAATTTGTAAGGTGCTTTTCATAGCTATTGATGGTGCCCTACAACACTATGAAGTGTGATTGTTAGCCCTGTTTTTAGAGGTGAAAAAACAGAGGCTCAGGTAAAAATGAATTATTTTCCCCAAATATTAAACTTAGTAAGTTACAGAGCCAGCGCTTGAAACTGAGACTATAAATTCGATGCTCATGTATTTCACTCTGATGACTCATTGTGAAGGCAGATTCTTCTGGGTTCAATAAGGCTGAAGATCTCAGCAATGGTTAAATCAGGCTTTCAATTATGACGGGAAATGCTTGAAAAGCAGTCGCAACAGCAAGAACGGGTAGGCTTAATGGTCCTTTTCCCTCCCCCTTCTTTCTCATCATAAATATATACAGATTCTGAGTATTCTGAGTGATTTCTGACAAAAGAATTAAAAACCGAGGAGCAGCCAGGGCATCTCAGAGCACTTTCTTCAGTCTCAAAAATTAACCACAGCTTCTCTCAATTTGTTAAATATTCATGTTTTAGACAATGAAAGATCTTATAGAGACTGACTTTGCCAATTGATTAGTATTTCTAAATTATAACTCTATGATTTGTAAATAAAATTAAACTTATCTAATGTGAAAAATCACTAAATCATCCATTTTTAAATGATAAGGTTTATAACAAGGATAGCCTCTAATAGAATAATTAAATATCAATAAGTTAATATTGGGCTTCTCTAGGGTTCACTGAGAAATGCAAGAGACGCAAGAGATGTGGGTTCAATCTCTGGATTGGGAAGATCCCCTCGCAACCCACTCTAGTATTCTTGCCTGGAAAATCCCATGGACAGAGGAGCCTGGCAGGCTACAGTCCATAGGGTCACAAAGAGTTGGACATGACTAAGCAACTGAGCACACAAATTATTACCAAGCTGGACTTTTTCATCTTCAGAACTTTGTAGATATGTGATGAGAATAAATGAGCTTAGAAAACAGGCATAATGAATTATTTTACATTTGCCATGATCATAAACAAGTCAGTAATCTTTTACTTGAATGAATCCCATCCATTTTTAAGAGGAGATGGTAGAATCAGTTAAATTTGACTTTCACAAACACTTATCAAGCACTATTATATCAATAATGGTGTATTATAATTTCAGAAGTAAATACTTAATAATACATTTCTCTCCCCTTGCTTGAAGCCATGCAAATATACTGAGAGAATAAAAAGCCTCATGAACAAATATATTATACCATTGTATAACATTACACATGGCTTTTCAAAACTATTGATAGTGCCTACATTTTATGTGTCTAAATTGAGCTTAGAAATGCTCATATTGTATTGGTTTTTGCCATACATTGAAATGAATCAGCCATGGGTTTACATGTGTCCCCCACCACTACAATATTGTAAAGTAATTAACCTCCAATTAAAACAAATAAATTAAAAAAAAAGAAATCTCATATTGATGAAATGTTGAAGAAGGGTCTTAAACTAAAATGACACAAAATAAAGTCAAATATGTCTGGATTCCAACAGTAAGTTGTCTCTCTGTAATGCAGAACTTACAACCAATCTTGACTTTGTGGTATGAATTTGAAATGTTATATGAAATCACCTTCAGTACCTTGTGGGCCCTCAAACTATAGCCATCGTCCTTATTACTACTGCTAACTCACTTTTGTTTTTGATGTTGTTGTTTGTCGTTGCTGTTGTTTTTATTCTTAACTTCATTATTGCTATTCAGTTCAGTTCAGTAGCTCATTCATGTCCGACTGTTTGTGATCCCATGAATTGCAGCACGCCAGACCTCCCTGTTTATCACCAACTCTTGGAGTTCACCCAACTCATGTCCAATGAGTCAGTGATGCCATCTAGCCATCTCATCCTCTGTTGTCCCCTTCTCCTCCTGCCCCCAATCCCTCCCAGCATCAGGGTCTTTTCCAGTGAGTCAACTCTTTGCATGAGGTGGCCAAAGTACTGGAGTTTCAGCTTTAGCATCATTCCTTCCAAAGAAATCCCAGGGCTGATCTCCTTCAGAATTAACTGGTTGGATCTCCTTGCAGTCCAAGGGATTCTCCAGAGTTTTCTCCAACACCACAGTTCAAAAGCATCAATTCTTCGGTGCTCAACTTTCTTCACAGTCCAACTCTCACATCCATACGTGACCACTGGAAAAACCATAGCCTTGACTAGACGGCCCTTGGTTGGCAAAGTAATGTCTCTGCTTTTGAATATGCTATCTAGGTTGGTCATAACTTTTCTTCCAAGGAGTAAGCGTCTTTTAATTTCATGGCTGCAATCACCATCTAGAGTGATTTTGGACCCCCTTCAAAATAAAGTCTGATACTGTTTCCCCATCTATTTCCCATGAAGTGATGGGACCGGATGCCATGATCTTCACTTTCTGAATGTTGAGCTTTAAGCCAACTTTTTCACTCTCCTCTTTCACTTTCATCAAGAGGCTTTCTAGTTCCTCTTCACTTTCTGCTATAAGGGTGGTGTCATTATTGCTATTAAGTCTGACCAAAGATGCATTTACAGAAAGCACCCAAAGCAACACTTTGCAGCACCTCATTTGGGGATGTAGTGCTGTATATTGCTTCCCAATCGATTACTGGAGCAATCGTCACTTCAATGATTGGAAGATATCATTATTTTTATATATCATTTATTATTACTAAGCATGCAATAGATGTTATATATCCTATGATAAGGAAAGGTAATCCATTTCCTTTCCTTATGGAATTTATAGTCTAGTTGGAGAGGACACAACTAAGACAGCTCCACAGACACGTGTCAAATTGCAAATGTAATAGGTATTACCGAGGAGCAGTCTCACCGGAGACTTGCAATTAGGAAAAGTGGGATTCAGTGGAGCACCAGAGGCTAAGCAGTGTGTGAAGTCTACCAGAGCATAAATGTTATGGATCTGCTTCCAAGTCTCACCAGCACTGTATCTCTGTCCAACTGACGTCCAAGCAAATTGATGAATCTGGATTCATCTTGCAATTAAAATGCATCTGTTCCTTTAGGAAAATAATCCACGATAAATGTGAAAATTCAAATAGAGACTCTGATAAAACTAGAACCATAGACATGTGACTATAGAATATATATAGAAACATGTATACTATCATGTAGGAAACGAATCGCCAGTCTATGTTCGATACAGGATACAGGATGTTTGGGGCTGGTGCACAGGGATGATCCAGAGAGATGATATCGGGTGGGAGGTGGGAGGTGGGAGGGGAGTTCAGGATTGGGAACTCATGTACACCCATGGCTGATTCATGTCAATGTATGGAAAAACCAGTACAGTATTGTAAAGCAAAATAAAGTAAAAATAAAAATTAAAAAGAAACGTGACTATAAGTATGTGACTGTGCAACCACCACACTTCATTGTCAAGTCATTTGCAGTTTATCAGAAGAAGAAATGTGCTAAGATTTAGTAGGTTCATGAAACAATATTTATGAATTACGGTAAGATTGGCTTATACGGTTGTTCATTTCTCATTGTTTTCCTGTTCACAACCATCTTCTACATCTAACCTTGTGGTATGTAATCATACGGTTTCTTGACCAACAATGATTTAGCACCCCAATATGGGATAGACATTATGAATAACTTTAGAGAGACTTAGACAAATAACAAATGTATGAGTAAAATCATCTGCAAGGAACTCCCACTCAGTTATACACAGACTTGAAAGTAGATAACTATAAAACATGATGCAAATATTTTATTTTGTTTGCTTATTTTTATTGCAGTAAATTTGCTTTATAATATTGTGTTAGTTTCTGCTGTACAAAAGTGTGTATCAGCCATTAGTATATTACTATCCCCTCCCTCTTAAGCCTCCCTCCCTCCTTTGTGCCCCACATTTCTAGGTCATTAACAAGCACCAAGCTGAGTTCCTTATACTATGTAGCAGGTTCTTGCTGCTGCTGCTGCTGCTAAGTCGCTTCAGTCATGTCCAACTCTGTGCAACCCCATAGACCGCAGCCCACCAGGCTCCCCCGTCCCTGGAATTCTCCAGGCAAGAACACTGGAATGGGTTGCCATTTCCTTCTCCAATGCATGAAAGTGAAAAGTGAAAGTGAAGGTGCTCAGTCATGTCTGACTTTTAGCGACCCCATGGACTGCAGCATACCAGGCTCCTCCATCCATGGGATTTTCGAGGCAAGAGTACTTGAGTGGGGCGCCATTGCCTTTTACTAGCTATCTATTTTAAACATTGATGTGTATATATGTCAGCAATACTCTCGCATTCTGTCCCATCCTCTTCT
Source organism: Procapra przewalskii (assembly GCA_006410515.1). NCBI lineage: Eukaryota > Metazoa > Chordata > Mammalia > Artiodactyla > Bovidae > Procapra > Procapra przewalskii. The sequence goes on along the minus strand of SJYF01007252.1, from coordinate 4,583,453 downwards.
TCCCCATCTTGCTCACATGTCCATTCTCTATGCTTTGTTTCTGTTCCTTCACTGTAAATAGGCTTATGAAGTACCATTTTTCTAGATTTCACATATATGCATTAATATACTATATTTGCTTTTCTTTCTGACTTACTTCACTCTCTGTGAAAGACTCTAGGTCCATCCACATTAACAGAGTCAATAGAAGGTATGTTGCTGCTTAGTTGCTCAGTCACGTCTGACTCTGCGACTTCATGGGCTACAGCCCACCAGGCTTGCTGTCCATGGGGATTCTCCAGGAAAGAATACTGGAGTGGGTTTCCATGTCCTTCTTCAAGGAATCTTCCCAGCCCAGGGATTGAATCCAGATATCCCACATTCAGGCGGATTCTTTACTGTCTGAGTCACCAGGGAAGCCCAAGAATACTGGAGTGGGTAGCCTATCCCTTCTCCAGTGGATCTTCCCAACCCATGAATCGAACCAGGGTCTCCTGCATTGCAGATGGATTCTTTACCAGCTGAGCTACCAGCTATAGTAATACCAAAAATGGGAGTAATAATCAAACTTGCCCTGGGGCAAGGGAAAGGAAAACATAATATAAAACAAAATGAGTCACTATTTCTGTGTTATGAAGAATGAATATGCATCTGTTTATCACACAAGTGTGTGGAGGGAGTGAAGGGTCCTGATGTGAGAGCTTATAGAAGATTAGCAGAGCATGGTGACTAAGAACGTAGACTTCACAGTCTTAGCCGTATGAAGCAGTGCCACAGATGAATATTTGTCTTTTTGCCTGAGTTCAGCATCTACTTTATTGGCCTTGGTGGGTTAATTTAAAATAATTGAGATGGCAGCAGACATGTTTCATCTGAAAATATTTGGCCTTCTCTAAAATAGAGGATTCGAGGATAAGAAGTGGCTCTAGAATAGATGGTCAACCATGTCACTCTTCCAACCTTTCAGCATTCCCACAGTCATGTCCTTAGCAGGGGTGCTCAACAGGGCTTCCTCTTCTTTGCTAGCCTCTGAATCTGCTGTTTTTGGATCGCTCTTCCTTGATTACTGGCAATTTTGGTGATATCAGCAAAGGGAAAGGAGGTCACATCAGTGTCCCTTTAACTCTACAGCTTATGCTGTACAGTTTCAGTCATCAGTGTCAAACCTTAATGAGGCATCATAGCATCTAGATGTCCTGGAATAGATTCTCCTTTGAAAAAAGTCCTATACTCTGCCTACCCCCTGGGATAATTAAATGAGAAAATGAGGAATCTGGAGCAAAAGTGATAACCTCAATCTCTAGTTATTGAACATATTATAGGAGCTAGGAATTTAGCTTACAGGATGCCTGCCTCACCTGGCAACCAAGCACAGTGGCATTCAGTCTTCCTTATAATAACAAGAACAAGACTCAGAGGTCAAGTTTACCGTTGTGTTCAAAGTTACATAGCTAGGCAATAGTAGAGCCCAGATAAGAACTGTAGCCTACTTTAATTTTTGCAATGGCCATACTAACATTAGTAATAATCCTGGAATGTGAAGTCAGGTGGGCCTTAGAAAGCATCACTACGAACAAAGACAGTGGAGGTGATTGAATTCCAGTAGAGCTATTTCAAATCCTGAAAGACAGCGCTGTGAAAGTGCAAAACTCAATATGCCAGCAAATTTGGAAAACTCATCAGTGGCCACAGGACTGGAAAAGGTCAGTTTTCATTCCAATCTCAAAGAAAGGCAATGCCAAAGAATGCTCAAATTACTGCACAATTGCACTCATTTCACATGCTAGTAAAGTAATGCTCAAAATTCTCCAAGCCAGACTTCAGCAATATGTGAATTGTGAACTTCCAGATTTTCAAGCTGGTTTTAGAAAGGCAGAGAAACCAGAGATCAAACTGCCAACATCCACTGGATCATGGAAAAAGCAAGAGAGTTCCAGAAAAACATCTATTTCTGCTTTATTGACTATGCCAAAGCCTTTGACTGTGTGGGTCACAATAAACTGTGGAAAATTCTGAAAGAGATGGGAATACTAGACCACCTGACCTGCCTCTTAGGAAACCTAAGAAGGTCAGGAAGCAACAGTTAGAACTGGACATGGAACAACAGACTGGTTCCAAATAGGAAAATGAGTACATCAAGGCTGTATATTGTCACCCTGCTTATTTAACTTCTATGCAGAGTGCATCATGATAAACGCTGAGCTGGAGGAAGCACAAGCTGGAATCAAAATTGCTGGGAGAAATATCAATCACCTCAGATATGCAGATGATACCACCCTTGTGGCAGAAAGTGAAGAGGAACTAAAAAGCCTCTTGATGAAAGTGAAAGAGGAGAGTGAAAAAGTTGGCTTAAAGCCCAACATTCAGGAAACAAAGATCATGGCATCTGGTCCCATCCCTCCATGGGAAATAGATGGGGAAACAGTGGAAACAGTGGATGACTTTATTTTTCTGGGCTCCAAAATCACTGCAGATGATGACTGCAGCCATGAAATTAAAAGATGCTTACTCCTTGGAAGGAAAGTTATGACCAACCTAGATAGCATATTGAAAAGCAGAGACATTACTTTGCCAACAAAGGTCTGTCTAGTCAAGGTTATTGTTTTTCCAGCAGTCATGTATGGATGTGAGAGTTGGACTGTGAAGAAAGCTGAGTAGCGAAGAATTGATGCTTTTGAGCTGTGGTGTTGTAGAGGACTCTTGAGAGTCCCTTGGACTGCAAGGAGATCCAACCAGTCCATCCTAAAGGAGACCACTCCTGGGTGTTGATTGGAAGGACTGATGTTGAAGCTAAAACTCCAATACTTTGGCCACCTGATGCAAAGAACTGACTCTATTGAAAAGACCCTGATGCTGGGAAAGATTGAGGGCAGGAAGTGAAGGGGATGACCGAGGATGAGATGGCTGGATGGCATCACCGACTCTATGGACATGGGTTTGGGTGGACTCTGGGAGTTGGTGATGGACAGGGAGGCATACACCAGGTATGCGGTTCATGGGGTCTCAAAGAGTCGGACACGACTGAGCGACTGAACTCAACTGAAGTAAAGTAGAATGCCTTCTGAAAGCTTTTTAAAAATTTAGATAGAAAATGCCTATCTTATACTTAAACCTAGTAAAAGCTAACTTCTCCCCTTATTCTATTTTTCTATGAAAAGATTCTATAAGTGCTGTGTCAAGAGATGAAGAATCCTGTTCACGTTCAAAGTAGTTATTGACTTACAAACCAGGACAAGAAAGCAAGTACCCTGACACCTAGTCCACACTTAGTTATCTGGTCCATTTCAGGGCTACAGAAGCAAAGCAGATAATATTCAGTGCATAGAATTTATTTGATTTACTTTTTTCTAGTTTGTGGAACTATGGATTCTCTTATTTGAATGTGCCTCAAATAGGCAAAAACATACAAATAGCTTCAAAATGTTTCACTGCCCTGTGTATAAATTCATCCTCTATTCTGTATTTCATAAACAGTTTTGAGAATAATTATAGCCTGAACTTTGACAGTTTCTCTTTTCTTCTCTCTCTTTGTAGTAACGTAAAAAATGCCTATCCACTGACCACCCCTCTTTTTAAGTGAGTGACAATTTGTCATATCTTTTGGGGCCTGTAAGGCTAGGGTGAGAATGATTTAATCAGCACATTGGTGTAAAAGATAGTTTAGATATTCTTCAATTTATGCCAAGTATACTAGTCCCAGTTTGTTCAAACTGGACAGAGGCTCTCTGTGAACTGAAAATCATAAAACATAGTTAGAATCTTATGCTTCCACTGGCTACAGGTGCTGAGACATGACGGAGAGGAGGCCTTTCAAATCAAGCCTGGAGGAAAATGAAGGGTTGAGCCTAGAGAGTAAGTTGATAGAGACCATTTCAGGGGAGGGCCTAGAAAGTGCAAAGAATCCCAAGAGGAGAGGGGACAAGCTCAGGGTATGGGAAGAAAAACAATCCCTGTGTGCCTAGGGCAGAGCAAGTAGTAGAAGGAGGTGAGGTGCAGGGGTAAAGGGGAGACAGTCATCTGTGGCCTTTCAGGCCAGAGTAGTAAGGACATCAGCATGCACTTTGGCATTTACTCTGAATGAGCCAGGAAGTTTCTAAAGGAATTTGAGCAGATAAGACAGGATGTGACTTTAAGCAGTCCACCTCTGAGTTAAGTTCAGTAAAAAAAAACATTAGTTGATTTTGTAGAGTCCTTTTATTGTGCTAATCTCCCCCATCAACTTACAATCAGAAGAGAAGGAAAAAACAAAAACAAAAAATCCAAACCTAATCAAACAGAGGTATATTAAACTGATGTAAAACCCATGTGCAGACCTTGGCTATCCTGTCCCTGTCTGAGAGCTCAAAGTCTGTTCTTCCAGCTGCCTGCCAAATCTCTGTTTCATATGAAGGCAATTACTATTATACTTTTTTGCTGTTGATTTTTAAAAATTGAAGTATAATTGATTTACAGTGTTGTGTTAGTTTCTGGTATACAGCAAAGTGATTCAGTTTTATATTCTTTTATTAAATGAAAAAATTTAAATTGTTAAAAAATAAATAAAGATATTCT
>SJYF01007252.1:4550858-4569345 GCA_006410515.1 Procapra przewalskii | reverse complement strand
CATCGAATACATTGTTAATGTTGAAAAAAAGTAACTGACAAATGTGTAAGAGTGAAAAAAAAGTTGCTAATGATGCTCCAACAAATATACTATTGTGGTCTGAAGAGGCTTTAATTCCTTCTGGAAAACCATACATTTCTTCAGAATTTTGGACTATATTATCCAGATTGGCTTTTATTTGACAAATCTTTCTTTCTTCCCAATTAAGATAAAACAGAGGGCTGTAGCAATAAAATAACTAGCTTCTGGATTCTTAAACTCATGGCCAGATGTTACAAATGAAGTTTTACTCATTGACCTTGGTTGATGCTTCCAGAAATATATGATGGATATCAATCTTTCAAGGTTATTCAAAAGCAGATTTTTAGCTTGAATCTGATATATAGCCTTCCTTCTCCTTCATGAAAGACTGTAAAGTGATGGTTGTTAGGATTTCATCATGGAGAAAGTGAGAGCATTAAGGAGAAGAAGGGTGACAACATCATTTGGCGTCATCTTAGTTTATCATCGCCTATTTAGCAAGTGCCTGAGATACAGCATGTATCTTGCCAGAGCTAGAGCACAAAATCGAAGTGTGAACTCTGGCTTCTCCTCTTGATGTCAAATGATCAGTGCTTATCCTTGGTGGGATTTAAATTAGTTTTTGGGGGCTGGGTAAAGAAAGAGACATGGGTATTGCAAGTGAGTCTCAATACCCATGAGAGTATGGGTATTGAGTCTCAAGCGAGTACTGAAAATGGTGGAAGAAACATTGGTTGAAATAACTTGGAGTCATACTGTATTGCAATTCAGATGCCATTCTAAGAACTTCGGACTTCATTTTCCAAGTAACACGGAGACATAGAAAGTGTGTAAGGTTTTAAAATAGTTTTTAATCTATTAAAAAAAGAAAACTCAATGTTTATCAATCATCAATTATTGTTAGCTCTGACCAAGATATATCTGTGTAAGGTGAATTATACACGATGCAAATCTTCAGTGAGCTAACAGTCTTTGGTAGGGGAGGGGAGTGGTGTATATGTCTATATGTCTATATAGACATACATAGCAAAGATGCCAACCTCTGCTTTTATACTTTCCCACTCCTTAGTTCCAGGACATCACCATGTCCTATCTGAACACTCATTACATCCTGTTTCTGAATCTCCCTTCTTACCATCTTTCTTCTCACCAATCTAATCTCCAAGTAACAGAGTTATGAAACTATACTATTTCTCTTATGCTTAAAGATATTACCATATTACACTTTGAACAAAATCCAGACTCCTTGCCTTGGTCTGCTAGCTACCAAAAGACTCAGATTGGTGAACGATTCCAGCCTCGTGGCTCTGGCCATCAGTACACTCCCTCCTTGAGTGACTGTCTCATTGACCTTTCTCATTTCTCAAGTGTTATATCTTAAGGTCTTTTCTTCCTCAAGTTATTTCACATGCTCTAATTCTGCACCAAATTCTGTCTTCCTGGTTCTTTGACCAGTTTCTACTCTTGTGTCAAGCCTTGGTTTGTGTCACAGCCTCAGCAAACACTTGCTTTGTGAACCCATGTAGGTATTCCTCCAGCCCTATTATTTGGGAGAAATATCAGTAACCTCAGATATGCACATAACACCACCCTTATAGCAGAAAGTGAAGAGGAACTAAAAAGCCTCTTGATGAAAGTGAAAGAGGAGAGTGAAAAAGTTGGCTTAAAGCTCAACATTCAGAAAACGAAGATCGTGGCATCCAGTCCCATCACTTCATGGGAAATAGATGGGGAAACAGTGGAAACAGTGTCAGACTTTATTTTTTTGGGCTCCAAAATCACTGTAGATGGTGACTGCAGCCATGGAATTAGAAGACGCTTAGTCCTTGGAAGAAAAATGACCAACCTAGATAGCATATTCAAAAGCAGAGACATTACTTTGCCAACTAAGGTCCATCTAGTCAAGGTTATGGTTTTTCCAGTGGTCATGTATGGATGTGAGAGTTGGACTGTGAAGAAGGCTGAGCGCTGAAGAATTGATGCTTTTGAACTGTGGTGTTGGAGAAAACTCTTGAGAGTCCCTTGGACTGCAAGGAGATCCAACCAGCCCATTCTGAAGGAGATCAACCCTGGGTTTTTTTTTGGAAGGAATGATGCTAAAGCTGAAACTCCAGTACTTTGGCCACCTCATGGGAAGAGTTGACTCATTGGAAAAGACTCTGATGCTGGGAGGGATTGGGGACAGGAGGAGAAGGGGACGACTGAGGATGAGATGGCTGGATGGCATCACAGACTCAATGGACGTGAGTCTGAGTGAACTTCAAGAGATGGTAATGAACAGGGAGGCCTGGCGTGCTACGATTCACGGGGTTACAAAGAGTCGGACATGACTGAGTGACTGAACTGAACTGAAACCCCATTTTTTCATATATTTGTGGATGTGAAAAATTGGTCCTTAAAGAAGGTTGAATGCCAAAGAATTGATACTTTCAAATTGTGGTGCTGGAGAAGACCCTTGAGAACCCCCTGGACAGCAGGGAGATCAAACCAATCAATCCTAAAAGAAACCAAACCTGAATATTCACTGAAAGGGCTGTGGCTGAGGCTGAAGCTACCATACCTTGGCCACCTGATATGAAGAGCAGACTCATTGGAAAATACCTTAATGCTGGGAAAGATTAAAGGCAAAAGGAGAAATGGGCGACAGAGGATGAGATGGTTAGATACCATAACAGACTCAATGGACATGAATTTGAGCAAACTCTGGGAGATAGTGGAGAGCAAAGGAGGCTGACAAGCTACAGTCCATGGGGTCACAAAGAATCAGACATAACTTAGCTACTGAATAACAAAAAAAACCCCATCTATTTCTTTATGGTACTCAATCCAATCCTCCTTTATGTATTTGTCTACTTGTTTACTGTTTGTCTGTGTTACTAGTTTATAAGATTCGTAAGTCTTGAACCATTTGTCTTCTATTTCCCAGTGTTAATCCAAAGCCTAGTACAATGTCAGAAAAAGAGTGATCACTAATAGATTTCTGTTAAATTGCTTACAGCAAAATCTTGTATTTAGGAAGAACGTCTTTTTGCAAAACAAGAAAAACACAGGGCTATGCTTATTATGTCATCCATGTTTACTGCTTCAGTTCACTTCAGTCACTCAAGATGTCCAGTCTTTGCAAACCCATGGACTGTGGCACACCAGGCTTCCATGTTTATCACCAACTCCTCGAGTCTGCTCAAATTCAGGAGGCTGCTCAAACTCAGGAGCCTGCTCAAATCTCCTGGAGCCTGCTCAAACTCAGATCTATCTAGTCGGTGATGCCATCAAACCATCTCATCCTCTGTTATCCCCTTTTCCTCCCACCTTCAATCTTTCCCAGCATCAGGGTCTTTTCCAGTGAGTCAGTTCTTCACATCAGGTGGCCAAAGTATTGGAGTTTCAGATTCAGCATCAGTTCTTCCAATGAATATCCAGGACTGATTTCCTTTAGGATTGACTGGTTTGATCTCCTTGCAGTCCAAGGGACTCTCAAGAGTCTTCTCCAACACCACATTTCAAAAACAATTATTTGGTGCTCAGCTTTCTTTATGTCCAACTCTCACATCCATACATGACCAATGGAAAAACCATAGCTTTGACTAGATGGACCTTTGTCACCAAAGGAATGTCTCTGCTTTTGAATATGCTGTCTCGGTTGGTCATAGCTTTTCTTCCAAGGAGCAAGAATCTTTTAAATTCATGGCTGCAGTCACCATCTGCAGTATTTTGGAGCTCAAGAAAATAAAGTCTCTCACTGTTTACGTTGTTTCCCAATCTATTTTCCAGGAAGTGATGGGACTAGATGCCATGACCTTTGTTTTTTCAATGTTGAATTTTAAGCCAGCTTTTTCACTCTCCTCTTTGACTTTCATCAAGAAACTCATGAGTTCCTCTTTGCTTTCTGACATAAGGGTGATTTCATCTGCATGTTTGAGGTTATTGATATTTCTCCCAGCAATCTGATTCCAGCTTGTGCTTCATCAAGCCTGTCATTTCACATGATGTACTCTGCATATAAGCTAAATAAACAGGGTAACCATATATAGCCTTATACACTACTTTCCCAATTTGGAACCAGTTCATTGTTCCATGTATGGTTCTAACTGTTGCTTCTTGACCTGAATACAGATTTCTCAGGAGGCAGGTATGGAGGTCTGGTATTACCATTTCTTGAAGAATTTTCCAAGTTTGTTGAGATCCTCACAAAGGCTTTGGTATAATCAATAAAGCAGAAGTAGGTGTTTTTCCGGAACTCTCTTGCTTTTTTGACGATCCAGTGGATGTTGATAATTTGATCTCTGATTTCTCTACCTTTTTAAAATCTAGCTTGAACATCTGGAAGTTCTTGCTAGGGTCACATACTGTTGAAGCCTGGATTGGAGAATTTTGAACATGACTTTACTAGTGTGTGAGATGAATGCAATTGTGTGTTAGTTTGAATGTTCTTTGGCATTGCCTTTCTTTGGGATTGGAGTGAAAACTGACCTCTTCCAGTCCTGTGGCCACTGCTGAGTTTTCCAAATTTGCTGGCATACTGAATGTAGCACTTTCATAGCATCATCTGTTAGGATTTCAAATAGCTCCACTGGAATTCCATCACCTCCACTAGCTTTGTTGGTAGTGATGCTTCCTAAGACCCACTTGACTTCAGACTCCAGGATGTCTGGCTCTTGGTGAGTGATCACACCATCCAGTTATCTGGGTCATTAAGATCTTTTTTGTATAGTTCCTCCATGTATTCTTGCCTCCTTTTCTTAATATCTTCTACTTCTGTTAGGTTCATACTGTTTCTGTCCTTTATTGAGCCCATCTTTGCACAAAATATTCCCTTGGCATCTCCAATTTTCTTGAAGAGATCTCTAGTCTTTCCCATTCTGTTGTTTTCCTCTATTTCTTTGCATTGATCACTTAGGAAGGCTTTCTTGTCTCTCCTTGTTATTCTCTGGAAGTTGCATTCAGATGGGTATATCTTTCTTTTTCTCCTTTACCTTTAACCTCTCTTCTTTTCTTAGCTATTTGTAAGACCACTTCATAACCATTTTGCCTTTTTGCGTTTATTTTTCCTGGTGCATTTTGTTTTTATTTCTTTTTTTGTTTGCTTACTGCTTATTCCCATTAAAAAATTTTAACCTTAGAAAAATCAGAAATCAAAGACATCTAAATTTGTTTTTTTAAGTAGATTTGAGAGAAAAACCTGGATAATTCACCATCTAAAGCAATCCTGCCTAATACAAACATAACATCAGTAATATATTTAATTTTAATTTATTTTGAAGCAATGCCAATAAAGGTAAAATGAAAAAGGAGGATGTAATGTTAATAACACATTTTAATTCATCAAAATATCACTTTAACATGAAACCAGTATAAAATTACTATTCAGTTCAGTTCAATCGCTCAGTCGTGTCCGACTCTTCGCGACCCCATGAATCGCAGCAGGCCAGGCCTCCCTGTCTATCACCATCTCCCGGAGTTCACTCAGACTCATGTTCATGGAGTCCGTCATGCCATCCAGCCATCTCATCCTCTGTCGTCCCCTTCTCCTACTGCCCCTAATCCCTCCCAGCATCAGGGTCTTTTCCAATGAGTCAACTCTTCTCATGGGTGGCCAAAGTACTGGAGTTTCAGCTTTAGCATCATTCCTTCCAAACAAATCCCAGGGTTGATCTCCTTCAGAATGGACTGGTTGGATCTGAGATATTTTATATTATTTTTTCTTATCATATCTTTCAAAGGCAAATGCATATGTTATACTTATAATTCATCTCAATTTGTAAGCAAAACTTTCATTGAGAATGATTTATCTTATCCAAATTTCATAAAATTTACAACTTAAAAATAGATTCATATGCTCAAGTTGTTCTAAATATGTACAAAATTTTCCGACAACTTAAATAAATAATCATGTACAGGCATACCTCAAACAGGCAATTTGGATTCCACGCCACCACAATGAAGCCAACAGCACAATAAAGCAAATCACAGGAAGACTTTGGTTTCTCAGTGCATACACAAGTTATGTTTACACTTCACTGGAGCTTGTTAAGTGTGCAGTAAAGCAATGTCTTAGAAAAACCATGTATATACTTTAATAAATATATTTTATTGCTAAAAATATGCTAACCATCCTCTGAGTCTTCAGTGAGTCAGAGTAGCATCAAAGACACCATTGGTCTCAGATCCCAGTGCTAAATCTAATAATGAAACAGTACTAAATATTGTGAGAATTAAAAAAATGTGACATAATGACACAAAGTGAGCACATGTTGCTGGAGAAATGAGCTGACAGCCTCGGCTCACACAGGGCTGCTGCTAGCCTGCAATTAGTTGCAAACACTATAATGTGTACAAAGCAATAAAACAAAGCATGGTTACACAAGATAAGCTTGTGCCTGCTTTTTTATTTGAACTTAATTAAAATTAAATTCAAATAATTTAAAACTCCATTTCCTCACATTGGCCACTCTTCAAGGGCTCAATAGCCACATGTGACTAACTGCTACATACCGGACTACAAGACTGGGGAACGAGTGTGAGTGTGCTTTGTTTGTTTGTTTTTGTTTTTGTTTTCTTCTGAATTTATAGAAGGCAGGACATTCTGATAAAAAGATGTTTATCTTTTATGCATTTCCAACAAAAAGGCCGATTTTCTTATTTGTAAAATGCCCAGTGAAAATAATTGTGATGATGAGCCAGCATTTTAAAAGTTATAGTCATTACAAACTAAGAGTGCTCTCCTTGAAAAGACAGTTGTATCTTGATTCAGTCAAGCAAGACGCCCAAGCTCCTCACACACCAGCTGAGCCTTCTTTGAGCTTCTGTTCCTGAACTTCTCCTGTTGTCTGCTCGGCCACCACTGAGTGTCACTGTGGGCTGAGAAGCTTGTACAAAATCAACAGCTGTGAGAACTGCCTGAAAGGAGAGGAGAAGGGAATGAAAATGCACAATGATACATTGAATTCTCCTGGGTTTCTTTGCTTCTCTTTTCACTTCTGACACTGGTACACTTCTAAATCCATATCAAGTACATGAGGAAAATTAAATCAGAGCACAAAGCCACGAAGGAACAGCCCAGCAGATAAATATCTCCTATCTTTGAGGAACCTGAAGTTGCCATACTAGTCAATGCGGAGTTGATTAATGTCATGAAAATAAGATTTACCCTTGTAAGGCAGTATCGTTAGTATCAGAAATAAGGCCTTGCCCTTGATGCCTTTTCTCCTACTAAATGGCTAATATTTTTGCTTTCCTTTGATTTTCAAGAATGGGAGTTTTTACTTCTGTTTTCTAAACAATTTCTAAACAGCTTTAACGCACATTAAAGGGCACATATATCTATATTTTAATTACATGAAATGGAAGTTCAAGATTTATCCTGTAGGTGTAAAGAGGAACGTATATATTTAATATCAGTGTGACCATTAAATATAGTGCTGTACTTGTTGCTAGCTTTGGTGAATATAGAATAAACATTTCATTGCTGGCCGTTATTGGGAGAAACAGGCAGATAGACACTAGTGTCAAAAGAAATAAACATCTTTTAAATTCAGATTTATAAGTAGCATTTCTTAATGTAAGATTATATATTGGGTGCATAATCTTATATGAAAGAGTTTGCCTGATGGTTGCTGTAAGAAATATACAGGAATGCTCTTCCAAGGACAATTTGCTTATAATGAACCAAAAGCATAAAATTAAAATGAAGATCTCTGAAGGTACGTCAAACATTGAAAGTGAAAGAATCCAGTTATTTTGTTTTACCCAAACTTTGAATATAACTTCTAGATGATTTTTGTGAAATGCATGATAAATGCATTCCTTCTTCATTGACTATATTCTTTAATCCTTTCTTAAATAGTAACTTCACAAAGATTGATTGCGTTTCTCCTTATTTCCTTTAAATCTCAGACATCTAAGACTATGGAAGGGTAAGGAAGCTATCAGTCCAAGATAGTGAGAAAAGTTAGTGTTGAAACAGGTCTACTTCACATGACAGATATCTGGATGTGAACATTTTTAGCTGTATTATCTGGCTGAGAATTTTACCTCATGTTCACGGTAAAAAATGAGGAAAGATGAATGTCACAAGGGGAAATGGGGGATTTTGGCCATTTGGAAAGTGGAAAACACCTTCAATTCTATCAACAAACTGATGAACACTTACTACATCCAAAGCAAACTGCATGGACATTAAATGATTCGCAACACAATTGTGTGTTACAGGTGGTTCAACATATTTTATACAACAAATCAAGACCCAGAAATATACTGTGATTAATCCAAGTTCTCTGAGTTAGAGCCATAATTTATTTTGTTTGATATCAAAGATTTTGCTGTTAACCAATACTCAGTTCTAACTATTTATTTATCTAATTCCCTATGGGAATGCATTTGCCATAGTGATAATGCATGTGCATGCTTAGTCGTTAAGTCCTGTCCTACTCTTTGCAACCCCACGGACTGTAGCCTGTCAGACTCCTGTATGCATGAGACTTCCCAAGCCAAGAATGCTGGTTTGGGTTGCCATTTCCTACCCCAGGAGATCTTCCTTACCCAGAGGTGGAACCTGAGTCTCCTACTTTGGCAGGTGGGTTTTTTTTTTTATCACTGAGCCACCAGAGAGCTTAGTTTTCTGAATGTTAGCTTTAAGCCAACTTTTTCACTCTCCTCTTTCACTTTCATCAAGAGGCTTTTTAGTTCCTCTTCACTTTCTGCCATAAGGGTGGTGTCATCCGTATATCTGAGGTTATTGATATTTCCCTTGACAATCTTGATTCCAGCTTGTGTTTCTTCCAGCCCAGCGTTTCTCATGATGTACTCTGCATAGAAGTTAAATAAGCAGAGCGACAATATGCAGCCTTGACGTACTCCTTTTCCTATTTGGAACTAGTCTGTTATACCATGTCCAATTCTAACTTTTGCTTCCTGACCTGCATATAGGTTTCTCAAGAGGCAGGTCAGGTGTTCTGGTATTCCCATCTCTTGAAGAATTTTCCACAGTTTATTGTGATCCACACAGTCAAAGGCTTTGGCATAGTCAATAAAGCAGAAATAGATGTTTTTCTGGAAGTCTCTTGCTTTTTTTATGATCCAGCAGATGTTGGCAATTTGATCTCTGGTTCCTCTGCCTTTTCTAAAACTAGCTTGAACATCTGGAAGTTCATGGTTTACGTATTGCTGAAGCCTGGCTTGGAGAATTTTGAGTATTACTTTACTAGCATGTAAGATGAATGCAATTATCATGGGATCTGGTCCCATCACTTCATGGGAAATAGATGGGGAAACAGTGGAAACAGTGTCAGACTTTATTTCGGGGGGCTCTAAAATCACTGCAGATGGTGATTGCAGCCATAAAATTAAGACATTTATTCCTTGGAAGGAAAGCTATGACCAACCTAGATAGCATATTCAAAAGCAGAGGCTTTACTTTGCTAACAAAGGTCCATCTAGTCAAGGGTATGGTTTTTCCAGTGGTCATGTATGGATGTGAGAGTTGGACTGTGAAGAAGGCTGAGTGGTGAAGAATTGATGCTTTTGAACTGTGGTGTTGGAAAAGACTCTTGAGAGTCCCTTGGACTGCAAGCAGATCCAACCAGTCCATTCTAAAGGAGATCAGCCCTGGGTGTTCTTTGGAAGGACTGATGCTAAAGCTGAAACTCCAATACTTTGGCCACCTGATGCGAAGAGTTGACTCATTGGAAAAGACTCTGATGCTGGGAGGGACTGGGGGCAGGAGGAGAGGGGATGACAGAGGATGAGATGGCTGGATGGCAAAACTGACTTGATGGACATGAGTTTGAGTGAACTCTGGGAGTTGATGAAGGACAGCGAGGCCTGGCATGCTGCAGTTCATGGGGTCAAAAAGAGTTGGACACGGCTGAGTGACTGAACTGAACTGAACTAAACTGATCCAGGGAAGCCCCACAGGGATAGTTTTTCAGTTGCCAAGTCAAGTCTGATCTTTGCAACCTTGTGGATTGCAGTATGCTAGGCTTCCGTGTTCTGTCCCTCACCATTTCCTAGAGTTTTCCCAAGTTCATGCCCATTGAATTGGTGACACCATCCAGTGATAGTACCACTGCTTAAAGTAAGTATTTAAAAAGTGGGCTAGTTTAAGGAAATGAAAATTTCTTTTTTTTAATATAAATTTATTTTAATTAGAGGTTAATTAAGCTATGTTTTCTTCATCAATTACATTTAGGTTTTCTTCCTGTAGTACTTAAAAAGTCTCAATTTTCTTACCTCCATCTTTCACTCATCCTGAATGCTACCTTAAATTCATTTTATTTAGTTTCCTAAGATTTAATATTTTAATGTAGAATATGTAGAGAATAATATCTACTGTCAAGTATTTTAATGTGGTATATGGAGTTAATAATATCTACTATTTAAACATTGTGAAAATTAAACTCATAATACATAAAACAGCTACCAAAGTCTAGTCTAGAGAGTTCTCAACAAGTGGTGGCTATAATTATCTTCTTAAATCATTTTCTTTATTATGTACTTCTTGAGAACATAAGTTGACCTAATACTAAGTACAGATACTTTAATTTCGGTCCCACTGATTCCTATCCATATGTTTTCTTTTATATTTAAAATGTAATAAGTGCGTTCTGTCACAAACATACCTGTCTATCTATTAATCTATCTACTCATTCATCCATATCTCCACCCACAGAGTTTTTCTCTTCAGAAGATTTTATAGGGTATTTGGTTTGAGGATTTAATGGTTTGCCAAGTAAAGCAGGATTAGCTAATTTGTTTGTCTGGTTTTGTTTCATCTCCTGGGTGATTAAGAGAAAGCTAGAGTTGATCACCTTTAAAAGTATAAAGATCGAAACAAACTAGATAGTAGCGAAGTGACTATAGGGTGATGTTGGGAAGCGCAGCGGGTGTGACCCTGGAGAGAAGTGCAGTGCTTGTTCCCAGAAGGATTTAGTCTGTTACCATTTAAAAAAGAAGCCAATGCGTGGCAAAGGATTAACAATGCAATCCTTTTCTTTGAACTGTTGAAGTTCTCACAAAATATGCTATTTCACCTTGATGCTCAAGGTTCTTGCAATGCAGAACACATGATAATAGAAATAAGTGCCAGTATGGATCAAACATGTGATTTTGTACGTGTGTTTTTACTGTATTTACTGTACATGGCAGAGTGGTATGGAGAACAGAAAGGAATACCAAATGTATTGAATAGTTTTCTCTTCAGAAGCTTGTAATTATTAATGCCTCTAGAAACGTTAGTTCCCTTCCACCTAACACACTGAATCACTTGCAAGATCTGTGACAGTGGCCCCATTTTTAGGTAACTGAAATTAAGATGAAAGAAATTATAAGGTCTTCATAGGATCATATCCTTAGCAAGTAGTAGAGTTTTCACATTAGCCCATTTATTTCAATAGATTGCATTCTTTATATTATACTAGTGGTCTTCAAATAAACTTTTAGCTTAAGAACACTTTTTTGTTCCAAGTAGAATGTTTCACAGAAGCTCATGTATAAACCATCTCAGAGCTCTGCTTCTCTGTTTGGCACAGGTGTGAGGGTCCTGGTGGCTGCACACTCAAACCCCCATCCCTTCCCCCTTCAGGACGCCTGCTGCATATCTGTGGATATTCTTAGAGTTCTCTGACACCACAGTTTGAAAACCAGGGCATCACACTACATGTAAGCTCAAACAGACCAGAAATCCTTGAGTTCTTTGTGTGAATAGCCATATGGTGGGAGATAATCAGATAGTGTCTTTGCAATAGGATTTTACATTCTAAAACAGTTTTTAAAAGGGAAAGAAATAGCACAAATAATTAAGACAGCTTACTTGATGGTATACAGAAATATCGTCAGACTTGGGCTATCATAGGCACGGAGGCTTCTGGGTAGTTTCTTTTCAGCCAGGGTATAATGCAGTCAGCTAACGAGCTGTTCTCCCTTTCTTTAGTAGCTGTTCTCTTTTACTCTAAGAACTATAACTAAATATTAGGTATATCTTTTTAATTTTTTTAAATGTTTGCCCACTTCCCTCAGAGGCCTGTTGAATCATAGGACATCTAATTAACCTTTCTGGATAATTTGATTTACAAAATGATACATAATTTTCCTAGTGAGTACAGAGCTATTCTGTGTGGAGAAGACCTCCATCTGAGCCAGCTGTATCCCATGGCTCCTCTCTGATCTTCAGAGGTTTCTTTGCAGGCTGGAGAAAGGGAGAACTATAGATGCCCTTTGTATCCTGAACAAAGAAGAGAGCATGGACATCTTTACACAAGTTCCAAGTGTGAATTCACGGGCTGCCCTTTCTCACCTTTGGCTTTTCCCCAGAGTGTTCAAGGCTGTTGCCCTAACAGAAGCTTTGTGGCCTCAGTCTATCTGGCCCAGCGTCTCTCTGATTAATAGACGCCTGAGAATGCACTGGGATTTGACTTATAGATATATTTTTGACAAAATATATCTAAGCCAAAGGTTGACCAAATCAACTGCAAAAAAAGTATTCACTTATTATTAAAAGACGCAAACACAGTTATACTCTAAAGGGATATCACTCTGATATTTTCATAGAGCCCTCTCTTTTATCCCTAATGTACATCTGAGAATGAGCAAATCGGTGATGGTCAAAGGGAAGAAAATAAGGAGACTGATATATTTATTGAAAACGCACACACACACACATACAAAAACATATAAAAAATAGAAAAAGAGAGGAGATGGAGAACTAAGCGGTACTGACCACCTGCAATTCACCAGACCTTGTGCGGTAGTAGTAACTGCAAAATATGGAGAATGAACTATGCCAATATAAGCGCCACAAAGCTTGGACCTGTGCCCCCAGAGCATTCTGTATAAGTATGGCAGCATCTATTATGCTAAAGCTTAACTGACATTCTGTCCACATTCCTGAGACTATCATGTAAGTTTAACAACGTCTTATACACCAATATTTACTGAAAAACTGTCATTGTGCATTGTTACAATAACATGAGGTCAGAAGGGAACTAGAGTTGTTTGATTAACTTGTTTGTAGCTTACCCTTCCCTGAATCACCAAGAACAATTCCAGGCTGACAGTCATAACACTCACAGACATATCATTTATATTCCAAATTGTCATCTGTATCAATAGCAACAATAGTGAATAATTACTTTTTATGGGTAATTATTAAGTTCTTTCCTTCATTCCTTAGTCTAAGTTTTTATCTACAAAGACCAATTTTTTTGCCCTTATCAAAATCTTTTGTGAAGAAAAAAAAACCCTGAAATCCTCTTGGTTGAAAATCATTCTTCCATATCGAATTACACAAAAATATTTTTTAAATCCCAGCTACCAGTAAACTAGTATAAGTTTTAAAATGTTCAGCTATGTATTTCATTCAGTAAGAATTCGCTGAATACATAATATTATGATTCTGCTAAGCTCTTGGAATATGAGTAAGAAAACAAAACTCACAAGCTACATAAGAGGCTTCTACTCCAGTAAAATAATAGTAACCAAATATTGTGGTACATTTATACAACAGTTGCTTTGGGGACATAGAATAGAGGCAGCTATATCAGAGTAATGAACCAGGAAAGGTCTTGTGGAGATGAAATTTGAGTTAACATAAATTTTAAGTAGGAATTACATAGATGAAAGACAGTAAATAAGGATGTTCTAGATAAATAAAAGTGTCAATTATTTTAAATGACTAAAAGCAGGAATCATTGTTTTAGAAAGATTATAACTGCATTTTTGAGTATGCTGTTTTGATCATGAAAGTATAATATGGAAACTGTCAAGTTGAAATCAGAAGTTATTAATTCCCCATAATAGCATATATTTTGAGCATTTTTCCCCCAAACTGACAATATGTTCTTCTGAAAAAGTAAAAGGCTTTTGACTCTTCATAAACATTTCTCAGATATTCAGAGAAATACGTGTAATTTAGGGCAAGGAGCAGAGTTTGTTCTTTTGTGTGTAAGTGTGTGTGCTTTGTTTTGTTTTGCAAGGATATTATATTGATGTACAAATTATCCAGGGCTTCTACAAGCAAAGGATGTGTTGAGCAAAGAGACAGTTTCTTCTAAAATATTATATGGATCTAATGCAAAAATAACAAGTGTATTTCGTGCTTGATTTAGCTAAAAGAATTTTGATAAAGTGCATTTACAAATTTAAAAACAATAATATTAATAAATATACAACCTCTGCCATCACAGCAGACTCTGAAAAAGATCACAAAACTTATGTCAAGAAAGTGTCGTGGGCTAGTTTCTAGTACATTATTTTACAACAGATAGACACAATTGGTAACCTAGAGTTCTCTGAGTAGCAACTGGTGTTTGAGATGAGATTCAGTTCAGTTCAGTTCTGTTGCTCAGTTGTGTCTGACTTTACTCTTTGTGATCCCATGAACCGTAGCATGCCAGGCCTCCCTGTCCATCACCAGCTCCTGGAGTTTACCCAAACTCATGCCATGAGATGAGATTAGATTGGGTTTGACCCCCCAGCTCTAACATGTCCTTCATAGACACTTAAGAAGGAGTAGTGATCCTCTACTTATCCTGATTAATGTCTGAAAATTAAGGTTTGAACATTTAAAAAGTCTTTAAAGTTACATAGACCTGAGTTTAAATGTGGCCCTTCCATTTCCTAGCTGTGTGGCTTGAGAGAAGTAACTTAAATTCTGTAAACTATTATTTTCTTAAGTTTTAAATGGACAAAATGTCTACTGCATGTGACTGGAGAGAAATGACTGAATATAGGTAAAATATTTAAACTAATGTCTGGTGTTAGGCAAAAAGTCAGAGCTCAAAAAGTGTCTATTTTTATCCATATTAAAATCAACCACAAGTAACATTTAAGCTAGTCCTATATGTCAGACATTGTGTTACTTACTTTCTTGACAAATTTATTTATCACTTTCTCAGGCTTCCACCAGAGTGCAAGGCAGTGGTTAAATAACCAGCTTTGGATATTAACCACTTCATTGGGTACATATTGCTATTGTACCATTTTTTTTTTTAATGAAGTAGCTTAACCTTCCTAAATTTCTGTTTCCTCATCAACAAAATGGGAATGTTATCAGAACCAGCTTCATCCCGTTGCTTTAGATATTCAGTATGATAGGGTGTGTAAAGGGCTTGGGAAATGCCTGGCATATGGCAACCATTTAAGCAATGGTGTTTTGTGTTATTATGTTTGTGATGATTATTGTCACCTTCACATATTAGGCTGTGTGCTAAGATGTAGGCAGAGAAAAAAGATTTATCCTTTATAATTCCTAGGTAACTATCATGTGATAGAAAATATCCAAGTCTTGCTGTGAAACTGAGTTCTTCTGTACCTGGCTGTTTGTAAGTAAATAATTTTCTGAGCCTCAGAAGTCTCTTCATTAATAAAGTGATTAAGTCTAACAGTTTAACACTGCTACTGTAACATACTAACTCAAATCTCCTTATTTATTATTTCACAATTGCTATAGGTCAGAGGGCTTCCCTTGTGGCTCAAGTGGTAAAGAATCTGCCTGCAATATTGGACACCCGGGTTCAATCCCTGTGTTGGAAAGATCCCCTGGAGGGGAGAGGCTACCCACTCCAGTATACTGGCCTAAAGAATTCCATGGACTGTCTAGGCCATGAGGTGGTAAAGAGTCGGATACGACTGAGTGACTTTCACTTTCAATAGGGCAAGAGTCTGGCCTGGAATGACTGTGTTTTTGGTTAGGATCTCACATGTCTGAAGTTAAGGTATTGTTGGCCTGGGAATTTCTGGATACTCTGGAGATTAATCTGCTTCCAGTTGCATTCAGGTTGTTGGTGGAATTCAGTTCCATGGGTTGTAGGACTGAGGTCACTTTTTCCTTGCTGACTGTCCTTCAATCCTGGAGGCCTGTCACTGATCTGTACACCTGGCTCCTTACATCTCAGAACCAGCATGGGCACATGGAATCCTTATCAGGTCTGGGGTACCTCTGAGTTTCCCTACCATTGCATCCCTTCTGTTTTCAGCAAGGGGAAGTTCTCTGCTTTTAAGGGTTCAGGTGTTTAGACTTGACCTACCTGGATAATCCAGGGTACTCTCTCACGTTTAAGGTCTGTGAACCAAATCTACAATGTCCATTTGCCGTGCAGCATAAGATATTTTCATGTTCTAAGGACTTTCACGTGGGCATCTTTAGGGTGTGATTCTCCCTACCACATGAAATAGTAATTATGTTTAAGTGTATCATGGTATGCCAAGAGATAATATATGAAAGGTTGTTTACTATAATATCAGTACAAGTAGCGGTTGCTCAATATATATTAATTTTTATTTTCCTTCATTTTTACCTAAAATACATTAGATTTCTAAAAGACAGCTTCATACTTGAATATGGACAATAACTTACATGAAAATACTTTGAAATTTTAGAAGAGCTATACAAATTCCAGTTCTTGTAGTTATCATCAGTATTAAAATCAACAGCAAGTAACATTTAAGCTCTTTCTAGATGTCAGAGGTTCTGTTATTTACTTTCAATCTTACCTAATACTCTGTCATACTTCCACCAGAGTGCAGTGCAGTGGTGAAACATCCAGCTTTGGATATTTAATCACTGCATTGGGATCATATTCCTCTTGTACCATTTAGTTTACCAGTAACTTGACCTATCTAAATTTCTGTTTCTTCATCTGCAGATGGGAATACCATCAGAACTAGCTTCATGCCATTGAAGGGCATGTGCAACAACAGTGTTTGGCTACTGCAACATTCTGAGATAGGCTACTGCATGTAGATATTCTAAGTGGAAAATTACCGGTGGCGATGATTACATGGAAACCTAGAGGTGATTTGGAGCTCATTTCGCCTATGACTTGCTACTAAAATCAACTGAGAGATAAGGAATGGTTTAGTTTTGTTTGGTTTTCTACTTTATCTTTTCCCCTCCTTTGCAAAGCTAGGCTTTGTCATGTTTAGAAAACTTTGACATGCATTATTTATTTTCTCAGGGCAAATATGGAAGGGAATACATATTATATTCACATTCATAAGGATTGTGCCTTCAATGACAAATAAATAATAATTAATTGATGTACTTTATTAATTTATATAATAATATTAAGTCCAAAGTATTCACAAGCCAGATTTGTAGGTTCATGCATTCAGAAAAGGGTGATTTTATAAAAGTGTTTTTGTTTTGATGTCCTAAAGCTATGAATATTCAATGTATAATTTGAAACAACAAATAAAAACTAAAAAGGAAACCAAAATATACTGTAATTGCATCACCTAGAGCAAAGATAGCCATATTATAAAGAGTTTATTTCATGGTTGTGATTACATTCTTTCACTTTAATATATAATTTTATAGCCAAGTGTTTCTCGCATAGGCTTAAAATGTTTGTGATATGCTTTTAGTGGGATTGTCTAATCTCCCACTGAGAACATTTTATGCCAGTAATTTCAATTAATAATTATTTCCTCAGCATCTATGAAGCTCACTGCTAAAACTGGACTTAAAAGGAAGAGAAAGGGCTTAAAAGGATGAGAAAGGGCTACGCGCTCCCCAAAGTTTCGTGTGAGGAAAAGACTTGTAGAAACAGAAGGGAACATGCCATCAATTATTTCCAATCATATCTATTAGGATAACTATATAAACATGCTTCTTAACAAGCATTTATACACATTTTATATTCAGTTTGTCATTTTAAACTCCAAAAATGTTACCAGCACGCACACCATTTTCTTGAACTTGCAGCTTTATGGTCAATGTCAAGAATTGTTAATAATTTGTCTGGATTTATTAATGAATATTCAATTACCCTAGGACCTTTAAACAATTCAACAGTCCTGAATCTTCAATTTGTTCTACAGTGTCAGGGTGATAATGACCATAAATAATAGTCCCCTTCTTTGGGGGCACTCTAATCTTAATCACATGTTTGCTCCATGCATTCCTCTGACTGGAGTTTTATGATCCAAATGTGATTTACAGCTGTAACTTAAATAATTATCTGAAGCACTGCCAGGACTACTGGGACTAGAGATGTGAAATCTGATCAACCTCGTGAAGCTTAATGTCTCCTAAGAATAGAAACCAGCTCAGGAATTCATAGACTGTTTTATTGTCTCCTGCAGCCTGGTCATTTAGATCAGGAAAGGGAAAAAAATAAAAAAGAAGAAAATGTATTATCTGTCTCAAACGTGTGGCAGCCAAGTGAAAAGATTTAGAAAGTCATAACAATTACTCTTTAAAAAAAAAGAGTATGGAAACAATTTGATGTGGGTGGTTTGGAAGAAATGTACCAGAATAACTCTTGTCCAGCAGTTCATGAAAATACCTGTCTAGTGTTGTACCTTTGCATAATCGCAGCAGGCCATATGTTACTTCAAATCTGCTAACAAACAAAAAATTTAAAATCTGAGGCACTTCCAGTCTCACTGCTGTCTCACATGTGCTTGAATTATTACAGTCATGAAGAAAAAACAATCAAGTACTCTCCACATATAATATCATTGGGATATC
>SJYF01007252.1:4536068-4550835 GCA_006410515.1 Procapra przewalskii | reverse complement strand
ATATATATATATATATATATATATATATATATATATATACCAATGAAAACACTGAGGAAAGAGAAGTTCCATGTTATTTAAAAGGTTAGAGAGATCTTATTGTTTAGTTGTTAAGTTGTGTCCAACTCTTTGTGACACCATGAACTGTAACCCTCCAGGCTCCTCTGTCCATGGGATTCTCTAGGCAAGAATGCTGGAATGGGTTGCCATTTCCTTCTCCGGGGGGTCTTCCTGACCCAGGGATCAAACCCTTGTTTCCTGCATTGGCAGGCAGATTCTCTACTGCTGAGCCACCAGGAAAGCCAACCAGGAAACTCACCTGTAGCCTGGATCCTCTCTTTTGAGAATAAACAAAGGCTCAGAGTGATTGTTGCCTACCCCAGTTAACACTGGCCAGACTGTGCAATTGAATTCTGGATGCCATTTTCACTTGACTTTTTCTCCCCTTACTCATTGGGTAACTTAACTGAAATCTTGATATTTGTTTTGTTTTTCTCTTTCTGCCTTATTTCCTATGCACTGCCTTGTGTAAAATAGCTAGCTAGTGGGAACCTATTGTATAGCACCAGGAGCTCAACTTGGTGTTCTGTGGTGACCTAAATGGGTGGAATGAGAGGTAGAATGGGGGAAGAAGGGGGTCCAAGAGGGAGGGGATATATGTAAACATATAGCTGATTCACTTTTTTGTACAGCCGACACTAACACAACATTGTAAAGCAACTATACCCCAATTAAAAAATTTTTTCTCCCTCCCCACCTGTTTTCCTTTCCTTCCCATCCCTATCCTTTAGTCGAGAGAGAGGCTTGCTCCATATTCTTTTACCTTTCAGCCTATACTCACTCATTACTTTTTATTTCTTGAAGTCCTATTAGATTGTGGAAAGAACAATGAATAAGATGGTCAGCATCCTTTGTCTGATGGAACCAACTACTAAGACAAATAATAACAAGCATATAAACAAATATGTAAAATAATTACACATGAGTAAGGAAGCCATCTGATCACTGAGCTCTTGGGACTGAGGTTAATACTATGTAGGAGGTACTTTAGACACTGTGGCTAGGGAAGTCCCTGGCACAAGCTGGCCTTGTAGGAGATGGCAAGCAGGCTGCATCTTGAAGGATGAGGGAAAGGGCTGGCTATATAGTTTCATACTTTTGTTTTTACAAACTTACTGCACAAATTCTGGCATTCCTTTCAAATGGCATATATAGATATCCTCAGAGGGGAGCCTTCTCTGTATCTTAACACCAAACCTGCCAATGTACACATTTGTAATGATCTTTCTCTTCTTCTGCTATATTATCATGAAATAAGGTCCTGCTGTTCTCTAACATGTACCACAGATAAAGGATAGTGATGTCAATATATATAAAAAAACAGCTTATTGATGTATTCTGTCTTACTAAGTCTAATCTAATGCAATGTTGATCTTAGTTCCATTTCTCAATGCATGGGCTCCAGAGAGGGAAATTCCCCTCTCTATCCTTCTTGAGTTCTTATGGATGGACTAATTTTAAAAAATGACACAACACAGATTAATGGGAGAATAATAAATTTTAATTCATGTGCATGATGTTTTCATAGCAATGGAACCTAAAAAGTGGCCAAATCAGGCAGCTTTTATATTTTGCAGATGAAGAAACAGATTTGTGTGACATTGACAAGACAAGGAAATTCAGGTTCTGAGTGATCAATTAGTAAAGAATCTAAAGAGAGTCTAGGCTTGAGGTAGTAAATTGAAGAAGTTATGAGGTTTATTTTTACAAGCTTCTCACCCTGAATTGCCTAACTGCGGTGATAAGGATGTCCTTCTATCTCCAAATGCTGGGCTGTGCCTTTCAAGTGAAAGTGAAATGCTAGTGGCTCAGTTGCATCCGACTCTTCGCAGCCCCATGGACTATAGCCTGCCAGGCTCCTCTGTGGATTCTCCAGGCAGGAATATTGGAGTGGTAGCCCTTTCCTTCTCTAGGGCATCTTCCCAACACAGGGACTGAGCCAAAGTCTCCTGCATTATATGAGTTCTTTACTGTCTAAGCCACCAGGAAAGCACCTTTCAAATAAGAGATTTATTCCCTGCTTTCAGGGAGACAGAAAGAAGGGTCACCATGTCCCTCTCGCATGGGCCATTTCTTAAGTAATTTTAATTCAAAATAATCAGTACCCCTTTGTGGCATATTTTGGGGCAGCTCATCCTGAACCCAAACACCTGCCTGCCCTGGGAATTACCTTCCACTTGTTCATCTATCCAAGAAACATATACTAAGTGCCTACAATGTATCTGAGTCTGTGTAATATGAGGCCCTTGGAATC
Source organism: Procapra przewalskii (assembly GCA_006410515.1). NCBI lineage: Eukaryota > Metazoa > Chordata > Mammalia > Artiodactyla > Bovidae > Procapra > Procapra przewalskii. The sequence continues at coordinate 4,548,521 of SJYF01007252.1, read as the reverse complement.
CAAAGGTGAGGAGGACAGACAGAAGTCTAATGCTCTAGGATCTTGCATCAGCAATGCTTGTCCATAAGGAGCTCTTTCCTTGTTTGCAAATGAGAGTGGATTATTAATCATGAACTTTCTGCTTGCTGGTTTTAAAATGTGCATCAGAGTCCCTATAATCACTAGTGAGTGACTCTTGTGTGGACTTTAGTTTTCTCCTTCCTAAGCAAGAGGTAAAGAGCATTATTCCTCTCTTAGTGTTGTTGTTGTTGTTATTTAGTCACCAAGTTGTATCTGACTCTTTTGTAACCCCACAGACTGTAGCCCACCAGGATCCTCTGTCCATAGGATACTCCAGGCAAGAATATTGGAATGAGTTGCCATTTCCTTCCCCTGGGGATCTTCCCCACCCAGGGATTAAACCTCCAACTCCTGTGTTGACAAGCAGGTTCTTTTCCATTGAACCACCAGGGAAGCCTCTCAGAGTTTTGGGAGAGGATTAAATGAGACCCATATATTGACTAGCTTCAAACTTTTATACAAAAGCAGTATAATACTTCTGTATAATGTAGTAGAGTGGAGTGACTATTGTTCTTGGCTCATCGTCATTGAAAAGAATTTATCATCATTATTAGCAGCAAATATTTACTAAGCACTCAACACAACAAAGTTTCCTCTCCAGAGTATCTTTATTGACTGTACTTCTCAGATTTGTCTGTGGAAACAAAATCATATATTCTGTATTAGGCAATGGCACCCCACTCCCGTACTCTTGCCTGGAAAATCCCAAGGGCGGAGGAGCCTGGTGGGCTGCAGTCCATGGTGTCGCTCAGAGTCGGGCAGGACTGAGTGACTTCACTTTCACTTTGCACTTTCATGCATTGGAGAAGGAAATGGCAACCCACTCCAGTGTCCTTGCCTGGAGAATCCCAGGGACTGGGGAGCCTAGTGGGCTGCCATCTATGGTGTCACACAGAGTCAGACACAACTGAAGCGACTTAGCAGCAGCAGCAAGCTAGCTAGAGTGATCAGAGCTACTAGAATTATAGAGAAAGGGCATTTTCTGGGTTTATATGTTTGTTTTATTATATTTTAGATAGGCATATATTTTATGTTATTTCTTCTTTATGAATTGTTTTTATAAAAGTAGATTAGGAAGAGCTTCCCAATTTTTTTTCTTTTTTCTATTTTTTCCCCTGGTTAAGTAATGTATCTGAGAAGATATTGTTTTTGTCAAGGAAAAAAAAATAAAGATTCTATCCAATAAGAGGAAACAAGATTACACTGAGATGCATGTCAGTAAAGTTTACACTCTATTGACAAGGATATTATATCACTGTATAAAATTCTTGCTAACTGTCTCTTGAGATGACCTAAAAAGAAATCAAATACAAAGTGACATATGAAGCTTGCAATATTTTTGCAGTATATTTTTTTCACCAACCCCCCAAATTTACCAGGACTCAAAGCTTTTTATAATTTAAACCAACTTTGAGCTGATCAACTAAAGATATCAAATCTAGACCAAAATAAATAAATTCCATTCTTTGGAGAAAATTTTTTCTTCTAGGTTTTCCTTAAAGCTGCACACTGTTGAATTCACCATTCAGCACCTAAAAAACTCTAAAACAACGCATGACAAGCAGAATGTCTTCAGTTTGGATGAAATCCACCCAGAATTTTGGAACCAGTTTATTATTGTCTAAAAATTACTGCTACGGTATAGCTAACTAAATTGAAAGGTAAAATTTTGCCCATTTGATTTGTGTGTGGATTAGCATGAAAATATCTTAATTCAACTGGCTTACTAGATTTTGTTGAAGTGATTTGTTTTCTGGTTCTATAATTGGTAGTAATTGTTGTAAATGCTTATGGATGCCCTTGCTAATTAAAGCGTGTGTTCAAGAATGCTCAGTTGTGTTTGACTCTGTGTGACCCCATAGACTTTAGCCCTCCCGGCTCCTCAGTCCATGGGATTGTCCAGGCAAGGACACTGGAGTGGGTCGTCATTTCCTACTCCATGGGATCTTCCCAACTCAGGGACTGAACCTGCTTTTCCTGCATTGGCAGGTGGATATTTTATCACTGAGCCTGCTTATGCTCTTGATGGTAATCAACACATCAACCAAGAACAGACTAACCAGAAATGACAAAGTTTCCAAATATAGATTTTACCACCAAAATGTGATTCATATCTCCTCTCTGTTCAACTAGCCTAGTTCTGGACTTTTAAATTACCATTTGCACTCTTTTTACAATTCCTAACTGGTTTCCTCTGTTAGGCTTTTTGTCCGTTACTCCATCCTACACTGACCAATTGCATCAATCTTAATCAAGCACAGAAAACAGTGTTAACTCCTTAGCGTGGTGTCAAGATCCTCAGTAGTCTAGTCCTGATCCAGGCCATTAATCCCCTTCATTCACCCATTCCTAGACTGCAAGATGCTTACTCTATTCTTCATATATTCCTGTTCATGTGCCCTTGCTTGGATTGTCTATGGCAATACTGACATCATCTTCATCTCTGACTATTGGCGTTTGAATAGTCAGAGTGCTTTATGAATGTTAAGTAATTCTGTTAATCAACTTTAGAATAAAATCAATATGATATATAAATCACTCTATAAACTTATTTTACCTTTTTCTCATCCCTTATTCCTTGATATTCAATATACAAAAGTATGTCCATCTTGCTCACTTAGATATCACATGTGTATTATATATTGGTTGTTGATATGTAGTAGAAGCAATAAAAGTCCTTTTACAGTGTCAGACATATGTGCTTAGACATCTTCATTTTATTTTTATCCAGAATTCCATAATTTCCCTTTCACAAAAGTTTGACCCCATTAATCTATTTTTCCTCCTTCAAGTTTCAGTTTAGCTGATATTTCTTCAGGGAATTTTCCCCTAAAGGACCCTTAGACAAAGTTGAGTATTTTGTGATATCCATGGATATATTTGTGTCATTGTACTTAATTTTTACACTATGTTTTCTTATCATCCCTAGTTTTTAAATTCATTGAATGCAGGGATCTTTCATATCAGAATTTTATAAGGCCTACCACCAGGTTAGAAATACAGTCAATATTTGTCAAAATGTTGGATTTACAAATGTCTATTCATGATCATCATTTGTGATCTAGAACTACATTTTCATGAAGTCCTTCATATTTTTGTCCATTGGAAAAATGTTTTCCTTCCTCTAAATCTCCATATCATTTTTTCATTGAATTTATAATTTTCTTCCCTTCAATATCTGAATTTATGGAGCAGTTAACTTCTCCAGACTAAACTGAAATATTTGAGTAAGAGCTATGTTTCATTCTTTTCTGTACTCTTCTAATCCCGGCACAGATTGTGAACCTGATGGTCTTTCAGTGCATGCTGAATAAGGGGATGGTTAGATGGTACATACTAATGTTTGAAATATATTCACTAGTATGGGCTACTTCCATTGGAGTACTGGGCAATCATCTAACCCGAATTCTACTTCATGATGAAATCCTTACATTCACAGTAACAGAGAAGCCTCTTATGGGGTCCGCTGTATGAATGGCGGTGGAGGAGGAGGATCCGGCATGGTGCACAGATGGAGCTGATGCTTGTGTTGGCGTGGCACTTTGTGATTTCCACAATCATCATCTCACTTGATTCCGACTAAAGGCTGCCAAAGCAAGCAAAATGATCAGTCTTTGCTTACTGCTTTCTTCTTTTTTTTTTTTTAAAGAAAATTATTTCTTACTGAATCATGTATTGACACATGATATGCAAATTTTGCATTCTATAGTAAAGTCACATTACATAATATAATACATATATGATGTATATTTTTGCTTTAGTATTTTGTGGTTGTTGATATTCTGTTAAAAAATGAATTGTATGTGTATTTTTTGTAGCAAGCAAGGAAAAAAAAAAAACCTCACTTGGGTGAAAATTTGCTATATGGAATTCACAAAGAGAATAAAGCATATGTGGATAATTGGGGGACAGTCCTACAAAACATGGTGAACATCTGTCAGGAGCACAGATGTTAACTGCTGTTTGGAGAAGACAGCATATTAATTCATAGCAATTATTTCAAATGGTTGGAAGACTTCAGGTTGACAAGACACATTTGTTTTCTTTCACCTTTCTTTTTTTTTTTTATGTCAGCAGTTATTCTAAGGAAATATGCAAGCAATTCACTGTGGAAAAATGACAGGCTCATCATTTAGAACTCTAACTCTGGTATGTTGGTGATATAAATGATCTGAGACTGTCAGTCTGTCCCAGCCTGACTTAGCCAGCCCTGAAAGACTGTATATAAATATGAAATAGCACAAAATATGAAGGAGAAACCGGCAAAAAAATTGTGCTAACCTTATATAGCATATTGTTGTTTTACATAAATTGATGCATTTCATCCTCACAACTTTCATATGAGGTAGCCTGTGTTATTACTCCTACTTCATAAAGAAAGAAACAGAAGGAGAGATAGGTAAGGGGAACAGGTCACACCTGGTGGAGCTAGGGATCAACTCAGGCAGTTTGGTCTCAAGAGCTGTAACTTGAGGAACATAAACTCATAAATGTATATGCATGTGGGTTATGTACATTTGGTTGTGTGCACAAATCATATAAAATTATAGTAGGTTTTCCTTTGCATACTTCTTAGTAATTTTATCCAAATGCGGCATCAGACTTTGATGAATATAAATGGCAATCTATTCATTTATTCAGTCATCCACACATTGTTTGAGTCATGTAAGACATATTGTTGGTGAATGAATGCATCAGTAAATGAATGAGTAAATTAATAGATGGCAGAATATAATAATTAAAAATGTGAGCAAATGAAGTGAAAAAAGGAGTTAATTCACAAATCAATAAATGTGTTAGTATGAGCTTTAGTCCCCTCCTCACCAAATAAAGAAAAAGAGAGGCCTCTAAATTCATGAAGTTCCTAAGAAGTAATTTTGAAACTAGGAAATACCTAAGTATAGTAGAGTATTACAAGGAAAAGGTGGAGTGAAAAGAAAAGATGTATCATTCTAAAGTGGCATCCAAATCTAACCATGTATTAGAATCTTCTAGAAACCTTTGAAAAAAAATGAAAAAGATCCATAGCCAGTGCCCCAGTCTAGACAAATTGAATATGAGTCTTGGGAGCTAAATGCCAGTCATGTCAAGTTGTCCCACATGACTCCAGTGTGTGCAGCTATTATTTGAGAACCACTGGTTGGGCAAAGAGAGCTCTCAAGAGAGATTTTATAGAGGAGACAATTTTCTGTTTCAGTCTTCATAAATCAATGGCTTTGCTAGGTTAGATCCATTGAGAGGGGCCTGGGTAAGTATAGGGACCCAAAATAGCAGGGGAGAGAGCCAGACATGGGAGCAAAGGCAAGGGAAACAAATCGCTAAATAGAGAGGAAGCTCTTGGCAGAATTACAGTTGACTCGGCTTCTGCAGCCTCTGAACCCCTGGGCCCTTTGTCTCCTTCTATCTGCCTCGACTCCTTCGGCAGTCAAGGATTAAAACCTTCAGCTGAGCTGTGGTGTCCTGGACTTATTTAGGATAATGGCCTTTATCGATTGTGGTTCTCTGCCTGCAGGCCTCATAGGACGTTTCAGCTTCAACTTTGACTTCAGACTCATACTTCCCTAAATAGCTTCTAAATGGATTTTAAAATGCTCCATCTAAATTACTTAAAGGCTTACCTCAGCCACCTCATCAATTTCTAGAGAACAAGCTCTTGCCAACAATCAAGGTTTTGTAGCACTTCGCCAGCCAAGTAAATGCTCCAGTCCTTGCCCTGAGCAGTTTACCTCTGTGAAGTAGGTGTGACTGGCTACTTAAAAATACATAAAATGCTATGATTTGGAATTAGATCCAGAAATGCTGACTCTCTTCCTATCATTAGAGCTGTTAACTGCTTTACTGAGCGTTTCATGTCATTTCAGTCTGACAAGAGAGTGGCTATAAGATTTTGAGCTGCTCATGCTAAAAGAATCTGTATGATACCTTTAAAATCATCTGAGAGGGTCTTTAGATGCTTTGACTATTGTCCTTACTGAATAATAATGGCAATAGCTAATAGTTCTTATAGCTAGTGCTGTTGAGCGTTTACTCTGTGCTAGTCAATATCCTTAGCACTTTGTATGTATTTATTTATTAAAAGTCCTCAACAATCCTGTGAGAGTAGCAATTTGTAATTTTTAATTTATAGGTGGCAAATTCATATCACAGAGAAGTTATGTAGCTTATCGAAGGGCTCTAGGCTTTTAAGGGGCAGATCTGGGAGACAAATGCAAGTAACCTGGTTCCTGAGCTGGTGTGCTTAGTATAAAACAGACATGATTCATGTCTTGATTCTTATGTCCTTAATGTTTTGACATGATAAATAAATAAGACCTTTTTGCAGAGTGCTTACCAGAGTTCCTGATACATAGCAAATCAGTTCAGTCAGTTCAGTTGCTCAGTCGTGTCTAACCCTTTGTGACCCCATGGATTGCAGCACGCTAGGCTTCTCTATCCATCACCCCCACAGGAATCCTATTTTTTTTTCCATTTTGCAACAAAGGAAACTTATATCCTGACAGGTGATTGACTTTTTGCGCTCTCATAGGTAATGTTAGATATGAGATTCCCATCTTACGTCATACTTCTACTGTTTTCCATAGCCTTCAAAGAGATGAGAGATTTCAGGCTTCTCTGGTGCTCAGTGGTAAAGACCTCGTCTGTCAATGCAGGAGACGTAGGTTCGATTCCTAGGTTGGAAAGATCCCCTAGTGGAGGAAACGACAACCCATTCTAGTATTTTTGCCTGGAAATTTCCACAGACAGAGGAGATTGGCAGGCTACATTCCACGAGGTCACAAAGTGTTGGACATGACCGAGTACACACACGTGTGGAAAAAAAAGAGATTTCAAATAAATCCTACAATTTGGAAAAGCAGCATAACTCTGCCTCCCCACCCCCTCTTTCTCCTCCTTCCTCCTTCTCCTTTCGTCTGTCTCTTTCTTTCTGAATAGGATTTCATAAATCTCACGAGTAACAACAAAGACTTACACAGTTTGTATATTACAAAATGTTCTGCTGAGTTTTGCAGACACGGGACATGACACATACAAGCCAGATTGCAATAATATGCATTATTACATCTCCTGATGTGACTTCAGCCCTTTCTGTTCTGATGTGGTTTCTCCAATTGAAAGTAAGATGAAAGCAACATTATTGTAGAGATAATCCTAAAGAACTTTGGATATATTTGCTTTTATTATTTCATTCACTTGTAAGCGCTGGAACTTAGTAAAACGTGCCTTGCAGTTGGCCTCAGAATTGTGCTGCTCCAGGATGTCATGCTACTTTGAAAACCAAGCCTGGTTTATCATGAGACTTGACAAGGCGGTTGTTGTGCTTGGCTTGTTTTGTGATTGGTTAGCTGCTTGCTTGCTTTTACTTTGATTTATTATTTGTGTAGACTGGACACTTTTCTTTTGATTGTAATACATGTTCCCTATCCTATTCTTAGAAGGCTCTGATTATTAAAGTGAGGACAAGGCCCCCTAGAATTTGTATTTGTAAATTATTGTATCCACAGCCATAATATTTGGGAACCAACTCCAGGCAAATCTTAATATTCTATACTATAAAATGTCACAAATGACTCCTTTCGACCATTCCCTCCTGTCTATATAATGGTGTCTTCTTCCATTACACAATAAGTGATAAAAACTAGGGGTTTCCAAGACTCAGAAACTTCATTTCATACTTGCTCCTATAAAAGATGAGAGCAGTTACATACAAATGGCTTGATCATTTTTAAAGTGTCAGATCTTTGCTCTCTCAGGATCCTTTACCACAGAAGAACATTCATATTTCTTCTAGTTCTCCTAATAATAACACTAAAAATAAAATAAAATGAAAAAAACTCCCTGTGTCTCCAGTCTATTGCCAACTTTAATTCATAACAGTCAGTATTAATTCAAGCCTAATGTCCCTAGGAAAGATAACAGATGCCTAGACTTTTTTTCTTCTTCTACATTTTATTTTCTCATGTTCCATCAAGTTTGGCTAAATCTATTTAGTTCAGATTCCAGCCCCAGGTATCTCTAAATGTGTTCCTTTCATCCTTTGTCATCTTTCTTTTTGCATTCTTCATGGAGGTTAGAGAGTTTTATATTAAGCAACTACAATAAAGTGTTTCCTGACAAGGAAAAGATTGATTCTGGGAACCTCCATCAAATACATAGAATTGATTTTTCTTATTTTGTATTGAAATCACACAATGCTTGTTGAAAAGCGTCTGTATGCCGGATCTCCCCTTTAAGGATACTGGTATGAAAGGAATATTTACAGGATTTCCCTTCCTGTAGCTCATCAGGTGAGACAGAACAAGTTTTAAAAACCAGGGGATTGTCATGAATCTGACATAGAAAGGACAGGAAGATGGTGCCAGAACCAGACATGAGAAATTCCTAGAGCTCACATCACCAAACCATCTCATCTCAGAGAAGTTGTTTGTATTTCTCAAGCCTCAGTTTGCATCCCTGTAAAATGGGCTTTCTAATATCGTATAAGTTATTGAGGAGGTTTACTACAGTAAAGAATATTATCAAATAAATTTTCAAATATTAAAAAAGACTCTCCTACAAATACAGAATGAAAATACAGGAATTCATTAAATTTAATTAAATTTATTAAATCATTAATGCAGAAACAAAAAACATGATAAAGCGTGTATATCTTTCTATTTATCTGTTTCATCTTCAATTTCTTTCTTTAATATCTTACAGTTTAAGGTGCTGGTCTTTAACATCTTTTTAAAATTTATTCCTAGATGTTTTAATACTTTTGATGCAACTGTTAAAAAGATTGTTTTCTTAATTTTTCCTTCTGATAGTTCATTATTAGTATATAAAAACAAGACAGATTTCTGCATATTGATTTTATTTATATCCTGTAACTTTACCGAATTTTTATGTTAGTTTTTAGTTTTTATGGTGGAGTCTGTAGGGTTTTTTTATATAAAATGTTATGCCATCTGTAAACAATGACAGGTTTATTCCTTCTATTCTGAATTGCATGGCTTTTCTCTTTTTCTCTTTTCTGATTGTTATGTCTAGGACTTCTAATACTATGTTGAATAAAAGTGGTGAAAATGGTGACAGAACTCTTCCTTCTTTTACTCCTGATCTTAGTTTTAAAGTTTCAACTTTTATTTAGAGTATTATGTTGTGTGGGGTATCATTTAGAATATTATGTTATCTGGGGTTTTATTATGTGGGATTTTCTTAAATAACCTTTATTTTGTTGAGATATGTTCCCTCTATTTCCAATTTGTTGAAAAATTTTATTATAAATGAGTGTTGAATTTTATGAAATGCTTTTTATGCACCTATTTAGAAAACCATATTATTTGTATCCTTTATTTGTTAGTATGATATATCACATTGATTGCTTTATGATATTTATTTTGGAATAAACCCCATTTGATCATGATATATGATCCTATTTATGTATTGTTGAGTTTGGTTTTGTAATGTTTTGTTGAAGATTTTTTAATCTATTTTTATCAGGGATATTGGCTTCTTATTTCTTTTTTGTGGTATCTTTGTCTGGTTTTGGTATTAAGGTGGCCTCATAGAATAAGTTTGGGAATGTTCTTTCCTATTTAGTTTTTTGAAATATTTTGAGAAGGATAGATATTAACTCTTCTCTAAATGTTTGATAGCATTTACCTGTCATGCTATCTGGTACTGGACTTTTATTTGAAACTCTCTGCTTCCTGGACTTGGATGTGTCCAAGGTTCTTTTGCCAGGTTAGGGAAACTTGCAGCCATTATTTCTTAAAGTAATTTTTCTGCCCTTTTCTCTTTCCACTTTCCCTGGAATCCCTATAAGGTGAATGCTACTACTCTTGATCTTGTTGCAGAGGTTTCTTACTATTGTTTATTTATTTGCTTATTGGCTGTTCTGATTGGCTGATGTTCACTGTCCTGTTTGCCAGCTTACTGATCTGTTCTCCTGCCTCCTCTAATCTGCTGTTGATTTCTTTTAGTATATTTTTCATATCAATAATTATTGTAGTTTTCAGTTCTAATTGTTTAATATTTTATCTTTATTGAATTTCTCACTGCATTCATATATTCTTATCCTGAATCCAGGGAATGTCTTTATGATCATTGCTTTGAACTCTTTATCTGATAAATAGCTTATCTCCATTTCATTTCCTCTTTTTTAAGGTTTTTTCTTGTTCTTTCCTTTGCAAGGCATCTTTTCCTCTCCTTATTTTGTTTAATTCTCTCTGTCTCTCTCTCTTTCACTGTTTTTCTACATGTTGGGTCTATCAGGTGCATCTCGCAGTCTTGAAAGAATGGCCATGTGTAAAAAGGGGGGTGCAGTGGCATGATGCCCAACGGTAACTGGAGACAGCCGTTCTAAGAGTCCTCCCTTTGTGGGCTGCGTGTGCCCTCCTGTTTTGAGCGGGTTGCGCTTCTGTGGATTTGCTGGTGGGTGCTTCGACCCCTTCCCCTACTGGCCACGAGGCACAGATGTGACCACTGTGTTCATGTCAGTATGTGGTGCTGACCCCCTGGAACAAGATTCAGTTTGCAAGCTTCCTGTCAGGCGAGGTGGGGCTAGGGCCACTTTGGAGATGCCCGTCAGGGCAGGCAGGTGGACTCCTCAGGGAAATACTAGGGCGCCGTACACAGTGTTATTTAGATTAATGCAGAGTGACAGAGATGGGACTTGTCAACACCGAATCTGCTAAGGGAGAGGGGAGTAAACAAAAAATGGCATCCACCAGCACTTTAGCCCCTGGATGTATTTCCACCAGATCCTTGCCCCTTGAGCTATCACTCCTGAACTTAATGAATCTCCTTCTTGCATGACCCAGGTGCTTTTCAGGCTCTGACCTCTGTGCTGGGACTTGAAGTAAGAGAGTCTGAGTGTGAGGTTTTTGAGAGTGGAGTTTCAATCTCCCACAGCTCTTGTGTCAATAATCTTAGTGAGGGCAGAAAAGGTGATTTGTTCACTGCAGTCAGTAGCCTTTCACTGGAGAGGGAAATGGCAACCCACTTCAGTATTCTTGCCTGGAGAATCCCATGGATGGAGGAGCTTGGTGGGCTACACTCTACAGGTCGCAAAGAGTCGGACACGACTGAGAGACTTCACTTTCACTTTCACCCTGTGACAGTGTCTGATACAGAGAAGGTGATAAGTATTTAAACAATTAAAATGCTCTGATTCGACAGAGGGAGTAGAAATCTGAATGAAGCAAGATGAAAATATAGGTGAAGTGTGCTAAAAAAAAAAAAAGATAAATGATGAAAGAATCTGTGGTTTATTATTCTGAATTTTGACCTACTTGAAATGGAAAAAAGGATAAGGGGCATAAAGTTCTATTTTGTCATCTGAAGGCATTAATTTGCCCCATCAATCTGTTTGCCTTCTCAGTCATTAACTATTTACCTATAGTCATTACATGTGAAGGAAATGGCAACCCACTCCAGTGTTCTTGCCTGGAGAAACCCAGGGATGGAGGACCTGGTGGGCTGCGGTCTATGGGGTTGCACAGAGTTGGACACGACTGAAGCGCCTTAGCAGCAGCAGCAGCAGCATTACATGTGAAGAAGTTTTAAGTAATAACATGACTTATCAGTTCCAATGAGTCAAAGTTAAACTTCTTGTCAATGAGAGTTGATATTTCAGTTAGGGAAGTAAAATATATAACTTTGAAATGATAAGATAGCAATTACGATGTAAAAATATAAAGCAAGATACAGAAATCTCATTGCAGATTTTATATACATGTAAAAAAAATCAATAAATTCAGGTTAGTTTTTCAAGGCTGGCTGTTTGCAAGGTTCAAAGTCTGTAACAAAAGTAAGTTTTATTTGATAGCAAGGCCTGTCCTATTTCCGTGCTAGGAAAAAATTTAGATGCTGTATCCCAGCTTTACAAGGTAATGGATTAAGGAGACAAGCCAAACAAAGAATCAGATTTTTGAAGGGCTAATATTTTATTAGACATTAGAAAATCAAATGTGAATATTCTACCATAGTTCCTTACATAATGAACATTAGCATTTGGGATTTTTCTTCAGTTTAGTTCAGTTCAGTTCAGTCACTCAGTTGTGTCCAGCTCTCTGTGACCTCATGGATAGCAGCATGCCAGGCTTCCCTGTCTATCACCAACTCTCTGAGTTAGGCTCATGTCCATCGAGTTGGTGATGCCATGCAACCATCTCATCCTCTGTCATCCTCTTCTCCTCCTGCTTTCAATCATTCCCAGCCTCAGGATGTTTTCCAAAGAGTCAGTTCTTCACATCAGGTGGTGAAAATATTCTTGCTTATCATCTATTTTTAATGAGTTAAGTGAAACACTAATTTAACCAAATGATCATTCTCTAACCTGTAAAGAGGCATAAATACACTCTCAATTATCATATTAATGTGATTATGATTTACATTTCACCTATTAAACTC
>SJYF01007252.1:4416667-4426829 GCA_006410515.1 Procapra przewalskii | reverse complement strand
GTAACAATTTGTCAGGGAAAATGTATGAACATGCCAGTAATATCCAAAGGCAAAATACAGTTATTGGGAATATTTTAAAAATATATAGCATTGAAATCGTGGTCTTTAGGGACTTTTAACTTTTTTCAAAACTAAACATTTTTGTTGTTAGAATGATTCAAGATTATGCCAAAAGACATATAACACAGTGTGTGATATTTCTGCAATCCAAGCAGAGATTAATTTAATCATTATGCAGAAAGTCTAATTTTACTTCATATGGAGTTGTTCATTTAACAATATACAATAAGACATTCATCAGCTTATTTTTATTTACATATATTCAGATTGTTTTGGACTGAATTGTGCTCCTCCAAATTTCTACAGTGGAACCCTAACCCCCAATGCAACTATATTTGGAATAAGAAAGTAATGAAGGTTAAATGAGGTCATAAAGGTGGGTCCCTAATCTAAAAGGACTACTGTCCTTGAAGAGACATCCAGAGAGCTTGCTTTCTCTTTCTATCATGAAATCATCATAAATATTCAGCAAAAAGACAGCCATCTCCAAGTTGGACAGAGAGCTCTCATTAGAAACAGAATTCTTCTGGAACTTTCATTTTAGATTTTCTAGCCTCCAGAACTGAGAAAAAGTAAATTTCTCTTATTGAAGCCACCCCGTCTGTGGTATTTTGTTATGGCAGCCCAAGAACACCCATATACACACATCTAAATGGCAGGAGTTGTAGCATATATATTCAATGCAATGTTACTCAGCCATAAAAAGGAACACCTCTGAGTCAGTTTTGGGGACCCAGAACCTAGTGTACAGAGTGAAGTGAATCAGAAAGAGAAAATGCATGTATTAACGCATATGAATGGCATCTAGAGAGATGGTACTGATGAACCTGTTTGCAGGGCAGCAGTGGAGACCTTGACATAGAGAACAGGCTTGTGGACATAGTGCAGGAAGGAGCCGCTGCTGCTGCTGCTGCTGCTGCTAAGGCTCTTCAGTCGGGCCCGACTCTGTGCGACCCCATAGACGGCAGCCCACCAGGCTCCTCTGTCCCTGGGATTCTCCAGGCAAGAATACTGGAGTGGGTTGCCATTTCCTTCTCCAATGCATGAAAGTGAAAAGGGAAAGTCAAGTCGCTCAGTCGTGCAGGAAGGAGAGGGAGGGGCAAACTGAAAGAGTAACATCGAAACATATACATTACTATATGTAAAGTAGAGAGCCAGTGGGAATTTGCTGTATGAGGCAGGGAGCACAAGCCCGGTGCTCTGTGACAACCTACAGGGTTGGGATTGTGTGGGAGGGAGACACGCATGTACACCATGGCTGATTCATGCTGATGCATGGCAGAAACTAACACAACATCGTAAAGCAATTATCCTCCAATTAAAAAAACAAAACCTTCTTAACTTTAGAGTGAAAACAAAGTTAATTTTATCACATATGTAATACAACAACACATATATTTAATTTCAGTTCAGTTCAGTCGCTCAGTCGTGTCCGACTCTTTGCGACCCCATTAATCACAGCACGCCAGGCCTCCCTGTCCATCACCAACTCCTGGAGTTCACTCAGACTCACGTCCAATTTACCATCTTAATAAACCATAAACAAACAGGCAGATTGTATTCACTATCTTATACTTTGGGTAACTATTCTATATATTTATTTCTAAACTAAATTAAATCAGTCAAATAGGTTCATAGATTATTTCATTGTCAGGAAGATAACATAAAATATGATTTATAAAATAATACATACATAAATCAGATTTTTAAATATTCTTGAAATAGCTTCCAAAGCTCTAAGTATTTAACTTCTTGTCCAATAGCTAGGAAAATAAAGGTAATTATTCAAACTCATAGTTAAGTATCCCAGTTACTATTTTGGGATATAAAATTATCATTCTAAAAGGTACATTTTCTTCCTTCTACAGGGAAAGGAGAACGCTGAGTTTTAGAAAGCCATCTTAAGACAGATACCCCAAAATAGAGTTTTTTCTAGAACTGATTTAATAGTAACTCAGTTCCTTGATTATTCCATTAAATTATTCAGTCAATGCGTGTTGTTGCTCAGTCGTGTCCAACTCTTTGTGACCCCATGGACTGTAGCTGATGAGGCTCCTCCCTCAGTACTTATTAAGCCCTGGAGGGGCTTCCTTTGTGGCTCAGCTGGTAAAGAATCCGCCTGCAACGTAGAAGACCTGGGTTCAATCCCTGGGTTGAGTAGATGCCCTGAGAAGGGAAAGGCTACCCACTCCAGTATTCTGGCCTGGAATTCATGGAGAATTCCATGGACTGAATGGTCCATGGGGTTGCAAAGAGTCAGACATGACTGAGAGATTTTTATTTTTTGTTTCAATCCCTGAGGCATGGAGCTAAAAGAGGGAGATCTCATGTATTATCCAAAGTCATCTTTCTTTTTGGAAGATAGGACAGTGAATCTCTTCGTAAGATTTTTCTCCATTTTCTAATTTTCCTTTTTGTTTTCCTTTTGCTCTCAAGTATATCTAGAATGAATGCCTCCTTCATGTCAAAATTTTCCAAAACTGGCCACTGAAATTTCAAATTGTCCTCCAGGAAATGATGCCAGATACAAAAATATGAAAAAAAATTAAAACATGAAATAAACAGGTGTTTGGACCAATGGGACTGCAGTTGACATAGCTTAAGAAGACCTCATGAGGACTGAATCTGTATCTTTAGAGTTGGATGACTGATCAGTTGTCACTAAGTGCTGGACTTCAGTGTCAGGCCCTGTGTACTATATGACTTGTTGTTGTCATTGTTATTGTTGTTGTTTGGCTATGCCATACAGCCTACTGGATCTTAGTTCCCTAAACAGGGATGGAACACACGCCCCCTGCATTAGAAGTGCAGAGTTTTAGCCCCTGGATTACCAGGGAAGTTCCTACCATATGACTTTTAAATTACAGATAAGAGAAGAATGAGCGAAGGCATGAAGGAACTCTTCTTAATCACCACGGACCGGAAGTGACACTCACATCACTTATGCTTATAATTCCTTACCAGGAAGTTGATGGCCCTGCCTTTACGCAAGCATCTTCTAGAAAATATAGTTTTTGATTGAAGAGCTGCTTCTCAAAAATAAATAAATAAACAAAATCTGTACTTTATAGAAGAGAATATAGATCTTTGGTGGACAGTTTGCCATCTCTACTAAGCTCTACCCTTCTGGTCATCAAATTTTACCCTTCTTCCCAAGCACAGACTATAGTCATGAACTTTCTCTTTATGCTTGCATGCATGTTTGCTTCAGTCATGTCCTACTCTCTGACCATAGGGGCTATAGCCCACCAGGCTCCTCTGTCCATGTCATTCTTCAGGTGAGAATACTCAAGTGAGTTACCACGCCCTCCTTCAGGGGATCAACCCAACCCAGGGATCAAACCTGTGTCTCTTATGTCTACTGCACTGGCAGGGGGGTTCTTTACCACTAGTGTTACCTTCCACACAGGAGAGAATCTCAAATTACCTATGAATACTTGACTCATCTCATTGACTAAATCTCTGGGTAATCAAAATACTCTACATAAGATCAAATCTGACTCCTCATTATTCTCAAATCTATGAATGTTAAGACAAGCTGTTTATTCATTACCCAATGTGTAATACTGGAGAAGGAAATACTAAAGGAGGAAGTACTGGAGAAATAATACTCTGGTATTCTTGCCTGGATAATTCCATGGTCAGAGGAGCCTGGCACACTATAGTCCATGGGATCGCAGAGTCTGACATGACTGAGTAACTATCACTCACACTCAATGTGTAATACAGAACACAAGGACAGAATATGAAATTGAAAACTCCCTTTTGGAAATAAAAGAATAAGAGACATATAGTAGTCCCCATGCATGCTAAGTCACTTCAGTCGTGTCTGACTCTTTGCAACTCTATGGACCGGAGCCCACCAGCTTCCTCTGCCCATGGGTTTCTCCTGCCATGAACACTGGAGTGGGTTGCCTGGCCTCCTCTAGGGGATATTCCTGACTCAGGGATACAACCTGCACCACATCTCTTATATCTCTTGCATTTTCAGGCAGATTCTTTACCGCTTGTGCCACCTAGGAAGCCCATGGTGGTCCCTAGGCTATAGCAATAATGAGATCCTCTAAACAGCATTGTAAGGACCCCTGTCCTGTGGTTGGGAGATTTCTGTGATTAGATGGTGATCTGCTCCTTGGGAGGAACTATTTTGCCTATTGTCCTTGATTGTTGCTAGGTTCACTGTCTTGAAATCTCTTCTTATATTTCATGACATATCTGAAATTCTCACAACCTCCTCTATGACCATGAAAGTTTAAAGGGCCAAGGGTATTTTTAAAACTTTAAATCTACGCTATGGTTCCTTTAGCAGTGTATGCCTTCAGATATTTAGAATATTTTCAGCAATTTGTTTGTAGTCAATTCCATGGGCAAGTGATCACATCTAATATAGTTTTCTATTACGTTTCTTAAATCTGCTTTATCTCAGCTTTCTCATTGACATCCTATCTAGAAACCATCTCAAAGAGCAGACTTAAATGGGATGTAACATTGTTAATGTGATATTTGCAACACAGCTAAAGTTCTCTGTTTAATTTGAGGAGATTTAGTGATTCTTTGATGCACAAAATCTTTGACAACCTGATATCTTGCTATTTGTGAGCCCCAAAGTAGGAAACTTTTCCAATCTCTAAAGCTGTTAATCTCTACACTTCTCTAATTCCTTTGATCTCTGCTTGAAAATCGTCCAATCTTTGCTTGAGTTCGTTTCTTTAGAATACTCTGGGTAGCCAGTAGAGGCCACACGCATTAAATTCTGACTCAATCTAACCATTTTCCCTTGACCTATAGGACCTGCTGGCAAATTGTTTTACTGATTATTTTGTCACAGTAAAACAGAACTCTTTTTCTTTCCAAGCTGCTTTGTCTACCTGCTTGATGCCCATCATTTAGCCAACAAACCAATATCATGCAGTTTGTCGACCAGCACTGCATTTCAAGTGACAGCCTAGTTAGAGTAATGAAACTGCTTTCATAATCTCCAAGTTCCAGGAGCTTAACACAATAATTTTTGTTTCCTCACTTATCTAATTTGAGTGCTTCTAGAAAGCTATGGGACTCTGTGGTAGACAATCATTCAGGGATCCAGAATGATGGAAGTTGTAGTAACTTTCAGATAGTAGTTTTGAAGGTTGACAGTGACATTGATATCAGGCTGACAGAGAGAGATGAAATGCTGGGGTAGTTGTATCTGTTTCTTAAGCCTGTAGGCCTGGAAGTGACATAAATCATTTCCATTCACATTCTGCTAGCAAGTAATTATAATTTTCATTTAATCCTACCTTGATATAAGGGGACTGGGACCTGTGGTTCTTGTTTGGGCAATTAAATCCCAGAATATCTCTACATTACAGAAAAGGAGCATAAACTTTGGGGGTGAGTTAGCCATTTCTGCTCCAAGTGTTAATTTAACAACCAGGTTTGTTGTTAGCTTAAGGTGCTAATTTATCCCATTTAAGTCTCACAATAAACTTTAATGTAGGCATAATAAATTTTACCTCCTCTATTTAATCAAATGGAAGCTTAGAAATATTAAGTTATTAGCCGTAGTGACTTGAAAAATATTGGGGTCAGAACTCTTAACAATGATTTAGTAATTTTAATGTTTTTTTTTCTTTTGTCCTCAATATCCTATGGAGAGTGGCAGTAACTATTATTTAAAAGTGTGTTTTTTTTTTAAAGAAATATCTGTTAATTCTTGGTTAGCTGAACAAATTCTCCAGAATTTCATAACCATGGCTATCATTCGCTTATATTAATGAATGCCTACATTCCACCAGGTGCTGTGTCAGTGTAACCTTAAGGGCAAAGGTTAGTAGATACAACTTTTCTTAAGATATAAAAACCTAGACATACAGCTCTGAACAGAGACAATTACAGTGAAGAAGATCAGCTAGACCAATAATATTTAATTATATTATCATGAATTTAATACAACTCTTGGGCTCAGCTCAAGGAGCTAAGCTTTTCCACATCGAAATCTTATAGGTTAAGGATCCACTTAGATCCCCTTGAACAGCTGAGATAATCTATAACTTTCAAAAGTCATTATCAAAAACTTAAAGATAAATATAGAAATGTGAAAAATTAAGAGCCAATAATAGTCTATTCTGCAAGTATACCTTTGTATTTCCTACCATACTGTTTCCAGTGCTCATGAGGCCATCATATTTTACCCCAACACCAAAGAGCAGACAGACTGCATTTTAAATTCCCTCACTTCCTAGCATGAGATTATTTCCCAGAAATGTGTTGGCACTTATCAGCATGGAACTCACCCCCAAGAGCTCTGATCAATCATTCTGGCACCTTCACAGCTGTGTTTAAAATGGAGAGGGAGAGGGAGAATCCAGTTTTACTCAGGCCCTCCCCTTTGGTTCTCGCCAGTCATAGAGACCACCATTTGCTTACAGAATTGGATCTAGGCAAAATCTTGCCTTACAACTTCAATAAAACTCCCTGTACATAGAGTATTGGGTCCATTCTGACAATCCCACCAATATAACCACAGTTAAATGTTATATATAAATAGACATACTTATGTGTAAAAAATAAACATTAATTTAAAGGAAATTATCAGCTTTCCCAGTAATTTTCTCTTCCACTCACTCATCAACTCAGTCACTCAACACATTGATATGGACCAAAATATCTCCCTGAAAGATTCACATTTAGAAGTCCAGTCCCTACTGATTGTATTTGGAGACAGGACCTTTGGGGAGATGATTAGGTTTGGGTTTGGGTTTGGTAATGAGGATGAAGCCCTCATGATGAGATTGGCACCACTGTAAGAGTATACAGAGTACATGGCTCACTTTCTCTGCCATTTGAAGATGCACCAAGAATGTTTCTGTCTGTGAAAAAGGCCCTAACCACAAACCAAACCTTTCAGGTCCTGGTCTCGAGCTTCATGGTGTTTAGAACTGTGAGAAATGAATGCCTGTTGTCTAAGCCACACAGTTTATGGTGATTTGTTACAACAGCCCAAAGTGAAAAAAGACAACCATAAACTGAAGGGTCATTCTGTGCAAGTTATCATGTGAAGTGTTTAGCACAGAAAAATGGTCAAAACAAAATCACTGTCCACAGCATGCTTTCAGTCCACTGGAGAAGTAGGTGAATAAAGGATAATTACAGTGCTAGAATGAATGTGTCTATAAGATAAGAGAAAGGAAAAGATAAAGAGCACGCAGACTTGCCAGGGTAATTTCTTAGCATACAAATAGCAGGAGAATGTTCCAGGGCAGGAAAGCAACAATTATGGGGTCCACAAATGTGAAACAGAATGGCATTTAATAAAATAATCAAGCTTTTAATATCTGTAGTATCACACAGTAGAAAGATGAAAAGACATGAGGTTGGTAAAACAGGCAGAGGACAAGACATAAAGCCATTTTAAGGAATTTTGACTTTATACTGAAGACAACTGAAAGTATATAAAAATTGTCAATCCCTCTTGCTTTGATACCTGTTAAAGCATGTTGGGAAGGTTTGTCTAAATCCAGGTTCAGCTCACATGTGAAGGACCCACACTTATATATAGAAAAAAATCTATTAGGGATAAATGGCTTAATGAAATCTCTCATACATTCATGACCAAGACTCATGAGTATAGTATTTTTTAATAGAAAATCATTAATTCCATTGGCACCAGACCATTAATCATAATACATTCCTTTGTTAAATCCTTGTGTTCTTGAAAGTGTAATTTATAGGTCAAGTCTCACAAATGTTTGGTTCAGAATAACTGAGGCATTGATGAAAAATGCATTTCTCATCTCTGTAGTTCACTAATAAGCTTAAATATGATGAGGAGACATCTGTCATAATTCAAATGGATTTCAGCCCTGGCTGGCTCACATTAAGCAAATAGCCATACAAAGGCAGATTTAGTTTTGCCTCTCCTTGCATACCTAGAAACTGGCCTTTGGGGATCTATAAATGCTCAAATCTTATATAGCATAAGATCCTTTGAGGTCAAAGTAAGACAAAGCAGAGAGGGGGAAAACACATTCAGCACAGAGAACCAGAGACCTCCAACAACTTCTAGCTTTTTTTTGTTTTTTAACCTAAGCATAGTTGATGTATAATATTTTATAAGTTACAAGTGTGCAATATAGGTGATTCATGATTTTAAAGGTTATAGTCCATTTGTAGTTATTATAAAATATTGACCTTTTTTTCCCATGTTGCACAGTATAGCTTTCTAATGGTTTATACCTAACACTTTGTATCTGTTACTCTCCTGCCCCGTTATTGATCCCCTGCTCTTCCCTCTCCCCCAATGGTAACCACTAATTTGTTCTCTGTGAATCTGCTGCTTTTCTGTTGTTTTCATTAGTTTGTGTTGTTTTTAGATTCCATGTATAAGTGATGGGCTTCCCTGGTAGCTCAGATGGTTAAGAATCTGCCTGCAATTTGTGAGACCTGGGCTTGATCACTGGGTTGGGGAAATCTCCTGGAGAAGGGCCTGGCAACCCACTCCAGTACTCTTGCCTGGAGAATGCCCATGGACAGAGGAGCCTGGTGGGTTACAGTCCATGGGGTCAAAAAGAGTTGGACACAAAGGAGCGAGTAAGCACAGCACATATAAGTGATATCAGATGGTAATTTCTTTGTCTGATTTACTTCACTTAGCATGATACCCTCCACATCCACCCATGTTCCTATAAGTGGAAATTTTCATTTTTTTAAAAAGATAACTGAGTAATATTCCATGTGGGGCTTCCCAGGTGGCCCATTGGTAAAGAATAGGCGTGCCAAGTGGGAGATGCAGGTTTGATCCCTGGGTCTGAAAGAGCCTCTGGAGAATGAAATAGCAACCCCTTCTAGTAACCTTGCCTGGGAAATCCCAAGGACAAAGAAGCTTGCCAGCTACAGTCTGTGAGGTTAACATCACTAATTATCAGGGAAACACCAAAAAGTTGGACACAATTTAGCCACTAAACAACAGCAGCAGCAGCAGCAATATTCCATTCTATTACAATGAAATGTTGGAATACACACACACACACACACACACACACACACATCTTAATCCATTTATCTCTTGATGGACCTAGGTTGCCTCCATATTTAGCAACTGAAAAAAACATCTTTTCAAATGAGCAGTTTTTAATTTTTTTTAGATAAACATCCAGGAATGGAATTGCTGGGTCATATGGTTCGTCTAGTTTTAGTTTTCTGAGAAACCTCTGGACTGTTTTTCTCTGTGGATATGCCAGTTCACATTCCCACCAGCAATACACAAGGTCTCCATTTTCTCCACATCCTTGCTGACGTGCTATTTGCGTCCTTTTGTTGATAGCCATCCTGACAGGTGTGAGGTAATATCTCATTGTGGTTTTGAATTGCATTTCCTTGATGGTTAGTGATGTTGAGCATCTTTTCACATGCCATCTGCACGTCCTCTTTGAAAAAATGCATGTTCAGGTCTTCTGCTTTCTTTTTTAAAACTGTGTTTTTGTTTTTCTGATGTTGAGCTGCATTAACTGTTTATATATGTTGGATATTAACCTCTAATGGGTCATGTCATTGGGAGATTTTTCTCTCATTCAGCAGGTTGTCTTTTCATTTTCACAGTGGTTTCCTTTGGCATGCAAAAATGTTTAATTAGGTCCCATTTGTTTATTTTTGCTTTTATTTCCTTTATCTTAGAAGACAGATCCAAAAAATAGTCCTATGATTTATATGAAAGGGGGTGTTCTATCTTTTCCTCTAGGAGTTTTATGGTTTCTGGTCATACAGTTGGCTTTTAACCTATTTTGAATTTATTTTTGTAAATAGGTGTTAAAATAGATGTGGTGTTAAAATCACAGGCCAATGTCGCTGATGAATATAGATGCAAAAGTCCTTAGCATAATATTAGCAAACCCAATCCAACAATATGTTAAAAGGATCATATATCATAATCAAGTAGGATTTATCTTAGGGATATAAAATTTTTTTCAGTATCCAGAAATAAATTGATATCATATACCACAGTAACAGACTGAATAACAAAAACCATATGGTCATCCTGATTTTGTCAAAACTCAAATTAATCCCAATTTTGTCAAAATTCAACATAAGTTTGTGGTTAAAAACTCCAGAAAGTAGGCATAGA
>SJYF01007252.1:4374739-4385284 GCA_006410515.1 Procapra przewalskii | reverse complement strand
CCCCCCCCACCTCCTTCCCCGTACCATCCCTCTGGGTCATCCCAGTGCACCAGCCCCAAGCATCCTGTATCCTGCATAGAACCTGGACTGGCGATTCATTTCATATATGATATTATACATGATGCAACACCATTTTCCTCAATTATCCCACCCTCTCCCCCTCCCACAGAGTCCAAAAGACTTATCTAAGGCATATGGCTTGGGGAGGTGGAACTGGATGAAAGCAGTCAAAAGGTAAAATCTTCAGTTACAAGATAAATAGTAGGGATGTAATCTAAAATGTGATACATATAATACATACATACATATACTCTGCTTTATGTTGTATATGACAGATTTCAAAGAGTAAATCCCAAGAGTTCTTTTCACAAGGAAACAGCATCATTGCCATTTGTGCATAAGGCACTTTATTGAAGAATGAACTGGTGAACCAAATTTTACTGTAAAAGCCATGGAAGCCGAGCATGGCACCAAAGTACACACAAAGCTGATGAACAGAAACAAAAGCTACATCCATCCTAGTTACTGGGTGCAGTTAGAACTCCACTTCCAATAGTGGGCATGGGAGCCCACTGTATATGGAATGTGCATCCAATGAGCATCGCCTAAGTGCTTGGCTCTAGAATAGGTTTGGGTGCTTTGAAGATGTGTATAAGGCAAGGTCCCCATACTTAAGTGCTAGAGTCAAGTCCATTATAAATAGACATTTTCAAAGCAATGTGAAAGTTGATAAGATACAGGTATGTGTAGTTTATATTTGGCATCATTATTTGTATATACATTTATTGAATACTATGCTGCTGCTAAGTCGCTTCAGTCATGTCTGACCCTTAGATGGCAGCCCACCAGGCTCCGCTGTCCCTAGGATTCTCTAGGCAAGAACACTGGAGTGGGTTGCCATTTCCTTTTCCAATGCATTAAAGTGAAAAGTGAAAGTGAAGTCGCTCAGTCACGCCCGACTCTTAGCGACCCCATGGACTGCAGCCTACCAGGCTCCTCCGTCCATGGGATTTTCCAGGCAAGAGTACTGGAGTGGGTTGCCATTGCCTTCTCCAATTGAATGCTATAGTTCATGTCTTAAAGAATTAAAATATGAACACCTGGTCTACCCCCTTGAGATTACAATATTCTATTTATTATGAAATATGGACCCAAAATATTAATATAATTAAAGTAAAAAAAAATGCTCTGAGAAGGCTTCAGATGAAGAATCTTAAGAGCACACAGAAATAATTTCCTGTTCAAGGTCATTCTATGAAAGGGGTTGAGGAGTTGGTTAAAGGAGGTGACATTTGATCTGACTCTGAATGGATTAAAAGGATTTTTGGAACTTGGAAAGTAGAGTAAAAGACTGAAGTGCAGCTAGATAGTCAAAGTAGAGAGGATTCACTTTAGGCTTGAGCATAGAAGATGAAGTGTTTGTGCATATATGAACTTGAACTATGTGAAATTGTCACTGCGATGGTCACATGGTCTAATTTTTTTTAAATGTATTTATTTTTTTACTTTACAATACTGTACTGGTTTTGCCATACATCAACATGAATCTGCCATGGGTGTATATGTGTTCCCCATCCTGAACCCCCCTCCCACCTCCCTCCCCATCCCATCCCTCTGGGTCATCCCAGTGCACCAGCCCCGAGCACCCCAGATCATGCATCGAACCTAGACTGGCGATTCGTTTCACATGTGATAATATACAAGTTCCAGTGCCATTCTCCCATATCATCCTGCCCTCACCCTCTCCCACAAAGTCCAAAAGACTGTTCTATACATCTGTGTCTCTTCTGTGGCCTAATGTTAAAATTTGGTATAGAACAAAATGCCTCTCTTTGGTTGCCATGAAGGTATGTGATAGCAAGTGTGGAAACCTTATTCATTTGAAGATCTCCTTGGCCTTTTCTGGGCTTCCCTGATAGCTCAGTTGTTAAAGAATCCGTGTGCAATGCAGGAGACCCCGGTTTGATTCCTGGGTTGGGAAGATCCTCTGGAGAAGGGATAGGCTACTCACTCCAGTATTCTTGGGCTTCCCTTGTGGCTCAGCTGGTAAAGAATCTGCCTATAATGCAGGAGACCTGGGTTCAATCCCTGGGTTGGGAAGATCCCCTGGAGAAGGGAAAGGCTACCCACTCCAGTATTTTGGCCTGGAGAATTCCATGTACTGTATAGTCTATAGGGTTGCAAAGAGTTGAATACAACTGAGTGACTTTCACCTTCACCTTGGCCCTTTCTTCATATGCTTGAAGAGAGAGTGGAGTGCTATGAAACAGGGGTGCCCAACATCCAGGCTCTAATGCCTGATAATCTGAGGTAGAGCTGATGTAATAATAATAGAAATAATAATAAAAAGAAGTCACTCAGTCATGTCTGACTGTTTGCTACCCCGTGGACTGTAGCCTGCCAGGCTCCTTTGTCCATGGGATTCTCCAGGCAAGAATACTGGAGTGGGTTACCATTTCCTTCTCCAGGGGATCTTCCCGACCCAGGGATCGAACCCGGGTCTCCTGCATTGGAGGCAGATGCTTTAACCTCTGAGCCACCAGGGAAGCCCCACACTAAATGTAATGTGCTTGAATCATCCCCAAACCATACCCTACCACCACCCCGTGGAAAAATTGCCTTTCACGAAAACTGTCCCCAGTGCCAAAAAAGTTGGCAACCACTTATAAAGAATGGAGGTTTCAGAGCCAGACAGACACAGATTGGAATACTGATCCTATCACTGACATTGATTAAATCACTCAAAACTCCTAAACTCCATTTATACAAACTACAGAATGGGTATCATCTTTCTGTCTTCATGGTTTGTGGAGATTAAATGAGATTATCACATATACATGTAATAATAATAACATATACATGTAATAAAAATTTCTAATATGATATAGGTTTTCAGAAATCATTATCTATACCATTACAGAAGTTTTGATCGTAATTGGAAAAGTTTTGACAGTAACATAGAACAAATCTGCAAGAAAGCATCTGCACTGTCTTCTCTTGCCCATTCCTCTTCTTCGCATCTCCTTCAGCCCTTATGCATCCCCAACAGTAGGCCCTCTCCACCAGCTGTTGAGGGATTTCAAGTGCCAGGGAGCCGGGCTGCTCACATATGTTTGAATTGCTTCCTCTCTACTTAACCTTCCTGCTAGAAAATTAACAAGTTCAACTTTTTCCTTTAAGTTGCCAAACATTTCGCACTTAGAACTGACTGTTATAAAATGTGCATGGATAATGGCTGATTGTTTCTTTGGCACGGTCATTATTTATGCCATTATTTGTAGCACACGCATTAACAATTCGTTTTCTGGGGCAAGTGTAGAAACAACTCGTGAAGGTGAATGGGAACCGCCTGGGATTATCATAACATTTTTCTTTCCAAGTTGTGCAATTATGTACTACAAATGGGATTAGTGTTTGGGGAAGAGACAGATGTCTGCACCCTCAGTGCAACACAATCTATAAAGTTTAACTTCAGTGTTTATAATATTAGTTTACAGTTAATAATGCATATGCATACTACTTTTCTGCATACAAAAGACTTTCTTATGTATTACTTCTTTGGAGGTATCAAATCGAAAGTACAATTTAAAGGCAAGAAGAGCAGCTGATATTTATTTCATGGGTAAACTGAGATTTGGCAATATTAAATAGTTTGCTTAAGCCACACCACTAGTAAAGTAGACACTTATCCTAGATTCTTATTTCAAATGAAAATTTCTTTCCTCATGCCCCCCCAACTTTCATTGCTATGCATATGGAGCTATCTAATGTTGTATATACAAATATGTAATCCATAGAATATAAGACCACAGTCTCAGACTATTGATTGTTTATTTTGGGCAGTAGCAATTGTTAGTTGCTGATAAAATCTAGGGATTTTTTTTTGCAAATATTTATTAGGAATTAAAAAATAATCACACTGGTTAAGACTTCTTAGAGTTTTTGGTGTCTGAACATTCTACCATCCACCTACACTTAGATTCCAGGCCAATAAATCATCTTCATTAGGATGAAAGACAAATGAGAAATAATGTGCTAGTGATGTTAGCAAAGCTTATTATTAGATAAATTTGCATTTAGAAGGCAAAATGACTTTCTTCCTGATCCATTGAATCTAAAAAGCCTGAGATATTGTGGCTACTCAAAGGTCCATTTATCGACAATGATAATGACAATAGTGATGTTAGTCAATGGTTACTAAAAGCATCCTAGGGCTAGACACTTTTCAAACCATTTTGTGTCTATCGACTCATTTGATCATCACAAAAATACTACCAGGCAATCACAAACAAGCATTTGGGTACTAAGGGTATTAAGCTAACCTACATTCAAGTGGAAGAAACTGGCAGTTCTTAGTGTGGTCTTAGTGTGGTCTAGGCAGTTTGCGTTTGGGTGTGTTTACCCCCACAGTGAGAGGAAGTATAAGAAAGCTTACTATCTCTGAATATGCAGAATGAGTATGGCCAAGTCTTTGTAAAGCAGTTTAACCAGATCCACAAAGAGGTGAGCCATGACTCAGCCTCTGGTCAACGAGGATAGCAACATTGTGTTCCATGGTTGCTGGAAAAATATGAACTAGCCTGGCAAGAGACAGGAGAGCCCCACTCCAAAGGGCTCTGGAGGATATGGAGATTAAAAAATGCATCCCTTCATTAAAATCTTATGATTTTTATATTATTTATAGTTAGGCAGTTTAGTTGATACTTTGAGGAGGAACCATATCACGACCTAAAGTTGTGTTATTATGTTGTTTAAAGGCTAAGTCATGTCCGAGTCTTTGCAACCCCATGTACTGCAGTACTCTGTCCTCCACTACTTCTCAGAGTTTGCTCAAGTTCATGCCCATTGAATCAGTGATGCTATCTAACCATTGCATCCTCTGCTGCCCTCTTCTCCTTTTGCCTGCAATCTTTCCCAGCATTAGGGTCTTTTCCAATGTGTCAGCTCTTTGCATCAAGCAGTCAAATTATTGGAGCTTCAGCTTCAGCATCAGTCCTTCCAATGAATATTCAGAGTTGATTTCCTTTAGAATTGACTGGTTTGATCTCTTTGCAATCTAAAGTTGTGAGGGTTCAGTTATAAAACACTGTTACCATTGTTACTGTCAGCTAACAGGGAAGCTAGAGAGAGGCAGGAGCCTGTGCCTGACAGATCTCTCAACCTTGTTTCATTTTCAGCGTATTACATGGAGGTGGGCAGGTGTTCTTTTATTGCAGATAAGGGATATGAAGATTCTAGAAGGCTGTACAAAACTATTAACTCAATCTCTAGTTAGTCTAAGGTTTATCATGAAAGGGTATAGACATAAAATAAATCCCCTCTTCAAGAAGAAAATAGGTGAAAGCAGAATGCCTCCCTTTAGAAGAAGATGCACTTTATATAAAATAAAATAAGGCAATGCCTTAGACATTTATTTATTCCAATATAATGAACTAAATTAGCTCCATAAAATTTAAAATAGTCGGTGGCTTATCATGTTGTTATCTGGTTTTGTTAAGCTAAGGCTGAAAGTCACAAGGCACGTTCAGTTCTCCAGAGCCTCAAATTAATTGGTTTCCTGACACCAGAGTTCCAAAAAGATGAATCTTTCTAATATGTGTTCATCTCTCTTTATTTACTTTAAAATAGAAGGCATAAGCTGTAACTCTATGACTATCTATGTTTATATGATTTATGCAGTTGTGGAAAGCAAGGCAGCATGGTTAGCTTAGTAAACAGTGAAAGTTTAAAAGTTATAGCTATCATTAGTTGTACCAGATGTAAATTAACTTAAACATACTGAAATTTATAGTCTTCTTTCTAGAACTAAATCCTTTCTATTACATAGTAAGTACAATATCTCGTGGTGGGAGGAGAGCAGGGGAGTGTTGAAATAGCTATTACATTTGTTGTTGCCATGCTGTAGCTCCTTACAACAACCCTAGAAAAATAGTACTAACCATTTTTGAGTCTAAGTACAACCGAAAGCTCAATTTCCTGCAGAAAAGTTTTAGATATTCAGCTTGGCTGAATTAGCCCCCCCCCCCCCAATACATATATATATATACTTGAAGAGCATAGATTTATCTATACTTTCCTCAGTGGCTTTATTCAACTAATTTTCCCTCTTCAAGGGGTGTTAAACAATTTTTTACAATAGAATGTTTCCTGCCATATCATATCAGTAAAAACAAAGGATGCCATAGTCATTAACAATTGCAGCCACCATGGATGGCGAGCTGGTGAGCCCTGAAGGAACTTGGAAGGAGAAGAAAACCTGCCATCTAGCAGTCATCAGACTGCAGCCACTCCCCATGGTGAGTCCTGAGGACACTCAGGATGTGCAAACACAGGACACTGGCCCCAGATAGGTAAGGTGCAATATCAAATGAATGATTTTACTGGATCCAGACTCATGCATCATCTCATACACAGAAAAGTGCTAAGTTCCTTAACCTGACATATCAGGATTCTTTAACAATAATCTTATGATATTCTGACTGATAGCTTATACCTTGTCTTGTGATCCCAGATGCTCCCCTATGATAGATGAAAGTTTATGGTGTTTCACCAGATTCATGGTCTCCAAAGGAGAAGATTTAACTCCAGGATCAAAGACAGTCTTAGGCACTCAGCTTTGTGTAGTAGAAATTTTATTAAAGTGATAGTGACAGAAAAAAGCTTCTGACATAGACATCAGAAGAGGGTAGAAAGACTATCGCGTGGCTAGTTTTAAGCAGGGCATTATATACTTTTCTGCTAGCTGCTGAGAGTAGAAAAATAAATACCTTAAGGCTGTGAAAATTTCCTCCAGGCCCTTTCCTGTAACATACATCCTGGGATGACATCTGAATAAGATTAGTCAGAAGGAACAGGTTAACCCAAAGCTCACGGCTGTGGAACTTTTACCCAGGCCTCCCATAGCATACATTCTGAGCGCAGAAAAGAGTGTTCTGAACAAGAGATACTGCCGCCTGCCATACTTAGGCCTATGTGTCTAAGGTAAAAGAATGTTAAACAAAACAAAACAAAACAAAACAAAACAATGTTCACCTCCTTCCTAAAGGGACCTTAGGCTTGGACTCCTTATCAACCTAAGTTAACTCCCTCAGGACTGCCTGTCCATTGTTGCAGTTCTTACATATCCTAGCCCCTCCCCTTGCCTCCTTTGAGCAGCTTCTCAGAGTAATTTGCAATATTGTCTCCTGGACTGCAGTCCTCAATTTCCCCCAAATAAAACTTAATTCACAACTTTTATGTTGTACATTTTTTAAAGTCAACACTTTAATAAACTTTAAAGATTATTCATATAAAATTATTTTCAAAATAAAATAATATTAATTGTAAAATTTTAATACAAATTTTATATCACTGAAAATTGGCTGTGTCTTCGTAATGAGGACACATCACAGATAAATTAATAGTGTTTATTTTCTTAATTTCATATAAAAGAACAGTACTTGTTATAACGCATGGCACCTTAGACCTGTTGAAATGTTATATTTGCATCACTAACTTCTGGCCATAGCTACATAAATTATGATATATTAATAGGAAACTTTTAATGTAAATGAAGATGTTTACTTGCTATTTATCACTTTCTCATTCATTTAGGCATTTCTTCAGCAATCACACATTCATCGCATTCTAAGACAATTTCCTAGGCATTTGCTAAATGTCATAAGTACCATGCAGTTCTGAGAAGTTTCTATACTGTTAGGAAGCTTACTACCCTATAGGAGAGTTAGATACACTATACAATAAACTGTCATAACTCTTTTTCAAAGTCTATAGGGTTAAGAGAGATGACGTTACTATTTGAAATGATCTATTAGTCTATGCTCTTGAAATCTTTGAATGTGAATGATTACCTAATTCTGACTCAGTGGCTCAGTAGTACCCATTTTGTCCTAAACATCTGGTAGGGAGTAGTTTCAGAAAAATACCTGAGCTGATTCAAAATTAAATATAAGTTAAATTTGCTAATATTTTTAAGGATACGAACTATGTTTTGGAAGCTATACAACTTGCTACTTGTGCCATCTCTTTGTAAGTTTCAGTTCTTCCCTATTACTTTCATAGCCAAGGTCACTTAGGATTTACTTCATATTACTAAACAAATCAGGGGTATATGATTAAAAATGGAAAATAAGTGAAAGCATAATCAAGTGTAGCATTTAGGGCATACTCTTGGCTTTTTTAATTCATTAATTAAGGAAAGCTCACCTTTGAATTATTGTACCAGTCAGTTTGCAAAGATGGTTCATTAAAGTCCAAATCTTATTATATATTACATGCTTTATGCTTTTCACACAAACTTATTATACTGCTCAGAGAAGGTGATCTCTAAAAGCACATTAGACTAATGTTCCTGAAACACTGGCTAATGTATTTTTTATTGGATTGCTGTAACCAAAAAAGGTCACCTAATGATTTCTTCCAATAATGATTCACTAAGAGGAAAATATAATTAATTAGTTATTGTTAAATGTTTGACCTTGAAATACCTTGTCAGTTTTTGAGATTTACAATGTCATATTATCCCATCTCAAAAACAGAAAATCAAATAATCTTTCAATATTGTTCTTTCACATGTTTTATCTAGACAAGTTAGAATGGTAATAGTGCACATTTACTGAGTGCTTACTGTGTGGCAGGTACTGTGCTAAGCACTTTAATTTATCACCACATTTTATTCCCATATAAATGCTGGCAGCATATTATTGCTAAATATTTAGGTGAAGGAAATCAGGTGAAATTTGGAGAGGTCAAATAACAGCCAAAGTTACCCAGCCATTTAGAGGAAAAGTCCAAGTTTGAACCCAGATGTCTTGATACAGGCTTTCATGCATACCATACGTTCATCTTGATTCCTCAAGGAAAGTAATTATTTATGAGTGCAGATACTGATGTTTGGATTCCTCCCTTCTCCCAGTAAATTAAGTGATCTCTAAATCATATTTTGGAACAATGATTTCATAAAAGAGGTCAAATAATTAAGACGTTGAAATCAACTGTGCTAGTTCAAATCCCAGTCTCATCACTTGATGCTCTGGGGCTTCGATTCAGTTGTTTAAGCTCTTCAAGCTTCATTTTCTCCTCCTATGCCTATGGATACTTTTCTGAATTTTGTTTGAAGATGAGAAAAATACCTAAAAGTGTTTATGAAAGGACTTCAAGTCAACTCATTGGAAATTGAAATAGGTTTATTTGGGGCCAGCATCTTCCACTTGCATCATTATGAAACAAAAGAGTTGGTATTTTGAAACTTGAAAACTCCCATCCACTTCTCTTTCTTGTTGAAGATATACACATATGCATTTATAGTCATATCAGAATTTAAGTATACCTAATTGGAGATCCAATCAGTCCATCCTAAAGGAGACCAGTCCTGGGTGTTCTTTGGAAGGACTGATGCTGAAGCTGAAACTCCAATACTTTGGCCACCTCATGTGAAGAGTTGACTCGTTGATAAAGACTCTGATGCTGGGAGGGATTGGGGTCAGGAGGAGAAGGGGACAACAGAGGATGAGATGGCTGGATGGCATCACTGACTCTATGGACATGAATTTGGGTGGACTCTGGAAGTTGGTGATGGACAGGGAGGCCTGGCATGCTGTGTGATTCATGGGGTCACAAAGAGTCGGACACGACTGAGCAACTGAATTGAACTGAACTGAATTTTGAGTTATCTTTCTTTGAAAGATGTTGAAGAAAGTTAAACTACTGTGATGACTAAAGATATTATGAGGACACTTTGTGAGCCATACTCAGCCTGAGTGTTGTTTTCAGGCAGGCTTGTGAGCATGCTACACTCATCCAGACCTTGCGATAGTAGAGTCGTCAGTGGCCCAGTAGGGTGCTTTCTTCCTGCTTTTGATTTTTGTTCCTTCAGGAAACATTAGGAGCAAGAGATTTGTTTAAGGTAGATTGATTTGTTTGTTTGTTTTTGGGTGGAAGTGGAAGGGAAATGTCTCATGGATACCACATCAGGAGTAAGGCATTCAGGACTGGTTGAATGAGGATGTTGCAACAGGTGTATTAGCAGTTCCCATGAGGAGTTTCAGAGCTGGTCAGGCCTTTAAGAGTAGATCACAATTGCGGCAAAAGACCTGGGCTTTTTAACATCACATCGATTAGTCGTTAACAGTCAGTCACACACACATACACACACTCACATACACACAGAACATAACCGTGGCTTAGGTACCACACACTAGAAAGTATGCAAGGTTAACATGCTTTGGAGTTGCTTTAAATATGTGTGTGTGTGTTTGTATATACATATAACACATGCATACAGGTGTACACGAGCATGTTTCTCTACTTCTAAGAAGTGTTTCCTACAATAAATATGTATATTAATGATTAGATAAATGAGAATTAACGACACTCTCCTAATGAGAGGTTTTTGAGGATTTATCAGATTCTCTACCATCTGAGCCACTAGGGAAGTCTATTTATTGTCTTAGGGATGATTGAATCCGTATAATTCCATTACTTTCGGATACTATTTTAATGTTTGGGTCTTTTTAAATCTTTATGACTGAAAGTCAACCTTCATTT
>SJYF01007252.1:4358454-4374278 GCA_006410515.1 Procapra przewalskii | reverse complement strand
ATTTCTGTTCTGTTTTTCCTTAAGGAAAGTTCAAAAAAAAGAGAGAGAGAGAGAGAGAGAGAGAAAGATACACTTGTTTTAAGTGTTAGATCTTTTGCAAAGGCAAGTTGTAAAGAAAACTCACACAATATAATAATATCTTCTATCTGCTGAAGGAGAGAATTCTATGTTCTGTAATTCTAATTAAATCTCCCAGATAGAATTATTTTACCAAGCTATGCTCAAAACAGGAATAAATGTCATTGAGAGGAACCATAACATTTTTTTTTCATTTATTTCTGTAAAGCTTTGTTCTATAAGATTATATGTTTCATTACTTTTTTGAAATAGCTGGATTAGTTCTTTTAAGAGAAAAATATTTATACATGCTTTTGTCTTTTATCCATATCGGTAGTTTAGAGTCTACTGTGACCATGATACCAACTGGTTCAGCATTCAAATGTGCATATTATAGATGTGAATTGAAATAGTACACAGTTATTAATTAATTTAATAATTCAAATATTCATTAATTTCACACTATATCCCTGCCCAGTATTAGCCACTCAAGATTCAGAGATGCAAAGATCTAGACTTTGCTCTTAAGAAGTCTAAAGGGAAAATAGAAGACAAATAAGGTACATATTATATGGTACACCAAATTCAATATAGGCAGATAGAAAGGGTTGCAAATCTCACTCTTACTAGGTTTCATGATGTTACCTGCATCTTGATGTGTGAGAAGGAATTGTAAAGATAGACGGAATTGGTACAGTGGGTGAGAGTCATTCAATGTAAGAGAGTAACACAGATAGGATATAGAGTGGCATATTCTGAAACCCAGATAGTTTAGCATAGAACACAGGAAGACTGGAAAGATAATCAAGATCTTGTGGATCATTTTAAGGAGTTAGAATTTCCTTTTAGCAGAAATCTAGAATATAGGTATGTTTTTTTAAAAGCTATTTTTAATGAACTTTTAGCAGAGAATGAAAGTGAAAGTCACTCAGTCATGTCTAATTCCTTGTGACCCCATGACTATAGCCAACCAGGCTATATATATAGTTCATGGAATTCTCCAGGCCAGAGTACTGGAGTGGGTGGTTGTTCTCTTCTCCAGTGGATCTTCCCAATCCAGGGACTGAACCCAGGTCTCCCGCATTGCAGGCGGATTCTTTACTGTCTGAGCAGAGTATAGCTGCTTTACAATCTTGTGTTAGTTTCTACTGTATAGAAAAGTGAATCTGTCATATATATACATACATCTCCTCCCTTTTGGATTTCCTTCCCATTTAGATCACCGCAGTCCATTAAGCAGAGCTCCCTGTGCTATACAGTAGGTTCTCATTATTTATCCATTTTATACATATACCAATAGTATATATGTGTCAATCTCAAAATTCCTCCACCTCCCGTTTCCCCCTTGGGATCCATATGTTTGTCCTTTCATCTGTGTCTCTATTTATGCTTTGCAAATAAGATCATATGTGTCATGTTTCTAGATTCCACTTGTGTGCATTAATATGTGATGTTCTTTTTTAACTGGAAGAATAGATTGGCCTGAAAACTAAGTCTGGTCATTCAAAATACTTTAAGCTCATAGATCTAATTCTTATATACATCCAAAAATTTTCCTAATTTCACAGACATGAATTTCTTAGCCTAAACTTATGCTTACTTTAATAGCCATCTGTCTACCAAACAGATATGTGGACAGATGTACATGGGTGTGAACATTGATGTAATGCCAATTTTTACCTAAAAAGCCCATTTTCAGACTTGACAAAGGTCGCTTACAGAAAGAGGAAATGTGTCGATTCCGTAATCATCTTGCTGTTTTGTCAGCTTCTTAAAGGTAAGGAATGTATTCAACACATATTTCTCATCTCCAAAAAAGTAACATATTGCTTTGAACATGTTAATTTATAAATATTTGAATGTATGAATGACTAAGAAAACATAAATTAGAAATCATTTAGAAACCTAGGCTCAGATGGTAAAGAATGCAATGCAATGCTGGAGACCCAGGTTCAATCCCTGGGTCGGGAAGACTCCCTGGAGAAGGGAATGGCAACCCACTCCAGTATTCTTGCCTGGAAATTTCCATGGACAGGGAAGCCTGACAGGCTACAGTCCATGGGGTCACAAAGAGATGGACACAACTCAGTGACTAACACACATAAGAAATTCTGTTAAACAATTTGCTTTGATCCTAAACTATTTCATATTCATTGGAAAGCTCTGTTCCTTCT
The DNA here is from genome assembly GCA_006410515.1 of Procapra przewalskii. Taxonomy (NCBI): domain Eukaryota; kingdom Metazoa; phylum Chordata; class Mammalia; order Artiodactyla; family Bovidae; genus Procapra; species Procapra przewalskii. The sequence continues at coordinate 4,372,047 of SJYF01007252.1, read as the reverse complement.
GTTAGCGCAGCGTTTGTTTTTCTCACATAGTTTATCAATGCTGCTAATGAGTTGCTAATTAGCTGCCAATTCTTGTACAATTTAGAAGGACTGTTCCAAGGAATATGCCTCAATGATCTCATCTATTTGTTTCACATGTCCATAGTCCTGTAATACAGAAATATTATACATCAAGTTAACACAGGCTCACTGAATATGGATGTAGACAGATTATAACTTCATTAAAAATTACTAATGTAGAGGCCTATAAGTGCAGATGGTCCCTGACTTATGCTGGTGGGGCTTTTTCAAGTTTACAATGATTCAAAAACAATATGCACATTTTAGAAACCATATTTCAAGTTTTGCATTTTGGTCCTTTGCTGGGCTAGTGATATGCAGAGTAGTGATCTTTCATGAACAGGGCAGTGGCAGTGTGCCCTCAGTTCCCAGCCAGCAAAATGATCACAGCCCATATGCTCACAACTGGTCTGTACACATAAAATCATTCTGTTTTTCTTGTACAGTACAATAGTTGATACATCCTATGAGATACTCAATACCGTTATATAATAGGCTTTGCCTAGATGATTTTGCCCAACTGTTGGATGATGTAAATGTTCAGAGGGTATTGAAGGTAGGAGATGCTGAGTTGTGATGTAGGTAAAAATTTAATTTTTGACTTATTTTATTTTCAACAGGCGATGACTTTATTGGGATATAACCCCATCATAAAGCAAGGGAGATGTGAATTCTTTCTTTTTCAGAAAGACAGGATTTTAGTGAAGAAGGTCCTAGTATAGCATCACTTAATATAATGGAAAAAATATACATATCCTCATATATAAGCTTGGACCTGCAGTCATGGAGTTGAATCTTAATTCTGCTATTTGCTAGTTGTGTGATGTTAGTGTAGTTGCATCTTATTTATGATTTCATCTGTAAAATGGGAATAATCCTCACTTCTGAGAGGTTGTGGTGATGATTCAATAGAAGTAACATAGGTAAAGCATTAGCATAGTCCTTGCATATGGAAGGTTCTTAAAAATATTTTGTTGTTCTTCTCTTCCTATAATGAGCCATATTGTAGTTTCTTGATTAATGTGCTCAATTCCACAATTTATCCCAAGTGTTATTACATAACCATGGCTTATATTGTTATAAAGATGATCCCCTCAAAGTTTAAGATATGTGTGGATATTCCCAGATTTTTAAAAAAATCTATGGCTCTAATTTACCCAGTCTCTTTTATGATGCTCAAAAGTATCCTTTTTTTTTTTTCAATGAAAGCATGTATCACACATGTTATTTTTTAAATGCATGCTCCTTATAATTAACAATTTACTCTCCTAAAGGCTTAAGTAAATTTAAAATTTTGGTGGTGACAGACTGATTTATTTAGTTTCTCTTCTTCCCACACTGCTCCAAAACTTTAAATTGCTTAAAGTTAGGTGATTATCTTAGAGTACTCATTGAATTTAAAGTAGACTGAGGCAGAAATAGTAAAGCTTGTGAAATACTGCATTCGCTACTCTGCGTTTCCAAGCCGCGTTTTATTTAGACTAAAACAGTTTGCTGTTTAGGGCTGAGTGCTGGGTGTCACTCACCATGTTTAGCTGCAGGGCCTCTTTCTTCCTCTCTCTTGACTATCCAGACCGTCTAGCCATAAGGTAGGAGAAGATCAGTCTGGCTCCCTTAGTGACCACATGGAGTAAGTTTTCCTAACTAACCTTCAATCAACATGGACTAAGAATGATCTGCATTTAATTATTATAATACACTATAGTATTTATAGTGAGGGTTAATTGGATTATCTAATATATTGCTCTCATAATTTAGTCTATCCAAGTGAATACTTTCCAAAACCCTCTTTACAGGAAAACAGAAAAAAACAAAACAAAACAAAACTCTATCCTTTCTGACAGATGTACTGGGGTAAAGCACTAATAACCTATATTTATTGAAAATTAATAGTTTTATAACTACATGAACAAATGAATAGATCTATGCCCCCAAATAATCTTTATGCTATTAAATATTTAAAAAGTCACAAGACTTTGTCAAGGATGTGTTTTTAAATCTCCAAAGAATTTTAGAGTTTACTGTAGTACTTCCCATATGCTCATCATAATTATTAGGCTGGTGCAAAAGTAATTGCGGTTTTTGCATTGTTGAAATTTGTCATCTGATGTAAGAATACATTCTTAAGTAAATATGATTATGCTATACATTGTTTTAATGTACATTTATCAGTTTAACTTTTTTGCTAGGGACATGCTGTGCATTTTATATTTAGACTAGGGAACTGACGCTAGACAAAAAGCAAATTCAAGTGATTTTCTTATATAAGTTCAAAATACGTCATAAAGCAGGGGAGACAACTTGCAACATCAACACACATTTAGCCCAGGAACTGCTAACAAAATACAGTGCATTCATGGTTCAAGAAGTTTTACAAAGGAGATGAGAGACTTGAATTGAGGAACACAGTGGTCAGCCAGCAGAAGTTGACAACAATTTGAGAGCAATAATCAAAGCTGATCCTCTTATAGCTACATGAGAAGTTTCTGAAGAACTCAGCATCAACCATGCTATGGCCATTTGGCATTTGAAGCGAATCAGAAAGCTTAAAAGCCTTGATAAGCGGGTGCCTCATGAGCTGACGTAAATAAAAGAAGTCATCATTTCGAAGTGCCGTCTTCTTTTATTCTACGCAACAGCAATGAACGATTTCTCGATGGGATTGCAACGTGTGCTGAAAAGTGGATTTTATACGACAGCTGGAGACAACCAGCTCAGTGGTTGGACTCAGAAACTCCAAAGCACTTCCCAAAGGCAAACTTATACCAAAAAAGGTCACGGTCACCTTTTGGTGATCTGCTTCCCATCTGATCCACTACGGCTTCCTGCATCCCAGCAAAACCAGTACGTCAGAGGAGCATGCTCAGCAAGTTGAAGAAATGCACCGAAAACTGCAATGCCTGTAGATGGTCACTGGTCAACAGAAAGGGCCCAATTCTCCATGACAACACTCGACCACACATCACACAAGCAATGCTCCAAAAGTTGAACGAAATGGGCTTTGAAGTTTCGCCTCATCTGCCGTGTCTACCTGAACTCATACCTACCAATGACCACTTTTCAAGCAAATCAACAACTTTTTGCAGGGAAAACGCTTCCACAACCAGCAGGAGGTAGAAAATACTTTCCAAGCATTCATAGAATCCCAAAGCATGGGTTTTTACACTACAGGAATAAACAATGTCTTGTTGGCAAAAATGTGTTGACCATAATGGTTTCTATTTTGATTCATAAAGATATTTGAGCCTAATTATAATGATTTAAAATTCACAATCCAAAACCACAATTACATTTGCACCAACTTGATACTTACGATGTTTCTTAAAATATATAGTGTCCTGGGTCCCATATAAGAACAAAATCAATACAATTCCCAGGTGAGCTACTAGAGAATATAACTTTATAAAAAGCATTTCAGGTTAAGCTTATAGTAAGGAAAGTTTGAAAAAATTGTTCTACTGTGGGGTGGGAGGTGAAAGTTGAGATTTGATGCGTAAGTGGCTAAAATAAAATCACTTTGCACAACCCATCTATACAGACAATGCTGGTTGTGGTGTAGATGATCATTCAAGGAGACATTCTCCAATTAATAAGTACCTAAAGTCCTCTGTAAAAAATATTATACCACATAACAAGCATGTAATTAATGTTTCAAAATTTAAAAATGCATGTCCACATATAATCCCCTTTTCCTATTATTTCTCCATGGTTATGTATTATTATCTTGTTTTTTGATGAGGAAACATAGTCTCTGATACTGCATTTTGCCTCAAATTCACATAGCTGAAGGTCTTTCTAATAAAGTCACATTTTTATTTTAAGATATTATTATAGCACAGTTGATTTACAATGTTGTGTTAGTTTCCACTCTACAGCAGCATGTATCAGCTATACTTTTTCTTCGACTTCTTTCCCATGTAGGTCATTATAGATTATTGAGAAGGGTCCCCTTTGCTATATGGTAGGTTCTTATCCTATATCCTTGCTTGGAAAATTCCAAGGAAAGAGGAGCCTGGCAGGCTGTAGTCCATGGGGTCACAAAGAGTCGGACATGACTGAGTGACTAACACACACACATTTTATATATAGCAGTGTGTGTATATATCAATCTCATCCTCCCAATTTATCCATATCCCCCTTTCACCCCTGGTAACAATAAATTTGTTTTCTGCATCTGTGACTGTATTTCTGTTTTATAACTAAGTTCATCTGTATCACTTTTTGCATTCCACATATAAGTTATATCATACGATATTTGTCTTTCACTGTCTAACTTACTTCAGTAGAAGCCTAAACTAAGCAGATTTTGAGGTGATTTACAACAGGAGGCATATTGGGAACCAGGTTACTCCAAGTGTCAAAATATCTTGGAAATAGTCAAGAAGATTCAGTCCTACTTCTTTCCTAAGTTTGGGCATTGATTTTGTCTAGACCAAGGTTGAGAATCCTTCAGGTTTTGTTAGAGACTGCTAACATTTCCTGAAAGTGGTGTACAGAGTAGTGAAGGACATTAGTAGAAGAGACAGGCTACACTCAATTTCTGATTCTATCTCTTGGTAGCTATGTGGCCTTGTGGTTTTTGCTCAACTCTGGAGAATCTCCAGGATGGGGGAGCCTTGATGGGCTGCCATCTATGGGGTCGCAGAGAGTCGGACACAACTGAAGTGACTTAGCAGCAGCAGCAGCAGCTGTATCTCAGCATCACAGTGCAAAACAGTGATAATAATCAAACTTATATTCTTAGGTTCTAATGAGGATTAACTGGATAGTAAATGTAAAACACTCAGAAAAGTCACTTACACGCAGTAAATACTCAGGTGTCTGGTTTTGCAGTAAAGCATTTGCCTGCAATGCAGAAGATACAGGTTTGATCCCTGGATGAGGAAGATCCCCTGGAGGAGGAAATGGCAACCCACTCCAGCATTCTTGCCTGAGAAATCCCACTGGACAGAGGAGCCTGGTGGGCTACAGTCCATGGGGTCGCAAAGAGTCAGACAGGATGGAGTACGCGTGCACGTTGGTTCATTCATGGTTGGACACATTATCAGGCTCTGGCAATTTCTTTTCCATTTGAAAGGGAAAAAAGCAGACCCAGTTAGGTTTCCCACTTTAACGTCTCAGCTCTAATGACTTGTTCACAGTAACTGAGTAAAGACCGCTGGGTCATGGCGACTCATGATGGGTACACAATAATGTTCACTTTTGTGCATCAGAATCACCTGGAGGCCTTGGTAAAACACAGATCACTGGTCTCCAGCCATAGAATGTCTGATAGGTGGTGCTAGTGGTAAAGAACCCTTCTGCCAGTGCAAGAGACCTAAGGGATTTGGATTCAGTCCCTGGGTAGGGAATATTCTCTGGATGCGGAAATGGCAACCCACAACAGTATTCTTGCCTGGAAAATCTCATGACAGAGGAGCCTGACTGGCTATAGTTCGTGGGGTCTCAAAGAGACAGACATGATTAAAGCAACTTAGCACACCCCTAGAACGTTTGATGCTCTAAGTCTGGGTGATGTGATGTTGCTCTTTTGGGATCAGACTTTGGAGTGACATAGACCATCAGATCAGACTATGGAAGGTCTTGGAAAGACATTTAAGGAATCTGGGTTTTCTATTGAGAAGTCAGGTAATGACAGAAGGTAAAAATTAAATGATTGTCACCAATATATCAGAATGTTCTTCAATGATAAATACAGATTTGGCCTTTGATATCCAGATTCTTATTTTCCAAACGTATTTGTTATCTTTTACCTTCTCATACAACCAATGTCCTAATTTGTCATCTTTCTAGGACCCTGCATCACTATTCCATGGTTTGGTATTTCTCTGTCCTTGTGAAAATAATACTAAGTTTTAGGCAGAATACAAATCAGCTGAGTAGTTAGCTGCAGATCTCCGGGCCTCACAGACACGCCTGATGGAGTATGTTTGACAGAGACCAGGGGTACTGCCTTCTCTCCTGCACCCATTTTGCTTTGATTCGGGTGATTTCTGAAGAACATTTGGGGAATACGGGAAGATTTTGCTCAAATTCCACCTGCTACTGAAGCAAAACAAACTGCTGCATGTTGTTTTTCATTTTTAAAATGTAATTTTTATTTTTAGGTAACCTTTCAGTCCAATTTGTTACATTTCATTAAAATCTGCTTGGTCTACTTCTTTTTCCAATTTCAGCACTTGGTATAAGGCATTTATAGAAAAGTGACTTGAAAGCAATTTAACCACAAGCTCAGCCAAATTAATTTAGGGGGAGTTTAGTAAACAGCCCTTGCTTTCTGTACTTAAGTGATCAATTTCCACACCTGCTTTTCCTTCCAGATGGAGTTAATTAACATTAAAATTATTGCCTATAGCTAAGGCTTTTTTTTTTGATAATTCACAGCCCTAAAGCTGTATCCAGATTCCTACATTTCTGAAAATTAAAACAACAGCAAGGCTCATCTCTATGAGAAGCAAATTTGTCACTGAACTATTTCAAGATATGCATATAAGATCTTGGAGGAAAGAAAACTGACATGTGTGAAGTGGACCCTCTATGCCAGGCATGTTCTCATAAAAGATCTAGCACAATTCTCATAGCTATCTCCTAAGTGGTCTGAGACTATGATCCATTTCACATATAAAGAGGTTGAAGGTTAGGAAAGTTTAGTAGCTGTTTGGATGTTCCACAGTTAAGTGGTCAAGTCAGAATGTAAACCCTATTTTAATAAAAATTATATTCTTTCTGTTACGCTTATGCTGATGTTGGTTTGCAAACTTTCCCCAACATGCAGAGGGAAAAGACAGACCAAAGAAAGAGACAGAGTGCTCCAGATTGGCAGGTGGCAGTTGAATTCAGCAAGGGAACTTGCATACAAGGCTTATCTTAGGTGTCCCCAAGATGACTGGGTCTCTACATCTGCCAGACTCTTACAGATTTACATGGAGGCCCTAATGGGGTCAGTCATGCATTCAGTCCAGATGGTTTCAATGGCACCTTACTCTCTCAAGGTCGTGTCTTTGAAATGACTTTCTAACCATGTGAACAATGGGTGGATATCATACATTCCAAGGACAGAGGAGGGGGTGGGGAGGTTGATGCTCTGGGTCCTGCTCATGTGTCAGCATCCTTCCTATGACCTTCTCCTACAACTAGTTTTGGCTTAGACTGAGGTGAAGGTTGGGAATTCCTATGGAGTGTGAAATAAAATTTGTGGTTTTTAGTTTGAAGGTGAAAGTGTCATTGCTCAGTCGTGTCCAGCTCATTTCAACCCCATGGATTGTAGCCTACCAGGCTCCTCTGTCCTTGAACTTCTCCAGGCAGGAATACCAGAGTGGGTAGTCAGGCCCTTCTCCAGGTCATGTATCCACCCCAGGGACTGAACCTGCATCTTCTGCATTGCAAACAGATTGTTTACCTTCTGAGCCGCTGGGGAAGACCTTCAGGGTAGTTTGTGCTGTGCTGTGCTGAGTTGCTGAGTCATGTCTGAGACTTTGTGGCGCCATAGACCATAATCCTGCAGGTTCCTCTGTCCATGGGATTCTCCAGGCAAGAATATTGGAGTGGGTTTCCATGTCCTCCTTGCACATACATATACATAAATATAAAAATGTGTAGGCACTGCAGTGTAGTGTGATGATAAAATTCCATAATTACAGTTTACTACTTGCATTGAAAATGGTTGAGGAGGGGGTCAAATGTAATACAAAGGCCAAATGACCATTGTGATAGAGTTTAGGCACAGTAATGAAGTAGATAGAAGATACTGTAATCAGAAGGGGGATTTGGTGCCAAAATGGTTATTTTGAGGATAAACAGTTGCCCCTAGGACTTCTCATGAAATTTTGCTTACTCTTCCTTTTTTAAATTAATTTATTTTTTAAATACTTTATTCTACGTTACAACACTGTATTGGTTTTGCCATACATTGACATGAATCAGCCACATGTGTACACGATCTCCCAATGCCGAAGCCCCTTACTCTTCCTTTTAATGAGATGTTTGAGTTAGAAATATTATTTTCAAAATGCTGCCTTCTGAATAAGTTTGGGGTAGTTATTCACCTTTTTTTTTTAATCTCACAGTAACAATCTCACTCACTTAAATGTAATAACCTAAGAAGCATAAAATGATACAAATCTGAATGACTAATACAGTTAGGAATATTATTTATCATCAGCTTTTCATGCTTTAGAGAAACTAGTGGCTTCTTTCTGTACAGAACTGTTTGGTGATTGAAGCTAATGGGGAATATAGCTAAAATGCTCTTCCAAAGGAGATATCTCATATATATAGAAAAATATAGAGATATGTGTATAAAAATACACAAATATACACATATATACACACAGTCTATTCTCCTTAGTGGAAGTTATAGTCTTTAAAGTTGCCATAAACACTAACCTAGGGGAAACTAACCCATTACTCAGGAAACAGGCAGGGTTAGGTTCCTATAGACCTCTGGTCACATTTTTTTTCAACTGGTAAGTATGTAGTCTTATTTGATGTTTGAATACATCTTACTGATTTTATTTTGTTGATTTCTTCATCTTGAACTCACAGTCAATAGCACTATACTCAGTGTTGAACAAAGCTTGTCTAACTCCTATGTTTTCTGCATAAGGCACACTGCAGCCTGCTGGAGCTTAGAACATTTGACACCACTTAAACACTGTACCTGGGGGCCATTATAAATAGTGACATCACCAATATTAATAGAGTAGAAACATGAGAAAAAATGTAGCATTGAATAGACCACAGGACGAGCACACTTGCTCTCAGTATGCGCTTAAACAAGAAAGCAGAGCATCTCCTTGTTTGACTTCAGCTGGTAACAGGCATGCTAGGTGGCCCTAACTATCCACCACTCTGTGCATATCAAATAAGCAATAAATATATTTTAGCTGGTACATACATTTTTAAATACTGAATCCACAAATAATGAAGAGAGACACACTCTTCATATCAATTATAATTTATATAAAATGTAGTAATTTCCTTAGTAATAGCAATATACCTTCCCCAACAAATAATCTTTTATGTTTAAGGCATATTTTATTTGGAAAGAATTGGCTTAAAGCAGCTCATTTTTCCACTGGATTTGCAATGAATATGAAAGTGTTCTTACACAGTCAAGGATACTGCTCAAACTTGCTGGCTTTGGCTTCTGATCCCATTTGAAGCTTTCTAGCACTTATGCAACTCTCCAAGGTACCATGTAACTTAAAGAGGAAGGAGTTAAGAGACACTTTGGAGGCGTAGTGTAAAATTTGATATTTTAGTGTTGAAGAATTTGACCTGTGTCTTAAATTTCAATCTCTCTCAGAATTAAATTATCGAAAAACTATAAAGCAAAGGGAAATCATTTAATAAGTTTTTTGGAGGTGAGGTGGGAAGTGTTTGATTTACATTTTGTTTTAACCAAAATCCTAAGGAAATAAGCTGCTGCTGCTGATGCTAAGTCACTTCAGTCGTGTCCGACTCTGTGTGACCCCATAGACGGTAGCCCACCAGGCTCCCCCGTCCCTGGGATTCTCCAGGCAAGAACTAGGATTATTTAATGCCTACCCTTCATTGCTATGCAATGAAATATCCTCAAACACAGTGGCTGAGAAGACAAGCGGTTTAGTCTCCCTCGCGAGTCTTTGGGCTGGTTCCTCTGTGCTTCCCTGGATAATTCCGCTTGCAGCTGCAGGTCAAGTGTCAACAGAAGCGGTTCTGCCCCAGCAGCTCTCATTCTCTTGGCAATGCATAGGTAGGATGGAGCCCGCACAAAAGCAGTAATACCCAAGGCCTCATTAGGATTTCTCAGGTGGTGCTAGCGGTAAAGAACACTCAGTAGAAGTAAGAGACGCAGGTTCAATTGCTGGGTCGGGAATATCCCCGGATGAGAGCGCGGCGACTCACGCCAGTATTCTTGCCTGGAGAATCCCATGGACAGAGGAGCCTGGAGGCCTGCAGTCCACCGGGTCGACTGAAGTGACTTCGCACAGCACACATAAGAACTAGGCTTAGAACTGTCAAGCTCTCACCGCTGCCTTTTCCTACAGCCAAAGTCAGTCACAGGGCTCCACCTGAACTCAAGGAGTGGGCAAGTGTAATCATTTTCTTGAGAAGGAACTGCTAGAATATCAGATAGTTTCATTTGTCTATGTCATCACTAACCTCATGAGAAAAATTTTGTTAGGAAGCTATTAAGCTCACAGTGATGTATGCACATTTTTCAAAATCTAGTTTTTTGTTTAAAAGCTTGAATTTTATGAATGATAATAAGATTATTGGAGTCCACTGATCAGGTTTAAGATTTCTTCTGCAACCCTACTTAAGGAAGGACCACTTGTCAATTTGGGATATAATATCAAATAATATGGTAGTCTATATATTTTAAGTTCTTCAACAAAATGGTATATCGCAGAAAAGCTGAACGCAGAAGCTGGTGTGACAGTCGCTCTCTTAGCTGATTCTGCTTCACATGCTTTAGCAGATGTAACACATTCTCTTTTCCCTTCTCTGCTTCTTTCTCTGTTCCTCTCTGGTAAATATGTTCATTAGCCCAATTATAACATGAAGATTAGAGTGTCAACATCAGCTGCTTAAAATTAGTAAGTGAAAGAACCAGGATTGACAGAAAGGGTCACAAGAGTTCAGACCTGAGCTCTTAATGACAGCACTCTTTTGTTCAAAAGGGGGAAGCCTAGTACATAATAGAACCAGAAATCAACCAGCAGATTTGTTTGTCTTCATAGGCAATGCTCCATCACTCATACAACATCTTTTATATAAAACAGAAACCTTAATGGAAAAAACTCTCTTACCGAAATAACCCATTTCTCTCCCTTCTCTCAGAACTCATATCTGATATGCCTTTTACTCTCAGATTATAATATCTTTTGAATTCATCAATAATTAATTGTTTCTCACCATTTCCATCACTATTAGAATGATCCAATCCAATACCATCTTTCAGTAGGATAACTGTAGTAACTTAGCTCATTTCCTTGCTTATACATTACTTAAAACCTGGATCTAATGCTCATGAGAGCACCCAAGGTGGTCCTTTTAGTACCGATTAATTTTTGGCCAAAACCCTACTATAGCTTCGCAGTGTACATGGAGTAAAGTGCAGTCTCTTTCCAGTGCTCTGCAAAGCTCTCTCTAATCAGATCTCTGTCCCCTTTTCTGATTTGGCTCTTCTCCCACCGTTTCCCCCTTCATTCATTCTGCTCCAGTCACACTGATCACCTTGCCATTTCTCAAAACAAGGTAGGATTTGGTCCTCAAGCTTAAGGCCTGACTTCTGTACTGAAATTCTCTCCTGGAGTCAACCTTTATGGAAATAGCCATCTCTTTACTTCCCTTATCTCTTTCAGTTGTTTGCTGAAATGTCAGTGAGCTTGCCTTGACACCCAGTGTAAGACTGAAAATTCCCTCCTCATTGGTCCAAGTCAGTTTCTACCCTACAGTCCTCAGCCCCTTTATCATACTTTGCTTTTTCCTTTTTCCCCAACTCTTTTAATCTGATAACAAATCATGTAATGTAGTGATGTATTATTTATTGTCCATCATCCATTTTTAGAAAATAAACTCAAGGAGGTAGGTTCTTTAGTCTGTGCTATTGACTCTTGTATCCTAAGCAGTAAGAAGAGTGTCTGCAGATAAAGGTTTGTTGAAGCCATGAATGAGCTACTCGTGGAGGCAGAGTTTCCATATTGTATAAAATTTGGAAAAAGACCAATCTGGTTTTGTAATGAATGCAGGACCTACAACTCCCTACTTTTGTGACTTTGAGCAAATTAGTGGCTAAGAGCCCCCATTTTCTCTGAAATGAGGAGCAGACTGTCAAGATCTCTTGAAACAACCGTCATTTTTGACAGTGGCATGGTAATTGGAATTCCAGCATCTGGGCACTGGAGTTTAGCCAAGAAGTAGCAGTTTACCAAAAGAGGGGCAATGTTGTTTCTGATCATGTGGACTCCAGCTACATTTTTAATTAAAAAAGTTATTTATTTTATTTTTGGCTGCGCTGGGTCCTTATTGCTGTGTGGGTTTTCTCTATTTGCAGCGAGCTGGGGCTACTCTCTAGTTCTGGTGCGCAGGCTCCTCTTGTCCAGAGCGCAGGCTCTGGAACATGCAGGCTTCAGTAGCCGCCGCTCGTGAGCTCAGCTGTGGTCCCAGGGCTCAGGACACAGGCTCAGTACTTGCGGCACACCGACTTAACTCTACCGCAGGGTGTGGGATCTTCCTGGATCAGGAATCAAACCCGAGTCCCCCGCATTGGCAGGCAGAGTCTTTACCACCAAGCCACCAGGGCAGCCCTCAGCTACATTTTTAAGATGCGTTTATAGCTTCTCTTAAAATAATAATGAAATAAGTGGAGAACTGCCACTGTGAGCAAGTCTGCTTCCTTCCCCCTTCCCCATGCAGTGGTTGTTCTCCCTTCAGTTCCAAGCATGGAGCACCATGCTATCTCCATATTTCTTTATTCTCATAAGTAGAGCCATTCTTTTGGTATCAAGTTACTAGGACAAGCCAGACGTTCAGAGTAGAAAATACTCAAATGAACTTATTTACAAAACAGAAAGAGACTCACAGACTTAGAGAATGAATTATAAAAGGGTGAGGGGAAGGGACAGTTAGGGAGTTTGGGATGGACATGTACACATTGCTATATTTAAAATGGATAACCAACAAAACCTACTGTATAGCACAGGGAACTCCGCCCAGTGTTATGTGGCAGTCTGGACAGGATGGGGGTTTGGGGGAGAATGGATACATGAATCCTTTGCTGAGTCCTTTGCTGTTTACCTGAAACTATCACAACATTGTTAATTGGCTATACCCCCGATACAAAATAAAAAGTTTGATTAAAAAATTTCCGTGTGGAATATAAGTGGTTGGTATGAGTGTGTGGGTGGGGGTAGGTGTTCACTAAATGTTGAAGTATACTTTGGGGTACACAGAGTCACTTTCAAAAACCCAAAAATATAAATTGGAAAAGTTATAACTGTGAAATAATAGCCATATCTTTTTACTAGACCTTTTTCTGCCAGAAATAGAATTATTTCTCTCTTGCATAATCTGTTTACCAGTTTTGAGTTCATCTTATATTGCCAAAAAGAATAAACTTAATATTCCTCTGAATAGTTGTGTGTGTATGGACAATTCAATCTGCCCTCTTATTTCTAACAAGAAACATATTAGGTAACTAAGAATCAAATAATGGTACCATTGCAGGGAGTCTATCAGTGAAGTTCTCTTACTGACATCAGATACTTCTCTAGAACATTTTGCAGACTTATCATTTCAACTTACCTCCCAAGGATTGTAAAGTTGGAGTGATGAATCTCTCTGGCTAATTTCAATCTCTTATTTTTTCTCATTTAGTATTTGGCCTCCTTGATCTATAGGTCCCAGGAAACTTGCTATCATTCAGCATTTTTACTCAGCCCTTAAAAAAAATAAATTTGACTCAGTTCTAATGAGATGGATGAAACTGGAGCCAATTATACAGAGTGAAGTAAGCCAGAAAGAAAAACACCAATACAGTATACT
>SJYF01007252.1:4314015-4324363 GCA_006410515.1 Procapra przewalskii | reverse complement strand
TAAGGTCCGTCTAGTCAAGGCTATGGTTTTTCCTGTGGTCATGTATGGATGTGAGAGTTGGACTGTGAAGAAGGCTGAGCACCGAAGAATTGATGCTTTTGAGCTGTGGTGTTGAAGACTCCTGAGAGTCCCTTGGACTGCAAGGAGATCCAACCAGTCCATTCTAAAGGAGATCAGCCCTGGGATTTCTTTGGAAGGAATGATGCTAAAGCTGAAACTCCAGTACTTTGGCCACCTCATGAGAAGAGTTGACTCATTGGAAAAGACTGTGATGCTGGGAGGGATTGGGGGCAAGAGGAAAAGGGGACAACCGAGGATGAGATGGCTGGATGGCATCACTGACTCAGTGGACGTGAGTCTGAGTGAACTCCGGGTGTTGGTGATGAACAGGGAGGCCTGGCGTGCTGCAGTTCATGGGGTCGCAAAGAGTTGGACACGACTGAGCAACTGAGCTGAACTGAAGGGAATGAGAAAAACTCAGTAGCTTAGCTATGCAGTTGTATGAAGAAGATTAGATTTTTGGACTTACTATTTTCTAAATTTACAAGATATTCACTACCCTACAGTAGTCTAAGGCATGATTTATAGCCAGATAGACATGAGTTCAAATTCAGTATTCAGTATCTTGTTTATAAGCTATATAACCTTGGACATGTTTAATATCCCATATTGTTTAATATCCCACTTTACCGTCTGATCCACCAGGCAAGTCTGAATCTTAGAACACTCACTACAAAATTTAAATACTAGTTAGCATTATGTGTATTGAGTGACTCATTGGATTTTTCTACCAATTTCAGTTTGTTTTTTGAAACACTAAATTGAAAGCAAAGTTAAAGCTTCATGTTTTTGGAACTTTGGCAAATCCGATCAAGAATCTAACAACTTAGCTAGCCATCCTGGCAATATCATTCAATCTTTTTGAGCCATTTGGGACTCATTCATTTCAGTTACTCTAACCTCCACAAAGTGCTAAATATCTAATAGAAAAAAACAAAGAGGCATGTTTAATCTGAATTTCTGTGTGTCTGTGTTAGGATAGGATAGTCTCTGCTGCAGTAACAAACTCTTAAGTTCCAATTACTTAAATATATAAGGATTTATTTCTTGCTCACGCAAAATTTAGTGCAGGTTGAGTATCTCTCAGTAGAAGCTTTAACCCAAATAGTGACTCTACCATTCGTCCCTGTTGTAGTGGATGTAGAATGGAGAAACATAATATTTTTAAGAATAAAACTTGAAAGTAGATTAAAACACTTCTGTCCACACTGTATGAGCCAGACTCAGTCACATGTTTACAAAATAACCATAAAAACATGTTGAGAAATGTAGCCTTTCTGTTTATACTTGAAGAAGAAATGATATAGTAAACATATAGCATAATCTGTGCTATAGTGTACAGGGAAATATAAACTTCCCTAGAAAGCTTTTTCTAGACAGCTAATTGAACTGTTTGCAAAATCATTTTTATATGGTGAAGTAAATATTTATTTCACATACATGAGTAGGTAGCTTGTCTTATTCATCTGTGATGATGTTTCTGGTACATATCTTCAATCATAGCATCTAAGTGGTCTTTTCTGAAAACATGTGAATTACACATGGAGTTTTACACATGCCTTTAATATTTTATAGACTACCACACAGAGGAAATGAGTTATTCTATGTGACATCAGATGACAGAACTGTGGGCTAAGAATATATACTGAAGAAAGGTAGGTTTCCTTTCAATCTACAGAAAGCCGCCCCAGGAAGATGTGTTCATTTGGTCACAGTGACTTCTCAACATCTAGATATATTTCAGTAGTGCCTAACAGCAAGATAAAGTTGAAAGAGATAATCTTTGAAGTTAAAATCTTCTGAGATTAAATTCTAGTTCCATCAGCTGCTAACAGCTAGTCACTGGCAGTGTGGCCTTAGCATATGCTAATGACCTTCGTAGGGCTTCATGCTTGCTGTAAACTTTGCCCCCTCATGCGAAGAGCTGACTCATTGGAAAAGACTGATGTTGGGAGGGACTGGGGGCAGGAGAAGAGGACGACAGAGGATGAGATGGCTGGATGGCATCTCCAACTCGATGGACGCGAGTCTGAGTGAACTCTGGGAGTTGGTGATGGACAGGGAGGCCTGGCGTGCTGCAGTTCATGGGGTTGCAAAGAGTCGGACACGACTGAGCGACTGAACTGAACTGATGCGATTTTATCTGTCAAATTTCTTGTGACATCAATTCTGGTTGACTCAAGCAGGAAAGGAATTTGTGGACAATATTGAATAATACACAGAATTAACAGAAATGTAGCAGAACAAAATTAAGAGATAGGCAAAGCCTAGAGTGAGTAGGACTAGAACCATAGCCAAAATCACACCATAGGAACTAGCAGGTGCCAGTGCCACTGGGCACAGTTGCCACAGACAGCACTGTCACCCCTGTTGATCCTCCTACTCTGGACGCTGATTAGCAATTGCAGATAAAATGTATTATTTTCTAGTTAGACTACTGTGTCTTTCTGGCAAGGTTCAAAATTTTAGGCCAGAACTTCTCTTTGCCTAAGTCTCAGCTGCATGCCATGAATATGCTGGCAGAAGGTGGAGAAAAGTGAGTATTGGACTTATCTCTCACCAATATGTGAATAGTGGGGAAATCCCCAATAGGGAAAAAATCTAATTACTAGACCTCCCAAAGTCAGTTGCTAGATATGACACTTTCTGCATCCTTAGGTTAATATAAGACTTACTAATGGTGTAATATAATATTTCTAAAGTGCTGTCTCACTCTTAATCCCCTTTCGTGGGCAGTTTGCTAAGCCCTGACACCACATACTTTGCTGATCAGACTAACACTCTCGGTTATAAAACACACAAACCCATACCAGAGATGCCCAGGGAAGGCCCATTCTTTGTTAAAGGGGAAAAAGTCTTCAAAATACCCAGTCCCCAAGAGGCTATGAAACCAAGCTAATCCCGCCCACCTGCTCTGCATAAACCACCTGCTGCAGCTCCAGATGGCTGGCACCCTGTCCTCAGGTGCAAATGCCTATGTGGTCATGCCTCTTAGTCTTCTTGTGTTTGGAGATATTGATGGCAGAAAGTTCTGCCTTTTATTCCTCAGACTCCTTGTGTTGTGTCTGCCACAGTAAAATTATAATTACACATAATGTACTGTTCGTGGGGTTCTCGAGGCAAGAATACTGAAGTGGTTTGCCATTCCCTTCTCCAGTGGACCACATGTTGTCAGAACTCTCCACCATGACCTGTCTGTCTTGGGCTATCCTGTGTGGCATGGCTCATAGCTTCGTTGAGTTACACAAGGCTGTGATCCTTGTGATCATTTTGGTTAGTTTTCTGTGATGGTGGTTTTCATTGCAGAAGCCGTGGGATTGTAGTTCTTGTTCCTTCTGTTTGTACTCTGATGGGTGAGGACAAGAGGCTTTGGAAAGCTTCCTGATGAGAGGTACTGGCTGTGAGAACATGATTTAACTACTGAAAAATTTCCTATCATTATAGGACAAATTGTCTGCACTGTTCTCAGAACATACAGTACTCAATAATTGTTTTATATAACTAGACTATTAGGATATTTTAGAGACCATTTGTGTATTGGATAGGTTTTCTATATTTCATTCAACTCTATAATTCTAGAGGAGCAAGAAAAGTCACATAATATGAATGCTAACTGCTGCTACTGCTGCTAAGTCACTTCAGTTGTGTCCGACGCTGTGCGACCCCATAGACAGCAGCCCACCAGGCTCCACCCCTGGGATTCTCCAGGCAAGAACACTGGAGTGGGTTGCCATTTCCTTCTCCAATGCATGAAAGTGAAAAGTGAAAGTGAATTTGTTCAGTCGTGTCCGACTCTCAGCGACCCCATGGACTGTAGCTTACCAGGCTCCTCCGTCCATGGGATTTGTTGAAGCTCCTAACGACCATAGGTTAGGCAAAGTTTTCTTAGACACAGAAACAAAAGTATAATCCATGAAATAAGAAGTTGATTAACTGTATTTCATCAAATCTGAAAGCTGCATTTTCTACAAAAGATACTGTTAAGAAAAGATCAGACATCTTGGAAAAAAAGCATTCACAAATCATCTATCAGATAAAGAACTTAGAATAAAGAAACCTCAAAGCAAAAGAATAAAAGGAAACCCAATAAATAACATAAAAGATCTGGGAAGACACTTCAACAAGGAAAACATGGAAGGCAAATAAGCACATGGAAAGATCCACAACAAAATTTATCAGTGTCTGTTGCTGTTTAGCCATGCAGTCATGTCCAGATCTTTTATGACTCCGTGGACTGCAGCACACCAGGCTCCCCTGTCCTCGAGATTTCTCAGCCAGGAATGCTGGAGTGGTTTGACATTTCTTTCTCCAGGGGATCTTCTCAACCTACTAGTCAAATCTGCATCTCCTATATTGGCAAGAGGATTCTTTACTACTGATCCACCATGAAGCCATAATTCATCATTAAAGTGAAGTTGTTCAGTTGTGTCCTACTCTTTGCAACCCCGTGGACTGTAGCCCACCATGCTCCTCTGTCCATGGGGTTTTCCAGGCAAGAGTACTTGAGTGGGTTGCCATTTCCTTCTCCAGAAGATCTTCCTGACCCAGGGATCGAACCCAGGTCTCCCGCATTGTAAGCAAGATGCTTTACCGTCTGAGCCACCAGGGAAGTCCAATTCAAGGAAAATGCAATTTTGTTTTACATTCCTATTAGAAAGGTTAAAATTTAAAAGACTAACTAATAAAAATAGATATTATGCATTGGTGTACTATCTTTGGAGAAAATTTCTTAAAAAGTTACACATTCACCTATCTTACCTGCATGCTAAGTCATTTCAACAGTGTCAGACTTTGCAACCCTATGGACTGTAACCCACCATACTACTCTGTCCATAGAATTCTCCAGGCAAGAATACTGGAGTGGGCAGCCATTGACTTCTCCAGGGGATCTTCTGACCCAGGGATCAAACCTGTGTTTCTCGCATTGAAGGCAGATTCTTTAGCATCTGAGCCACCAGAGAAGCCCCACACCTACCTTATGATCTAGCAATTCTATTCCTCAGTATTTTTAGGAGAGAAATAAAAGCATATCCATATAAATGTTGTATATGAACTTTCGTAACACCTCTGCTTTATAATAGCCGAAGATCAGGACTAACACTAATGCCTATCAACAAATTTGTGTGTGAAAAAACTGGGGCACATCCTTGCAATTGAGTACTTACTGGAACAAAAATGAATGAACTGTTGCTACATGCTACAGCATGGATGATTCTCCAAATAATTGTGCTCATTGAGAGAAATAAATCCAAAACGATTATTCCCTTTACATAGAATCTTAGAAAATACAAAATACTCTGATGACAGAAAGTAGACCAGTGGTTGACTAGGGTTGGAGTTACAAATTTACATACTGATACTTTGGATGTAGTCTTCATTATCTTGACTCTGGTTGTGTTCTCACTTTTGCATATACGTGTTAAAATGTATAAATTGTATGCTTTAAGTATGTGCCCATTATTAATGTCAATTATGCCTAAGTAAAGCTGTTAGCAATTTGACAAAAGAAAAAGAGAAAAGATGCTTAATAAGGATCAAATCAGCTAAAGTCCCTAAAGTATATATATATATATATATGTTGGATTTGGCAACTGGCTCAGAGAATTCGCACTTAGTTCAGCAGGAGGCTTAAAGAATGGACAAAGAAGATCAAGGGAAGCTTTGCTGAACTGAGTCTTAGAGGACAAGAAGAAGGTGAATTCAGGAGGGATGTGTTCCAAGAAGAGAGTCTTCAAAGGTGAGAGAGTGTGGCTTGCGAAACTACAGGCTAGGTATGTTGTCAGTTATTGAGTGTTGTCTTTGATCCTCACCCCAGTCTTCCTGTTTTCTGTTAACACTGCGTTGATTTTAAAGCTATGGATTTTGACCATCTTCCCTGCCTCATGAGAAATCTGTATGCAGGTCAGGAAGCAAAATTTAGAACCAGATGTGGAACAATAGACTGGTTCCAAATTGGGAAAGGAGTACATCAAGGCTATATATTGTCACCCTGTTTATTTAACTTATATGCAGAGTACATCATGTGAAATGCCAGGCTGGATACAGCAGAAGCTGGAATCAAGACAGCTGGGAGAAATATCAATAACCTCAGATATACAGATGACACCACCCTTAATATCAGAAAGTAAAGAGGCACTGAAGAGCCTTTTGATGAAAGTAAAAGAGGGGAGTGAAAAAGCTGGCTTAAAACAGTCAAAAAACTAAGATCATGGCATCCGGTTCTATCACTTCATGGCAGAACAATGGGGAAACAATGGAAACTGTGGCAGACTTTATTTTCTTGGGCTCCAAAATCACTGCAGATGGTGACTGTAGCTGTGAAATTAAAAGACACTTGCTCCTTGGAAGAAAATCAATGACAAACCTAGACAGCATATTAAAAAGCAGAGACATTATTTTGCTGCCAAAGGTCCATCTAGTCAAAACTATGGATTTTCCAGTAGTCATGTATGGATGTGAGAGCTGGACCATAAGGAAAGCTGAGTGCTGAAGAATCAATGCTTTTGTACTGTGGTGTTAGAGAAAACTCTTGAGAGTCCCTTGCACTACAAGGAGATCCAACCAGTCCATCCTAAAGGAAATCAGTCCTGAATATTCACTGGAAGGACTATGTTGAAGCTGAAGCTCCAATCCTTTGGCTATCTGATATGAAGAACTGACTCATTGGAAAAGACCCTGATGCTGGGAAAGATTGAAGGCGGAAGAGAAGGGGGTGACAGATGATGAGATGGTTGGATGGCATCACCAACCTGATGGACATGAGTTTGATCAAGCTCCCAGACTTGGCGATGGACTGGGAAGGTTGGCATGCTGCAGTCCATGGGGTTGTAAAGAGGCAGACACGACTGAGAGACTGAACTAAACTGAGGTTTCCTTAGGCGCAGGTATCTGGGATTGTGGGGTAGGGAATCTTATCACATCTGTTTCAATGAGAGCAGACCCTTTAACTGTTTTATATATTAAATGCCTACAAAAGATACAAAAATAACTAAAGAAAATATCACTATTTTGGCTAAAGTAGACTCCTCCTTTCTTGGTCTCTCTCTCTGGCTCTCTGGCTCTGTCTCTCTCTGTCTGTCTCTCTCTCTATATAGTATGTATGCATATTTATATATAAGAAAGCCTGATTACATATATATTTTTTCTTGTTATAGGTATATAAAACAGTCTTTATTGTTTTCATTTTCATTGTTTTGCTTATTTTCCCCCGATACCAGAGCAGTCTTTCCTTTCCATATGTGCTATAGATTTCTATCACTTTTAAAGTTGTCCCAATGAAGTCTCTGCTGATTCCTGCAGCTTAAAGTATTTCTCTTTCTTATGAAAACCCACAACCCTTTATCTTGAAATGCTGCGATGCCAGTCATGTGTCAGAGAATGCTACTGGCATTTTCACATATGTCATTCATTTGATCCTTACAACACTGCTGTGAGGCAGGCGGCATCATCTCTACTACAGGGATGAAAGCCCTGAGGTTCAGATTGCTTACATGACTTTCCAAAATTCGTCTAGTTAGGAAGAGGCAGAGCTAGAAATACAATCTAGGGCTTTTCATTCCAAGCTATATTTTAATTCCATTATGACATTATCACTATACTCCAAAATTATAGCTGTATGATTCTATCCAGGAGTGTTTTCGTTTTTATTGTTTGTTGGTTTTCTTTTTGTTTTGTTACAACACAGCACACTTTCTTTTGAAATACCTTTCAGCTAGATCATAAATTTCACCGGGGACAGTAATGCCTTGTATCAATTTATATAAGGGTCATATGTAAGATGTGATCAATGAATGTTTCAGAAAGTAAAGAATGATGAGATATAAAGAGAAAAGAGGAATGAAAGAACAGAGATAGGAAAAGGGAGAACGAGCAAGTGGCTGGTTCATATTATAGTGAGAAATGCTTATGGTTGGTTGTCTTTTCTGAGAATATAATGCTTTCTAGTCTTTACTAAATGCTGCAGATGAATTCCTTATAGGTTTATTGAGTTTTCATCAAAACAGAAGTATAATTCATTATGGATCTGAATCTCAATACATTTCCACAGTCCCTACTCCATCTGCATTAGATTGCTTTAGGTAATTTGTGTAGATACCTATTGTTATGCCACCAAAAGGATTAGACGTCCTGCTCCTGAGGGGAGCTTTGGCAGAGGTAAGGGAGTATGGCATATTTATATCATTCTTCTTTGTCTCTCAGTCCAAGAAGTTCTAGTTGAGATATGTGGGTTGAGATGAGCCAATCAGAGTCGAGCACATCACAGGCTACAGGAATGGGTATGTGGCTCCATCTCAAGCTAATCAGAAATAACAAATCTACTTTTAAAGTGCTGAGTTTGGGAGAAGGAGGACAAAGACATTTTCTCTCTGGATGCCAGATTTTGACCCACTAATTAATTAAGCTATATTTAAAGAAAGAACTGTGTCTGAAATTTAAAGTGTGTTGAGTCAATAAACTATTTTTAGTTTTAAACTTGCTAGTTTGGGACAGTTTTTCTTCACTGTTCTTTTCAATGTCAGTGTTACTAATACAAAACATTGAGTCTCTTGAAAATATATAAGTTCCCAGAGAAATCTTGGTGTGATAGCATGTCATCGCTTGATAACACACAGGATAAAGCGAGCCACATAGGGTGAAGGTAGCTCACCTCTAAGCTCATGAATAGGCTCCAGAACCGTTGCCATTTTGAAACTGCCATTTACAGAAAGCTTATCATATGCCAGGTAGTCTTGGAGTCCCCTAATGTGTATTTTCTATTTAATTCTCACAATTAGCTCATGAGAAAAGTGGTTTTAATTTTAGGAGTGAGGTAGCTGGGGCCTGGAAAAATAAATAACTTTCTTTGATAGCCAAGCTAGAGTTTGAAGGTTTGACTGCAAGAGTTGCTCTTTCTCTACCACAGAATTATTCTGTTGCATAGACAATAACTGGAAGTAGTGTTCCTATGACTTCTAAAAATACTTCCCTACCAAACAGAGAATATTGACATTGGATATTTTTGTTTGCTCATAATTTTAGAGAGACTAGATTTCTAAGAGCTGATATATTATCTTTCCCCCTTAATTTTTTTTTGGGGGGGTGGGGGTTGATTTTATTGGCACCTTTGCATCACACTCTGAACACAAAAAGATATTTTGGTTGAAATAGTGTGACACTGTCAACCTTGAAATAGGCATTTAAAAAGCCTTTTCATTTCATAAAGCTTTCAGTGTAGAATGTGGATTTATTGTTATGCTTTTCACAACAATTAAAATCTCTATAAATAACATTCTCCATGTTTAGCATTTTAACCTTCCTTTATTGGTAACATGATGCATTCCACATATTTTCCTGAGTGCAGCAGAAGTAAACCATAAATTCAATAAGATGTATATAATATTATTTACATCTCATGTAAGAGCAGTCTCCAAAATGATTCTTTGTGAATATATCAGACCCATGAAGAGAAATATGCTTAGAAATTCAGTTTGTGTATGTAGTGTTTGCTAATTAACATAATTTCATGTAAATTTGTATGAACAAAAACACAGAAATAAAGCTGATGAAAACCTCAATATTTATTTTGAATTATGGGAATGTGGAGGTTTTTTCCTTGTCTATTTTTCTAAATATTAGATTATTTTATGAAAGGTTTAAAGATAATAAGTTTTATTTAAATTTTTTTCTCAGATTTTAATTTAGAAAAATTTCTAAACATTGAAGTCTAATATTACTGTGAGAGGTGAAGAAATAACTACTGCCTGTACAAGCTTTTCATTCAATTATTACTTTATTAATTTCCTACACATTTATAAATATGCAGCATACATCTGGCAATGTGACGGTGCTTGCAGATGTAATAATGTAAATTTGGGAAAGTCCTTGTACTCAGAAAGTGAAAGTCGCTCAATCATGTCTGACTCTTTGCGACCCCAAGGACTATATAGTCCATGGAATTCTCCAGGCCAGAATATTGGAGTGGGTAACCTATCTCTTCTCCAGGGAATTTTCCCTACCCAGGGATTGAACCCAGGTCTCCCTCATTGCAGGTGGATTCTTTACCAGCTGAGCCTCAAGGGAAGCCCTGTCCTCAGTAAGCAAGCATTATAGTCAAGGAGAAGGCAATGGCACCCCACTCCAGTACTCTTGCCTGGAAAATCCCATAGATGGAGGAGCCTGGTGGGCTGCAGTCCATGGGGTCGCTAAGAGTCACACATGACTGAGTGACTTCACTTTCACTTTTCATTTTAATGCATTGGAGAAGGAAATAGCAACCCACTCCAGTGTTCTTGCCTGGAGAATCCCAGGG
>SJYF01007252.1:4291783-4303463 GCA_006410515.1 Procapra przewalskii | reverse complement strand
ATATACATATAAGCATATGTAATATATATATATAATATATAAGTATTTGGAGAGAAAGTAATGTTATAGCAAGCTACAGTTATTTAAAATTTATTAACTATATAATATTTATGAAATGTATTATATAATTTAATATATTATCATTAAAGCTATACTTTGCAAATTGGTTCTGTATAGTCTAAAAGTCATCTGAGAGAATCCCCTGATGGTCCAGTGGTAATGATTCCATGCTTTCACTGCTGCTGCTGCTGCTGCTAAGTTGCCATAGTCATGTCTGACTCTGTGCGACCCCATAGATGGCAGCCCACCAGGCTCCCCCATCCCTGGGATTCTCCAGGCAAGAACACTGGGGTGGGTTGCCATGTCCTTCTCCAATGCATGAAAGTGAAAAGTGAAAGGGAAGTCACTCAGTCATGTCCAGTTCTTAGTGACCCCATGGACTGCAGCCTACCAGGCTCCTCCACCCATGGGGTTTTCTAGGCAAGAGTACTGGAGTTGGTTGCCATTGCCTTCTCCACTTTCACTGCTAGGTTGGCTGATTCAAGACCTGGTCAGGGAACTAAGATTCTGCAAACCACGTGGCACAACCAGAAAAAAAAAGACATCAGAACTCTCTTGGAGCTATAGTTGTTTTCATGTCTTAAAATGAGCATAATCATGAATAATCATAATGTAATTTATGAATTGCATGTATTGTGAAGTGAATATTTAAAGTGAATAGCACAATAGTAGGCATGTCAATAAAAATATTTTTTTGATAAATAACAATAACTCAGAATAATCAGAACATTGCCATCCTTTCTGCCTAGAAAGTCATTTGCTTTCCAGACAGTCCTTAGGGAGGATATTCATTTCTCAGTTTAAGCTCTTGCCCACCTCCTCTTTCCTGATTTGCTCATCTGTAACAACTGCCTCACAGGCAGAGACTGATAAGCTTATAGGCCTTTCCAGGATTTGCCTTTTTTGGATGCTGTGTGGTACCTCCTTACCTACTGACCCCCTCCATCAGGCTGCCAACCCCTCCCTACTATCTCCTTGAGCCCAGGCTTCCAGTATACGTCATTGTACCTAGAGAAAAGAAGGCAGCTGCCCTGAATAGAGACCTCTTTAAGTGCTTGCTACTGCTGTTGATTTATTTTGATGCTTTCATTTTGAAATGTGAGCTATCCCAGGCAAATTGAGATAAGCCACTATGAACTTTATTTGATCCTTTAGAAAACTGTGGTGTTTGGAAATGAAAACCACCACAGAGATTCAAACTCATCTGGCAGACAAGGAGAAAATGAAAGTGATTTGTAAATGCTAAAGCATCCACCGGGGGAAGGTACCAGGGGATTCAACAAAGGTCATTGGAGGGGACATTTCTGTTTGTCTTCATGAACATTTCAGGGAAGGACACAAATTGCATATTAATCACTTACCCTGTACAAGCTAAATTGGAGTGGACAACAAAGTGGGCTGGGAGTGGGGAGAGGGAACCTTGAGAAATGTGGGCTGGGAGAAGAGAAAAACACATTAAGCCATTTTACTGAAAGTTCAGAGCTGTTGTGTATCATTACTCAGAAATGCAAGGTACAGAACATCATTTTTCCTACTCAGTTACTTAATCTTCATTTCCTTTTAGCTATTTTCATGAAGGTGTTGTCCAGGTTAGGTCAGAGGCTCCTGATGATGGATTATTTCTCTTGGTATCTTAGTTTTATGATTTTATCCACTCAGCTTCTCAGCTTCCTTGGGCTGGGTTTGGGCTTAAAGGGTGGTAATAGGCTGACAGGTATCTTTCCTGTGCAAGATAGCTTTTCTTATGTTGCACTCTCCTCTCAACATTCCTTTCCCCTACATGGACTCAGTTCCAATAAGCCCAGCAGAATAAATTGAATCACACTAAATAAAAGACCCCTTCTTAAGAACCTTGCAGTCTTGTGTTAGAAATTTAAAAAATACCCATCTTTCATAGTTATAATCAAAATACAGCCATGCATAATTTTCATGGGTTAGTGGAAGAAAGGACAGAAGAAAGAGACAATAATTAAAGATTTTTGCCAATATCTCTGGACTCAGCTCTTCTCTGTCTACTGTATAAAGCGATTTTCACATAAGAGATCACTTAGAGTTAATTGCCCTCTTCTTCTAGACCATTTTTTTTCTTTTTGTCTTATCTGCTTTCATCTCATAAATTCTTCCTTTCCTCCCTAAAATATATAACGACTACCTTAGAATTGACTAAAATATAGATTTACATAAATATCAGCTACTAACAAGTGGCTTCCCAGGTGGCGCTAGAGGTAATGTTCCTGCCAAAGCAGGAGACAGACACAAGAGACTTGGGTTCTATTCCTGGGTTGGGAAGATCCCCTGGAGGAGGGCATGGCAACCAGCTCCGGTGGGCAACCAGCCTGGAAAATACCGTGTACAGAGAAGCGTGGTAGGCTAGAGTCCATGGGGTCGCAAAGAGTCAGACACAACCAAAGAGGCTGGGCATGCACAAACACATTGAGTACACAATCAGCTAGAATTCTTAAAGTGCAAAATACAAAGTATCAGATTTGGTGTTCCCCATTTTGTCTGATAGGTAGGTAGGAGGAAATGGTAATGATCCCCATCTACCTATCAGGAAACTGCTTTCCTGAGAGGCTATGGCTTGAACATGGAACCCAGACAGAAACATAAATTTCCTATAGAGTCTACCACATTGCCCACCCCTCCTGCTGGACATGACTGGGCACAGCACACCCACACACACGCCTGCTTGAGGCATGGCATTAGTATACTGAAGAGTTTTGCTCCTGAGATAAATATTTATATTTATATAAATATCAGGAGCAAAAACATTTATATCAGGAGTAAAGGAAAGATATACCCATTTAAATGCAGAGTTCCAAAGAATAGCAAGGAGAGATAAGAAAGACTTCCTCTGTGATCAGTGCAAAGAAATAAAGAAAACAATGGAATGGGAAAGGTTAGAGATCTCTTCAAGAAATTTAGAGACACCAAGGGAACATTTCATGCAAAGATGGGCTCAATAAAGGACAGAAATGGTATGGACCTAACAGGAGCAGAAGATACTAAGAAGAGGTGGCAAGAACACACAGAAGAATTGTACAAAAAAATCTTCATGACCCAGATAACCATGATGGTATGATCACTCACCTAGAGCCAGATATCCTGGAATGTGAAGTCAAGTGGGCCTTAGGAAGCATCACTATGAACAAAGCTAGTGTAGGTGATGGAATTCCAGTACAGCTATTTCAAATCCTAAAAGATAATGTTAAAGTGCTGTACTCAATATGCCAGCAAACTTGGAAAACTCAGCAATGGTGAAATGACTGGAAAAGGTCAGTTTTCATTCCAATTCTGAAGGGCAATGTCAAAGAATGTTCAAACTACCATACAATTGCACTCATCTCACTTGTTAGCAAGCTAATGCTCAAAATCCTCCAAGCCAGGCTTCAGGAGTATGTGAATCATGACCTTCCATATGTCAAGCTGGATTTACAAAAGTCAGAGGAGCCAGAGTTCTAATTGCCATCATCCGCTGGATCATCAAAAAAGCAAGGGAGCAAAACAGCAAAAACATCTATTTCTGCTTTATTGACTAAGCCAAAGCCTTTGACTGTGTAGATCGCAATAAACTGTGGAAAAATCTGAAAGAGATGGGAATACCAGACCACCTGACCTGCCTACTGAGACATCTGTATGCAAGTCAAGAAGTAACAGTTAGAACCTGATATAGACAACAGACTGGTTCCAAATTGGCAAAGGAGTACATTGTCACCCTGCTTATCTAACTTATATGCGGAGTACATCATGCAAAATGCCATGCTGGATGGAACACAAAGTAGAATCAGGATTGCTTAGAGAAATATCAATAACCTCATATACACAAATGACACTACCCTTATGGAAGAAAGCAAAGAAGAACTAAAGACCCTCTTGATGAAAGTGAAAGAAGAAAGTAAAAAAGTTGGCTTAAAACTCAACATTCAGAAAACTAAGATCATGGCATCCGGTCCCATCACTTCATGGCAAATAGATGGGGAAACAGTGGAAACAGTGACAGATTTTATTTTCTTGGGCTCCAAAACCACTGCAGATGGTGACTGCAGCCATGAAATTAAAAGACACTTGCTCCTTGGAAGAAAAGCTATGACCAACCTAGACAACATATTAAAAATCTAAGACATTACTTTGTCGATAAATGTCCATCTAGTCAAAGCTTTTCCAGTAGTCATGTATGGATGTGAGAGTTGGACTGCAAAGAAAGCTGAGCACTGAAGAATTGATGCTTTTGAACTGTGATGTCCCTTGGACTGCAAGGAGATCCACCAGTCCATCCTAAAGTAAATCAGTCCTGAATATTCATTGGAAGCACTGATGCTGAAGCTGAAACTCCAATTCTTTGGCTACCTGATGCGAAGAACTGACTCACTGCATAAGACCCTAATGCTGGGAAACATTGAAAGCTGGAGGAGAAGGGGACAGCAGAGGATAAGTTGGTTGGATGGCATCACCGACTCAATGCACATAAGTATGAACAAATTTCAGGAGTTGGTAATGGAAAAGGAAGACTGGCATGCTGCAGTCCATGGGGTTGCAAAGAGTTGGACATGACTGAGAGACTGAATTGAACTGAGAAACATTTTAAAGGTTAAAGTTTGTTTCCAGCTGTCTTGGCTTTCTCAGTGTTTTTGATTGGCCTCTGTTTGTCTTGGTCTTAACAAAGTTTTGAAAGCCAAAGAAAGTGATGTTTACCGGAAGATACTTGGTCAGCTCCCAGCCTAGTGTTACCATAAATTTTTAACCTTTAAAGAACGTATTGTTTTTCTACAGTGTTTACAAATACAGTTTCTGGACCCCCTTGCCCAGAGTTTCTGATTTAATATATTGAGGTAGATTTAGAAATGTGCACTTCCTTCTAGCTCCCAAATGATGTCAGTGACTCTGACCTGAGGATGCACAGGGCTCCCATGAAGGCTTTCAAGGACCAGTATGTAACTGTTCCAGCTGTCCCTACTCAGAGTCACACACAGGTAAGGAGAAACAAGAGGGCATACCATCCTCTCTAGAATTTGCCACTCAAATTGTGGTAGTGGAGAAGTTTAGCATTATGTGGGAGCATTTTAAAAATACATACCCTCAAGCCCTGTCCCAGACTTTTATAAATCTGCATTTTAAGAAAACCTCTAGGTAGTTCATATATACACTAGAGGTTGAGACATAGTACTTTAGCACAGACTAGTTAGTTATTTGGTAAATTTCATTTATTTCTCCTGTCCTTCTTTCTGTTCTATAGCTGGTGGACCCTGTTTGAGAAACTGCATCCTAAAATGGGTAGTGGTGCTTTATGGTTCAAGCTTATTCATGTTAATAAGGGTGGGAAAGAACTCTGCTAGAGGTTTTGACAAATCCAATGTAATTCTATTTGCTAAAATATAATGTTCCTAAACCTCTGTATTATACGTGAATTTTTATTCTTTAAGTAACGAAATTCTTGTTTTTAAGTAACAGGAATCCAAACACGTTAGGCAAAAAGAGAACTTACTGGAAGAATAATGGGGAATTCCTGAAATTGTAAAAAAGTAAGGTTTTAGTTAGACCTTTAGAACGCGTGAAGCCAATACTACAAAAACTTCCAGAATGCTCAACTTTGCATTCTCGTCTTCCTGCTTCCGTCTCTCAGAGAGACTACACACCTGTATGTGTTCCAACCTCACCCCTGTGGGGGGTCTGAAACCTTTCCTTAGATTCTCAATCAAAAAATCCTAAAGTAGGATTTCAGTTGTCCTTACTTGAGCCTTATTTCCACACTTGAACAGATCTACCTTGAGACAAGGCACCTTGACCACTGGTTTCCATAGAATGATAAAGAAAGTTCAAAAAGCGGGAAAGGAGGAGTGAGTGGGAAATAAGATCAGTAGATGTCAGCATGTGCTGTAGTAGCATTTCAGTGGCTTGACAGTGTTTATTTCTCCTTCACTTCCCAGTCCCACTGGACATTTGGTAGGTAGCCTGCTATACAATCAGAGAAGGCGGTGGCACCCCACTCCAGTACTCTTGCCTGGAAAATCCCATGGGTGGAGAAGCCTGATAGGCTCCAGTCCATGGGGTTGCTAAGAGTCAGACATGACTAGGTGACTTCATTTTCACTTTTATGCATTGGAGAAGCAAATGGCAACCCACTCCAGTGTTCTTGCCTGGAGAATCCCAGTGCCATCTATGGGGTCGCACAGAATCGGACACGACTGAAGTGACTTAGCAGCATTAGCTTCTATACAGTGGCACCTCAGAGCCATCCCCTGAGATAGCTGCAAGAGAGAGAGTATGACCGATCACTTGATAATTCTTAAGGAACAAGCCTGGACGTGGTAAACACTTCTATCTACACCCCACTCTCCAGACCACAAGACTATTCCTAGTATAGACTGTGGGCTCAAAGTGGAAAGGAATCAAAACTGGTGGACTGACAGTGTTTTCCCTGCCGTATGTTAATAGGTAAATACAAATCCATATGGAAACTATACTATCAAGAGCACATTTAAACTGACCTTGTTAAAAGATAGACTGAGCTCATTAAACGTTTTAAGAGTTTAATTGAGAACAGATCAGTTTATATCAGGCAGTGGCAACCATAAGCGGTTAGAAGTGTCCACTGACAGAAACGAGGAGAAAGATTTTCTTTTTTTAGAGAGAAAAGGTAGAGACAAAGCAAGGAAAACATTTGTCTGTAGCTTAACCAGCTGCATTATTTGGGAAAATCTCCTGGGCTTTTCTGGTGGGTTGTCCTTAGATTTTGACTTTTTAACTGTGAAGCATCTTTAGCCTCAGGTTTACGTTTGCTTACATAGGCCGTTACAGCATTAAAGTCACCTCAATCTGATGGTCTCCCTATTTGATTAACAGCCTTGATGTTCATCTGATTTGGTCAAAAGGGTCTGCTCACATATGTATAACTGTCTTTAATCTACTTTCAGGGGAGACATTTATTTTACTCTTTATTTCCTTGTAGTTTTTCACTGATTGTCCCTCAGAGCATTGCCATTCTCCACTCTGAAGATACTTCTGAACTTCATTACTTTCGTCCCTTCCTTTCTCACTCAAGTAGATAGCTTTGTTAGACCAGTAGATTCTGTTTACCCTGACTTGCTAATTCTGCTGTTCTTACTGGAGAGTCTTGGAATATACTCTTAGGGGGCATTTGCTTGTTAGAGATATTAAAGCAATTTGCTATTAGCAAAACAATTACCAAGTTTTGCAAGCAATTTACTTTTCAAAACAATCATTCAATGAATATTTACTAAATTCTTATTATGAGCTAAGATGTGTTCTAGACCTAAGAGCAGTGAAAAGCAGCTTTGTTTTATGGATTCTATATTATGGTGGGAGAGTAGACAGGCAGTAGATAAATATATATGTAAAAATAATAAATAAAAGAAATAACAAGACCATGATTAATATGGTACAGGGAATTAAAATAAGGTGGCCTAATAAAGTAAGTACTTTACATTGGGTGCTTCTCTCTTTTCTTAAAAGATCAATGAGAGAGACCTAAATGGCGCAATATATCCATATATGTCAAGATCATAGAAAGAAGCTTCTAGAAAGAAGGACTCTTCAATCCAAAGTTCCTAGGGTGAGCTTCCTCCTTCACTTCTTTCTCGCCGTAGATGCTCTTCTCACAGTCCCCATGCCTTTTCAATTATGGTAGACTTATAGACAGCCTAAAAAATGATTAACCTTATTCCTTTTGTTTAGTTAGTTGAAGAATCAGGATTCACATGAACAGCTATATGACAGAAAATTTTCAATAACAAATATTTAGTGAGGCTTTAATAATAATGGCAAACAACTGTTAAAAATTTACTAAATGACAAGGATCATGCTTGTTACGACAATACGAAGTCATTTAAGACACAGCGATCTTGTCTTCAGAGTTCATAATCGATTGGAAATGACAAATATTCCACAAATGTATTCCATTCTTGTGTTATAAGTCAAAAGTGGAAGTAGGATCAGATATACAGAGGTAGCACAGATGAAGAAGTTACTTACTCTCCAGGCATAATGATGGCCGAGGTTTCTAAAAGAACTAGGGTTTGATTGGGCATTGCAGCGGGGGACACAGTAGAAAATTAGGGGAATAGGACTTTCACAATTTACAAACAGTGCCTCAGTCTTCTGCTTTATGACTGATTAGGTTTAATCCTTCAGATTAGAAGTCAGAATGCATTCCATATGTAGCACAGACATTTAAGCTATGCAAAACTGTTCATTAGCCATCACGATCAAGAGATGCTATTAATATTTAATTGTCTCAAAGATCTTAATTCTATGCAGGAAGTCAGAGATTTGTTCCATCAGACTGCATGCCATGTACTCAGAGCAACATGGAATTCTCAACCCATACTAGCAGCTGTGATTGAAGACCTTTTTTACACTGACTGAGACTAAAGTGAATGATGAAATTTAAGAAATTATGTTTGTTTTTCCTTAACTAAAACACAGTTGTTTCACTTTACTGTACCTTAACTCTGTTGTTTTAAGGTACCCTTCAGTGGAATATAGAATATACCCCTTTAAAGGAACAATGTTTTCTTATCTGACTCTTTCCCTTCAAAGACTAATTTATACTGCAATGTCTGACCAAAATATGCTTCCTTTAAGAAAAACTAAAAATGAAGAAGAGCAAGTCCTAAAAATTCTTTTAAACTTTGAGGCATTTGCTTCAAAATGTCAGAAACTCCAAGCACTTACTTATACATCTAAGAACACAGAGGCTCTTATTTACTCAAAGTAATTACCTGAAAACTTGGTAAAGTTCAACATTTTTAGCTGAGTACTACCAATACTCAGAACCTCACTATTTGACAATTTATCCAAAGAAAGATATTTGGTCAAAAAGACGTTGTTTGTAGATATTCACTGCCACTCTTTGTGGCAATATTTATTACATTTATATATGAAGTAATGATTGCATTTAGCTTGATATTTAGGCTACTATTACATTGACAGTGAAGTCGCTCAGTCGTGTCAGACTCTTTGCGACCCCATGGGCTGTAGCCTACCAGGCTCCTCTGTCCGTGGGATTTTCTAGGCAATAGTCCTGGAGTGGTTTGCCATTTCCTTCTCCAGGGGATCTTCCCAATCCAGGGATCGAACCCAGCTCTCCCACATTGTAGACAGACGCTTTACCGTCTGAGCCACCAAGGAAGTCAACATTGACAATAGTATCTTTAATTTCACTCGGCAACTAATAATCTGAATGCTTTAAGTAGTTTACATAGTAATATTTCTCTGGATTTAGAATCTCCAGGGCATTCACAAATAAGAGAGAGGCTGTATTCTTAAGGTGCTGGCTAGCTATGAAGAAGAGATAATCTGCAAAAGCAAGTAATATATGCACTTTAAAAATGAAGAACATGAGAGTCATATGTAGTTTAAAAACAATCAACACATCTGCCAGTTGCTTTACTGTATATACAACACAATCCTTGGACTCATTAGTGTTTAAATACATCTCTGGGTTGTCTGCGTGTCTCAGATATGTAGTAAATGTAGCAATTTTTCAGCTAAAACAAAGCCATTCCTTGTAGGGATAGATAATTGAGGCCAAAAAGTCCATGAGCTATTAACAGCTTCTATTGTTTAACCACATCTCTACATTAGAGAGAATTAACAGAAAATGGATGTTGGTAATTAAAATGATAAATGTTACATAGTCAGCAATGTTTCTGTATTTGTTTAAACTAGTGTGGAACACCTTTTTTTGTGTTTCCTTGACCTTGTGCTTCTGAAGGGTCCTAAATGGATTTTAATAAAACATAGGGTTATAAAATTACTGAATTTATAGGTTGAGCTGCTGTGCATTTCTTTCTTGGGTAGGGTATATCAACCTGTAAGTGTAAATTCTGCCTATTCATTGTGAGAGATGCTAAATGAGTCAATATTGCATCAATAATTCAAGGCATAATTTAGCTACATAATTGTATTTTATTTCATTAATGCTCTCAACCACTTTGGTCTAAAGCATATCTGTTCCAATGTAACAGTGCTATTGGACTCCTTTTTATACAAAGCTTTGCAGTTATTAGCATTCTGAAATCACAAGAAATATAACAAATACAGAGAAAAATAATATGGCAAAAAGAAGGTCCAGATTACATGGTAAATTAAAAAATATATATGAGAGCTTTTTTCTTCTTTTCTGTATAGATACCATTCCACTCGAAATACTTGGATTTCCCTTAGCCAGGCTTATATTTAATTCTGAGCTTTTGTCATCAAGTTGTGACCTCCAGAGCAAATATGAAATACCTGCCATCACAATAATTATAAATACAAGTTTCAGGTATATGATTTTCGAGGAGCTTTGGTGAGTCCATTATCTCCTGTGCTCTTTGTAATGGTCTTCTGCCTTTAATGGTGTGGTTCATTACACTTTAGCAAAAAGGAGGGTGAGGCACAAAGATGCTGTTTTCTTCCAGCCCCCTACTGCTGCTGCTAAGTCGCTTCAGTCGTGTCCGACTCTGTGTGACCCCATAGACGGCAGCCCGCCAGGCTCCCGCGTCCCTGGGATTCTCCAAGCAAGGACACTGGAGTGGGTTGCCATTTCCTTCTCCAATGCATGAAAGTGAAGTCGTGTCCGACCCTCAGCGACCCCATGGACTGCAGCCTTCCAGGCTCCTCCGTCCATGGGATTTTCCAGGCAAGAGTACTGGAGTGGGGGGTCATTGCCTTCTCTGCCAGCCCCGTATTACAAGCTGGCAATTGGGGGCTGCAGGGGATGGGTGCAGCAGGGAGTGGGGGCAACATTTAAGTTAAGATCTTCTGACTTTGTATCTTTGGACACCTATGTTTGTAGCTCATCCCAGTTGTGTTTAATCTGGCTCTAGTGACATAGCACATTTTGTTTTTTTTTTGGCTTTCCATGGCTATTTGATGCAGGCACTGTAAAAAATCTGATGGGAATATTCCCATTTCGTAAAGGATAAGTGTGTTCCTAGAGTTTTTCCTCAAACTATTGAGATGTTGTACTTGATTTCATCACAAGCCTGGTTACATTTGTTTGTCCTTGTTGATTAAAATAGAACATTATTTAGGGCAGAATATCTTGTCCAAAGCCTGTTCCTTAGACTCTGGTGTCTATTTGAGCATGGGTCCGAATATGATACTTATGGAACTTGATAGGGATTTCTTCATTAGCTTTTGTCTTTTTATTCTATACAATTGCCTTGATTTTCTTTGCCATTTTCCTAGAGGAATCATTCAAAATATCAAAATATTAATCCAGAATGAGGCCAAACGCTTAGCATTTTGGTCAATCTAACAAGTAGCATGCCTCAGTTAACTTCATTGAGGTGAGGTGAGGTGAAGTCGCCCAGTCGTGTCTGACTCTTTGCGACCCCGTGGACTGTAACCTACTAGGTAGGCTTCTCTGTCCATGGGATTCTCCAGGCAAGAATACTGGAGTGGATTGCCATTTCCTTCTCCAGGGGATCTTCCCAACCCAGGGATCGAACCCAGGTCTCCTGCATAGAAGGCAGGCTTCATTATTCTAGTGTATTTTTTTTTATTTTTATTATTATTGTTATTTCCCTACATTACAATATTGTATTTGTTTTGCCATACATTGACATGCATTGGCCACAGGTGTGCCCAATCTCCCAATGCCGAAGCCCCTTCC
>SJYF01007252.1:4226173-4237991 GCA_006410515.1 Procapra przewalskii | reverse complement strand
AGTGATTTTGGAGCCCCCAAAAATAAAGTCTGACACTGTTTTCACTGTTTCCCCATCTATTTCCCATGAAGTGATGGGACCAGATGCCATGATCTTCGTTTTCTGAATGTTGAGTTTTAAGCCAACTTTTTTGCTTTCCTCTTTCACTTTCATCAGAGGCTTTTTAGTTCCTCTTCACTTTCTGCTATAAGGGTGGTGCCATCTGCATATCTGAGGTTCTTGATATTTCTCCCGGCGATCTTGTTTCCAGTTTGTGTTCCTTCCAGTCCAGCGTTTCTCATGAGGTACTTTAAGCATCCAGTATTTCATTCTCTTGTTTACATGCTGCACTGTTCTTGTTCATGTCAAGTGGCCAATTTACATGTGAATCTTGGTGATTCCTTGCTAAGCCAACTTGTTCATTTACTTAACACATTCTGTTTCTCTTTTCTGCGGCCTCATGTTTATGCAGTTTGGCAGTCCTTTAAATTGAAGGTCATTTTCCCAACACATTTTCATAGATTTGTGTGGAGAGAACCAATATTATTTCCCTCTTCAACTCTGTATAAATTGCCTTTGTCTTTCTGATTCCATATCATGCTATAAAGGTACACCCAATTTGTGTGTTTTGAATGCCAAGTGGATCTGAGCTGGGAGATTAGAATTCTGGGTTCTGTAACTAATTCTCTTGCAATTTTGTGACTTGAGGACTATAACTCATTATTCATTTAGACAAATGTGTAATAAGTACCTCTGAAAAGACCACAATAATGAATAAAATGTAGCTCCTATTCTCCTTAAGTTCACAGTCTAATGGTAAAAACAAATGCAAAGAAATCAGCAAAGTACACAATGATAAATGAATTATCTTCAAAACATGCAAGAACACTGGGTATACCATAAGGAATTCTGCCTACAGCTTTATTGAACTGTACTTATTTTTAGAACTGGGTCTTAGAGGCTGTATTACATTGTCAGCAACAGGAAAGGAAAATATAATTCAAGGAGGGGTAAATGAAGATTTTCAGGAGCAAGGAGGAGAAAGAATAGAGATAAGACTGGGAGGTGAACCCCTCTCAGTTCTGTAGCATCAAATTTGGGACAGCTATTTTTCATATTATCACCACAAAAAATTTATAATTATTTATTTATATGGAGTCTTTTTTTTTTTTTTTNNNNTTTTTTTTGGCCAGAGTATGTCTCTCTTTAAATATATCATGAGGTTAGAGACCATGTATTTTTGTTATTGTATAAGTGGCATCTTTCACCTACATGACAGATATATTTTGAAAGAATGAATAGATTGATATTTATAGAACAGGAACACATTCATATTCCATGCAAGAGATGTGCATGACTCTATTTCTATTATTTCTGCTTTGGAAAGATCACAGTAAGAGCAGAATGAGAGGCAAAGTGAAGGCAGGAGACACAAGGCATGACAAGCAAAAACCAAAATATATTTTTAAGTCATGTGTAAAACTAATAAACAATTTTCTTTCCATAAAATGACTAATGGATATGCATACTGAAAACAAGGCCAATGATCAGGTGACTAGGAGGTTGGTTCTGTTTCCCCACTTGGGTACTAGGTCATTCGAGGCAGTTTAATCTTTCTGGATGTCAAATTCTTCACCTATTAAGTTAAACAATTAAAATGCAGTTATCTCTAAATCCCTGTGTAGTTTTAACATTTCATGTGATAAAATAGATAACCAAGCAATGAGGGATATAGGAATGGAAATATTAATGGAAAGAATTCAGAAGAAATACATACTGTTATATAAATGGCATGCGTTTTTCAAATGCATAGTTCATGTTGATCGATCAGTGTTGGAGTATCTTCTTTTCTTTCTTAAACTATGCTCTGTTTCTGTCTGGGAACAGTTTTTCCACTGGAATATTAGATGTCAGTGCACAAATGTCTTATGCTTTCTCACAGGAATGTATGACATGTCTGGGTGTTCAGGTTGTGTACTGTACAAAGAAGGCACACCTTAGGGTAATGCTATTTACATCCTAAATGTAGAGGTTTGGGGCTTTCAGGCCAACTTATGGAGCAGCAAGGGCATCGTGCTCAGCTGTGATCTTGTCTCAGCTTTTTTTCAGATGTACTCTGCAGTTGCTTTCTCGTACCGACCTTTACTCTGAGGCCTGATTCTTTCTCTTCATTCAGTTCTGAACTTGACGCAATCGTCTTACCTGAGTAGGAGGATGGAAGGGGGCAGAATGTATTGTGTAGTGAAGGCAAGTGTGTGTCCTTGTGGCGTCTGGGTGTGTGTGGAAAAGGCTACATTGGGGCATATGTACACATTCTGCCAGTGTGCTACTACTGGATTATGAAAAGCTGTTCTGAGCATAGCTGTGGAGGAGCTGAAATGTACATTAAAAACTATGCCTGATGAAAAGACGGTTTGTTCTAATTTGCACAGAAATGTTTCATTGGGTAAGAAGAAATCTTTGTCTTTTTCTTTAATGTTTCTTCTAGTGTAGCCACAGGCATTCAGCCCTTTCATCTGAGCAACTCTGTTTACCCATCACTGTTTTGGACCAATTTTGTGTGGCCATCACCATCCACTCTCCCTTTACTACAAGGAATCCAAATGGTTCAACTCTTCTCTGACTCACTCTACTGTTATGGTAGAGTTATGTTCTACTTAGTGCTGTGTCAAGAACAGTATTGGGCATAAGGAAGCAGAACTTTTAAAGCCATAGTGTATTAATTTACTACTGTAGATTTTTTTTAGGGATGTTGGTTCCTCCGAAATATTTAGAAACACCTTTCAGACGGACTTTGATATTTAGCTAAAGTGCTCTGTCAACGATCACACAGTCAACAGATGGTTTGTATAGAGAGGTGGGTGACGTCACTCATTCAGCATTAAGTAAGGTACCTATTGAGAGCTTCTGTGTGTCATGCCACACTTCCAGATAGAATTTTTTAAGTATTTGCACTATGAATGATTGTATAAAATGTGTGGTATATATTATCCAGCATAAGAAAATGCAGTCCTATCATTTGGGACAACATGTATGGAACCTGAAGGCTTTAAACTAAGTGAAATAAGTCAGAAAGAGAAAGACAAAAACCATATAATATCACTTATATGTGGAACCCTCCCTTTACCCCCTGAAAGAAAGACAAAAAGCAAGTTCATATTTACAGATACAGAAAACTGATTGGTGGTTATCAGAGGTGTATGATGGGATGGGTGCAATGGGCTAGGGGCTCGCAAGGCACAAACTTTAAGTTATAAGTTAAATAATGATGTGCTGTAATGTAGAGCATGATGAGTATCGTTCTTAATGCTGTACCTTCAGCTCTCCATATCTGCAAATGTGGAACCCATGGATACAGAGGGCTGATACACTGCACCAAGTAAGGGATTTGAGAATCCACGGATTTTGTTATTTCTTGGGGTGGGAGTCTGGAACTAATTACTGGCAGATACTCAGGATGACTGTTTTGCATGTTTGATAGTTACTAAGAAAGCAGATCCTGAAAATCCTCATCACAAGGAAAAAATATATGTTCCTATATATGGGGGCAAATGTGAGCTAAACTTATTGTGGCGATCATTTTGTAATATATAAACATAAAATAATTATATTGTATACACAAAAGTAATGTAATGTTATATGACAATGTACCTCAATTAAAAATAATTAAAATATATATACTGACTCTAATTGTCTCTAAAATCCTCTTGCTGCTATTTAGAACCTATATTTCATTTAAGGAAAACAAATGCAATTATTCAGTTCCCCATACAATCCTAGAAGGATATTTAGAGTGTGGATTATGAGTAAATTTTGAACAAACTTCCCTTAACTGAAGTTTCTCTTTTCATAGTTTCAAGTACCCATGGTCAACCTTGTTACAAAATTTTAAATGGAAAATTCCAGAAATAAGCAACTTATAAGTTTCAAATCGTATACCCTTCTGAGTAGCTGATGAAATCTCACAACATCCTGCTCAGGACATGAAGCATCTTCTTATCCAGCTTATCATACCCATCAGCCACTTAGCAGCCATTTAGGTTATCAGACTGACTGTTACAGTATCACACTGCTTGTGTTCAACCAACCCTTACTTTACTTATTAATGACCCCAACATACAAGAGTAGTAATGTTGAAAATTCAAGTATGCCAAAAAGAAACTGTTAAGTTGCTTCCTTTAAGTGAAATGTTGAAAATTCTCTATAGGAAACAAAACCTGTACACTGAAGTTGTAAAAATCTGTGGTAAGAACAAATCTCCTATCCATGAAATTGTGAAAAAAATTTATTTTAGTTTTGCTATTGTACCTTAAACTACACAAGTTATATTTCTTAGTTAAGACGGAAAGCCATTAAAGTGTACTATGAGATATTTTGAGAGAGAGAGACCATGTTCACGTAACTTTATTATATTGCTATAATTATTCTATTTTATAATTAGTTATAGTGATTAATCTTTTACTGTGCCTAATTCAAGAATTCAACTTTGTAATAGGTATGTAATATAGGAAAAACATATAGTATATATGTAGGATTCAGCACTATCCACAGTTTCAGGCATCCCCTGGGTATCTTGGAAAGTGTGTCCTACAGATAAGAGGAAATTGCTTTATTCAAATATAATTACAATGTGGTTTCCTTGCATATAAAGCTCATCATCAAAAGGACAAACATTAATGTAAATATCTCTTTTAAAATTTCTTAGGTCTGTTTCCTGACACTAAATGTTATTAACTGTTTCCTCCAGGTTCCCAAGGTTTGGATCTCATTTGTTTGCTACACCAATAGAAATAGACAGATATAGTGATATCATGAAAATCACTCAGTGGACTTAGGAAAAAAGTATACTGAATCATTCATTTTTTGTATTTAGTTATTTTTACTTGATTTATGATTGCTTTACAGTATTGGTTTGATTTCTATCATATATCAGCATGAATTGCTGCTAAGTCATTTCAGTCATGTCCGACTCTGTGCTACCCCATAGACGGCAGCCCACCAGGCTCCTCTGTCCCTGGGATTCTCCAGGCAAGAGTACTGGAATGGGTTGCCATTGCCTTCTCCAATGCATGAAAGTGAAAAGTGAAAGCGAAAAGTGAAAGTGAAGTCGCTCAGTCGTGTCTGACTCTTAGCGACCCCATGGACTGCAGCCTACCAGGCTCCTTCATCCATGGGATTCTCCAGGCAAGAGCACTGGAGTGGGGCGCCATTGCCTTCTCCATAGGTATATGTTAATCATTCATTTTTAACACAAAAGGAGATAATATTCATCATCTGTTCAGTATCAACACTATCCCAGGCATGAACTAAGTGAATCTATTCTTTCAAGACTACTGTGAAGTCAGAAATAATGATATCCTTGTTTCAAAAATTAGGAAATTGAGCATCACAAGTGTTAAGTCACTTCCCTAAGGTAAATTAAATCACTGGGGATGGCCATCTCCATCATTTTTGTTCAGGTACTGCAGCTAATGATGAACTAAATTTGGAGGAAACAAATATTGTATTTGGGAAAATATAGTCTCTCAAGAGACTCTCAATCATGAGCAAGATTATACTCTGCAGAAACTTGGGAGAGGGCCATCTGAAGAAAGATGGACATCCCGTTAGTTAGGCTGTGATTTGGGCAAGCAGACATTTCCTGCCCATCAGGTTAGACAAACTCTAGTACCTTAGCTGTGCAGCATTATGGGATGGGGAGGGGTAGGTGTTAGTTGTCCTACCATAAGGAGTTAGAGGTTATCCTTTTAAAAGAATCCTAAAACCAGAGGGATACTTCTGGTATCAGGGAACCCCAAATCTTATAAAAGAGCCTACAGTCCACCCCAACATCTATATTCATGCTGCCCTGGAAACCTTTAGACCACTTTCCCCAGACCTCAGTGTAGAACACATTTAAAGAATTTTGCCTGCCCTGACTAACCAGTGCAGATACAGTAATGACCTAAAGTGATCAAACAGATCCTTTGGGATGAACAATATTCACCATGAATTGATCAGAACACATATATTAAAAGAGATAAACTGTGTGGGACCCAAAGGGACCTCCAGAATTTCTATTTCAGGTAAAACCAGCAATCTAGGCCCATTATCAGGTGCTTATCTGTCTATTACACCCACTAAGAGGGTCAAACACACTGATAGCCCCAATATGCCAGGAACCCAGCCCTAGGCACCTAGGAAAGGAGGTGAGCTTGACTGACATCACATGACCATCTTCCATCTTTTCTAATTAACTCATTTTAAGGGTTACTTTTCTCAAGATAATGGTTAGCAGAGATTTCATGTAAAACATTAACCAATATCAAGAAAGTATGTGGCATGTGACAGAAAAAAAAAATCTGGTTAGCTGGTGAATGTTTGAGCTAATGTTTACAAGGTATTTAGTTGCATAGCCATATGATTAGAAGTGGGAAAGGGGCTTGGAATAGCATTGTACGTGAAGTCACTCAGTCGTGTCCGACTCTTTGCGACCCGATGGGGTGTAGCCTACCAGGCTCCTTAGTCTGTGGAATTTTCCAGGCAAGAGTACTGGAGTGGGTTGCCATTTCCTTCTCCAGGGGGGATCTTCCCAACCCAGGGATTGAACCAGGGTCTCCCACACTGCAGGCAGATGCTTTACCGTCTGAGCCACCAGGAGGCCTAGTGCAGCACTTTACAGAAAACAGAGACAATGCTCATAAATCATGTATTTTAACAAAGCATAGATGTAGTGTTGTGCCTGGGGATGTAAAAAGAGGGTGACCAAGCACCTCTCAACGTTTCTTACCAATGCCCTCCATGCATTTAATTTATACATGTTAGCATTTTAACTTTAAATAGCATTTAAGCTAGTTATAGGGCTTCCCTGAGTGTTCAAATGGTAAAGAATCTGCCTGCAATGCAGGAGACCCCAGTTAGATCCCTGGGTTGGGAAGATCCACTGGAGAAGGGATAGGCTACCCACTTCAGTATCCTTGGGCTTCCCTGTGGCTCAGCTGGTAAAGTATCCGCCTGCAATGAGGGAGACCTGGGTGTAATCCCTGGGTTGGGAAGATCCCCTGGGAGAAGAGAAAGGTTACCCACTCCAGTATTCTGGCCTGGAGAATTCCATGGACTGTAGAGTCCATGGGGTCACAAAGAGTCAGACACGACTGAGCGATTTTCACTGTCAAGCTAGTTATAAGCAATTTATATGATTCTGCATCCATCACAGGATCAGGTTTTATTAATAGCAAAAAAAAAGTTTATTTTTCATGTGCTTGTACTTTTATAAATTTCACATTTGTTATTATATACATAGTGAGATCAGCAACTCTTTTTATAAAGAGATATAGAACTAGATTCATTAGAGATACAGAACTATATCTGTATCTCTATATCTAGAAATATAGAACTTGAACTGACTTATTGGAAAAGACCCTGATGCTGGGAAAGGTTGAAGGCAGGAAGAGAAGGGCGATGACAGAGGATGAGATGGTTGGATGGCATCAGTGGACATGAGTCTGAGTAAGCTCTGGGAGTTGGTGATGGACAGGGAGGCCTGGTGTACTGCAATTCATGGGGTTGCAAAGAGTCAGGCATGACTGAGTGACTGAACTGACTGGCTGATAGAACTATATTGAAATCCCGTATCTAATCTAGCAATAAATCCTAGTATCTCCACCTGCAAAGCACTCCCCAAATCAGAGAGCTTCTCACCACCCTGTTTGTAGTCCCCAGTCCAAGGCACAGTTCCAAGTTATTCAAGAAGATCAATATAACTTCATGACTGAGTTCTTTCCTCTCCTCCTCATTGAAAGAGCAACCAGAAGTAGCTATTAAAAATCATAAGTTAAGTCATAGGCCTCCTTGTTAGAATGCTCTGGTGGATTCCCATAATACGTAGGTAACAGTTCAGACAATTGAGTTGGCACCCTACAATCAGCATCTTCTGAGGTTCCTTTTCTATTTTTCGATCTCTAGCTCTTGCATTAAGTCACACGGACTCTTACACTTCTTTGCCCACTGACTGGTATAGTCTTTTCCTGGATTTAGGCTTGACTCTGGCGTTGTTTTCATGTTTTTTTTCTCTCAGAAGAGCAACCTTTGAGTGGCCTTTCTCAAACACCTCCTCTTCATCTCTTTACCCTGTTGGCTTTTTCTTTGTAGCATTTATCATTACCTGAAATTATTTGGTGTTTTGATTTGTTAATTATCTACTATCTGTGTGCTTTATGAGGAGGGAAAAGCTTCTAGTTTTAATCAAAGCTATTAATTTATTACTGGATGTGTTGATTAATTATGAAATGAAATATTTTAATAATTAGTTAAGATCTGCTAAACTGTTCCATTCCATGTTGTAACGAGGACACGTATTAAAGGTCAGTGATATATGACAAGTTTATCAAGTAAAGAGAGTCAAACAACTTGGAGAAAGTTTGGGGGACTTAGCAGAAACCATGGTGAAGATGACAGAGCTGACATTGATAATGATAGTTGTAATGTAGTTAACAGTTTCTGTGCCAGGCCCTGACTAGGTGTCTTATCTGCCTAAGCTTATTTGACCTTGACAGTTGTATGTATAGGTAACAACTACATTTGTTTTACAAAGAAGGGAACTAAGGTCCAAGAGGTTAAACAATTTTCCAGTTATCAATCTGGGTCTGTCTGAGTCCACAGACTGTGTTTTTAAACTTCCAGCTGTATTTTGTAAGTTATAGCTTGTCCTGGGATAATCCTGCCATAAATATAAACAGAGCAGTGTCCTGAGAATAGCACGTTTTAGATTGCTAAATTGAGCT
Source organism: Procapra przewalskii (assembly GCA_006410515.1). NCBI lineage: Eukaryota > Metazoa > Chordata > Mammalia > Artiodactyla > Bovidae > Procapra > Procapra przewalskii. Next base: position 4,229,250 of record SJYF01007252.1, on the reverse strand, counting down.
CTACTACTTTCTGCTAACTAGGCAGCAGATACATAATTTATTTTCTGTGAGTCTCAATTTTTTCATGTATAAAGTCGAGTAACTTGTCAATGTCATGTGAATATTAAATTAAATAATCTGTGTAAATCACTTAGTACAATGCCTATAACATAGTGATCACTCCCTACAGGCTCTTTTACTCCCCTCAGCCCAGCCCTAGAACTGTGAATCCAATTATGATACATACACGTTTCTCGTTGAACACGTACTGAACATTTGCCAATGAAGGTCATTTTCTTCACAAATTCCACAATCCTATTCAGTCCCCCAGGAGTTGAAATATAGATTAATAGCACATTTAAAAAATCTTTTTCTAAATTCAAGAGCAAATCAAATAAGAATATATTTTTAATTTGGCTTAGTTCTTCAGATTTTAAAATAAAATTTGGTTCTGAAAGCTACCTTAACAGTCACAGGTCCTTCATTATTTTAAAAGGTTAGCAATCCTTGACTGTCTCTGACTAATAATGCACATGGAAGAAAGGAAGTCTATTAATGACAAAGAAATATTTATTAGTTTTATATCAAACTTGATTTATTTTTGTGTGTGTGTGACTAGTTGTTTCCCAGTACATTAGTCCCCTTGATATGTTAATGTGAACTCATCTGACTCTCAGGAGAGGAAAACTTCAAACCTTTTGCCAAAATCACTTTTCTCTTTCTTTTATGCTGCTTTGAGATTTTCCCCAGAAGAGCATGTGACTCTTATTTCTCTTAGTATGACAGTTGTTGATCTATATTTGATGTAGTCAAATTTTTTCATCCCTCTGTGTTTCACGAAGTCATAAGATTCAAAACATCAAGATCTTGCATGATATATTTTCTGTAACTTTTTAACCAATACTATTCTTGTTATTTTGGAGAAGGAAATGGCAACCCACTCCAGTGTTCTTGCTTGGAGAATCCCAGGGACGGCGGAGCCTGGTGGGCTGCCGACTATGGGGTTGCACAGAGTCGGACACGACTGAAGCAACTTAGCAGCAGCAGTCTTGTTATTTATACCGGTGCTGTAAAATACTGACACATTAAAAAACTGCTTTAGAAACATACACAAATATTTCTAATCTTCACTTATTTTATTATTTTCATTATGTGGCTTCTCCTGTTTTTATTCTTGATCTTGGAACTACCAGAATTTCTATTATGATAAATTATATCACTCCTACCCCCCTCTCATTCCAATCTCTAAAGCACAATGCCACATTAGCTTATTTATACTCAAATAATTTAATTACAATGCACCCCATTGTTTTTAGTCATAGGTATTCTAGATTTGGTAAAGAGTATATCATTACCTTTAATTATCTAAGTGAGAAGTTAGATTGCTTTCCTTGTAAAGCACAATATAGCAAATATTTTAGGCCTGTGGTTCATTCAAATGGCATTTCTTGTAACTAGTCAACTCTGCTCTTATAATATGAAAACAGTCAAGGCAATACATAAATGAATGCATGTGAGTTCAGTAAAAATTTATAAATATGCAAAAATTGCACTTCATATCATATTCATAAGTTGAAAATCTTGGTTTTGACTTTTTTCAATTTTTTTAAACTATAAAAATCACCCCTACCTCACAGGCTCAAAATGACTCTGTGGGCTGTATTTGGCTCATAAGATTTTGTCTGCTGACCCTTGATACTGGCTTTCCTCTTTTTCAGAGGTTTAGCAATAGTGTAGTGCTCCACCATGTAGAGACTCTTGATGTACATGTGAATTGTTACTATATTTGGAGAAAGCATAAATAAAGAAATAGAAAAATCTGGGGAACAATGTAGAGAATACAGCCAATGAACTAGTAAAGAAATCACAATATTATCACAGGTCTTTAAGGAAGAGAAAAAGAAACACCAATGTATAAGAAAACAAATAGAATGAAACCTACAGTTGTATAATGTTCTTTTAAAATATACTAATGTTATTTATCTACAATTGTGCTCACAAATGCAGTAGACTGTGCTGTGTTGTGCTTAATTAGTCAGCCGTGTCTGGCTCTTTGTGGCTCCATGGACCTTAGTCCGTCAGGCTGCTCGGTCCCTGCAGATTCTCCAGGCAAGTATACAGGAGTGGGTTGCCATGCCCTCCTCCAGGGGATCTTCCCAACCTAGGGATGAAACCCAGGTCTCCTGCACTGCAGGCAGATTCTTTACCATCTGAGTTACCAGGGAAGCCCTTACAGTAGACTACATTGATATTAAAAAGAAAAAAAAAACACCTGCTTCTACTCCAAGTAAATATATAACAGTGCTGAATAACAAATAGCTTTAGAAATTAAAATATAACTATGAGTTCTGATCAAATCAGAACAACACCCAAGAGCAGTGAACATGAAGTGAATCTGAAGTAGATTCATTAATTTGCAGATCAGAACTGGACATAAGCCTTTTAAGAACAGGAAGCTGGGTTAGAAAGCCCATGCGGAGTGAGCAATCCAGGCCACAGAAATTGAACTACTTAAATAAGTTTCAAATATTACTTGTTTATGAACTAGAACTTGTCCAGTCCTTAAAATGAGAATATAAAACCTCTTCTGAGTAGCTACAGGTTCATCAATAGGAACTTTCGATTGCCCCAAGGTTTCCAATGGGGAAAAAAGATGCACTATGCATATTCTATTCATGGCTTTAATATTCACACTCTCAATATTCTCATGATCATGAATAAAATGAAAAAATATCCTACTTGGTCCTGGACAATCCTGGTTTACTCTTTGTATAAAATTCCCGTTCACTTTTATAAGTATCCTGTTAGGATAATAAATTACAGTATCTTTCTGTTCATAGCCACAAACTGAGAAATTAATACAGAAATTGATTAACAACTGATGGAGATTTAGGGCCTACACTGAAGCAAATCAGAAACTCTCCTTCAGTGAGTCAGGATAGAGAAGATTCATATAACACAGACAGCACACATACAAATAAAACAAAAATTCCTATAGATGAGTCCACACTCAAATTATAAACATAACATGATATAATCCACAATGGGGAGAAGAAGTTATTACTAAACAGTGGAGAATATATGATATTGGGATGTCA
>SJYF01007252.1:4198258-4224528 GCA_006410515.1 Procapra przewalskii | reverse complement strand
TGTGAGAGTTGGACTGTGAAGAAAGCTGAGCACTGAAGAATTGATGCTTTTAAACTATGGTGTTCGAAAAGACTCTTGAGAGTCCCTTGGACTGCAAGGAGATCCAACCAGTCCCTTCTAAAGATCAGCCCAGGGTGTTCTTTGGAAGGACTGATGCTATAGCTGAAACTCCAGTACTTTGGCCACCTGATGCGAAGAGATGACTCACTGGAAAAGATTTTGATGCTGGGAGGAGAAGGAGATGACAGAGGATGAGATGGCTGGATGGTATCACTGACTCGATGGACATGAGTTTGGGTGAACTCCGGGAGTTGGTGATGGACAGGGAGGCCTGGCGTGCTGCGATTCATGAGGTCGTAAAGAGTCTGACATGACTGAGCAACTGAACTGAACTGAATAACCAAGATATTAATATAAATTGAAATTAGACTTTTCTTTAGCAATTATGCTTAGCGTAAGACCATTGATTGATATCTTAAAAGTACTAGAAGAGATAATTATTAACCTAGAATTTCACACTAAGCTAAATTATTAGTTAATAATCTAATATCTAAAGCCATTTTGGACTAGCCAAGATTGAGAAAATAATTAATTCTAGATTGACCTTAAAACAACCAGGAATAATATCTAAGAAAAAAGATTGTTGGACCAGAAGGAAGGAGTTCAATTAAAAAATTAAAATAATCATCAGCAAAGATATTAGTAGGCACATTGGTAAATGATATTTTTTTCTTAACTTCAAATTCCTCTCTTTTGGATTTGAAACACAGTGAATTCATGTTTCCAATGTCCATCATTAAGCCATTGAGAATCATTAGTTATATAAATTAAAAGAAAGCTCATTTTTGTTATTCAAGTATGACTGGCTTTTATGTTCTGTTTTCTAAACTCAATAGCTGCTCCCACTTCCTCAAACATATTTACACACACACACACACACACACACACACACACACACACCACATACAGTGTATAACATTGCACTATCAAAGACTGTGTGGTATTAAGGAAAGTAGCCAATTTAAATTTGGATCTTATGAATAAAATGCTTTTTAAAAGCTCTTAATTTAAGCTTTCTTAACTGACTGTACCCTGATGCTGGGAAAGATTGAAGACAGGAAGAGAAAGGGATGACAGGGGATGATATGGTTGAATGACATCACCGATTCAATGGGCATGAGCTTGAGCAAACTCAGGGAGACAGTGAAGGAGGGTGAAGTCTGTCATGCTGCAGTCCATGGGGGTCACAAAGAGTCAAAAACAACTGAGTGACTGAACAACAACCCAAAACTGACTGTACAACAGCAAATGCTTATCAAAGACCTAGTCCATTTCCTACTCTGTAAAGTACCCTGTGACTAATGTAGCATGGCCAACTGTAATCCCAACGTGTAGGAAGTGTAATATGTAGATAGAGCTTGTGTAATCTACCTCATGAAAATACAGACACAATGAGTAAAAAGTGGCAGTGGGATTTTCTAGATTACTATAGGAACACAAAACACTTCTGCTCATCCAAAATGGATCATGCAGTTTGAGAGAAACACAATTTTAAGCTACAAAGACTGGGATCATTTTTTTTTTAATCAACCACAGTAAAACCTACTATATTCTAACCAATACATTGGTTCTGTCTTGTCAGTTCTTATATCCAAGTGCCTACGGGACTGGTCCATAACAGTACTTTCTGAACTGATGTTACCTTGGTAGTAATTCAGTTATTTTACATGTTGTTCAGTGAACCAGATAGACATGTTATTTAATAAATAACGTTACATGTCATAAAGCAAATGTCTATATGTGATTTTCTTCCTGCAATGACCAAGAAATTCAACTAAAATGTTCTTACACTGATTGAAGTAAAGCAGAAACAGAAAAACAGATATCATTTATTAGTGCATGTATATGGCATCTAGAAAGACGGTATTGATGAGCCTATAATGGTGATGCAGGGGCTTCCCTGGTGTATATTGTGACATTTATCAACAAAGAAATATGTTTTACATTTTTAAATTAAAAAGTTCAACACTAAAAATTCTTCACACTTTATTCTTAATTTAAAACAATTCAGTGAAATAATACTCAACACCATTTAGGCATTCCAAGTATAGATACAATAATAATTTTATAAAACTGAAAGTTATCAAGAAACACTGTTATCATATTGCCAGATATAAAACAATACATGCCATATGATTAAGTCCAGACTTAAAAATATAATAAAGTATCATTTCAAATTACTGTAAAATTACTGAATATTAAACTCATCAGCTTACCATTTGTGGAAAATAAGACATAATACTATGCTGCACAATAAAGTTTGATTAAAATGATAAATAGAAACTGAATCCATACAAATTATAGATGAAATGTACAGTTGAGTATTTACATAATCTTTGGACAGGGAAGGAGTTTATAAACATGACTCCAAAAGAAGGAAGATTTATGAATATAGTTATATAAAAGTGTGTGCCTCCTGCAAGAAGGATATATATGTATATATATAATCAAATTTCAAGAAAAATGCAAGATATATATAAAAGTAAGAGATTGTTATCTTGAATGTATAAACATATTTTGCAACATGATACAAGCAGTGATAAAAAGTTCTTTATAAAACTGGATAAAGGACAGTAACTGAGAATTCATAAATGAAGAATTAAAAATGATGAATGAACCAATGTAAGAATGCTCTTCCTCAGAGGAAAGTGAATTAAAACAGCAGAGAGATAATTGTTTTATATCAATCATGCCAGAGAAGAGTAAATAATTCCAAGAATCTGGTCAGTGATGATATAGAGAAATAGATACTTCTACACCTACTGATGGGTAGGTACCTGACTANNNGACTACATTGGGGAAAGTGACTTTTCTATTATGTATCAAAATGCAAAACTATATCGTTAACCTAGAAATTCTAAAGATTTCAGAATGCACAAAAACTTGTAAAAATGTTACCGCATATTGTTTATGCCAACATGAGAACGATGGTTAATAATCACTGACCTCTTGTGATTTTTCATAAGTTTACCCATTTAATTCTTATAGAGCCCTCTGAACAGGTGCTATTATCTCTATTTTTTAAATGAGAAAACTGAGGGCCAGAGAAGTCACAAAACCAGTATAAGTTTATACATTGTTTAAATCACAAAATACCATATTAGATAAAGTCTAACACCTTATTAACAGTGGTTTGGTTTATTATGTGCCAGCAATACATAAAAAGGTATTCAGGTAGTCATATACTAACATGTAAGAAACGAAGTGCCAGTCTATGTTCAATACAGGATACAGGATCCTTGGGGCTGGCGCACAGGGTGATCCAGGGAGATATGGGGTGGGAGGTGGGAAGGGGCTTCGGCATTGGGAGATTGCGTACACCTGTGGCCAATGCATGTCAATGTATGGCAAAACAAATACAGTATTGTAATGTAGGGAAATAACAATAATAATAAAAATTTTAAAAAAATAAAGTGATATTAGAGAATAGTTAATGACATGGAAAAATGTTCATGGTACATTGTTAAATGAAACAAGTTAGGTTCCCAATAGTATAAAGTTTCAGTTCAGTTCAGTTCATTCACTCAGTCGTGTCCTACTCTTTGTGACCCCATGAATCACAGCACGCCAGGCCTCCCTGTCCATCACCAACTCCCGGAGTTCACCCAGATTCACGTCCATTGAATCAGTGATGCCATCCAGCCATCTCATCCTCAGTCATCCCCTTCTCCTCCTGCCCCCAATCCCTCCCAGCATCAGAGTCTTTTCCAATGAGTCAACTCTTCGCATGAGGTAGCCAAAGTACTGGAGTTTCAGCTTTAGCATCATTCCTTCCAAAGAAATCCCAGGGCTGATCTTCAGAATGGAGTGGTTGGATCTCCTTGCAGTCCAAGGGACTCTCAAGAGTCTTCTCCAACACTACAGTTCAAAAGCATCAATTCAATGCTCAGCCTTCTTCACAGTCCAACTCTCACATCCATACATGACCACAGGAAAAACCATAGCCTTGACTAGATGGACCTTAGTTGGTAAAGTAATGTCTCTGCTTTTCAATATGCTATCTAGGTTGGTCATGACTTTCTATCCAAGGAGTAAGTGTCTTTTAATTTCATGGCTGTAGTCACCATCTGCAGTGATTTTGGAGCCCCAAAAAATAAAGTCTGACACTGTTTCCCCATCTATTTCCCATGAAGTGATGGGACCAGATGCCATGATCTTTGTTTTCTGAATGTTGAACTTTAAGCCAACTTTTTCACTCTCCACTTTCACTTTCATCAAGAGGCTTTTTAGTTCCTGTTCACTTTCTGCCATAAGGGTGGTGTCATCTGCATATCTGAGGTTATTGTTATATCTCCTGGCAATCTTGATTCCAGCTTGTGTTTCTTCCAGCCCAGCGTTTCTCATGATGTACTCTGCATAGAAGTTAAATAAGCAGGGTGAAATTATACAGCCTTGATGTACTCCCTTTCCTATTTGGAACCAGTCCATTGTTCCATGTCCTGTTCTAACTGTTGCTTCCTGACCTGCATATAGGTTTCTCAAGAGTCAGGTAAGGTGGTCTGGTATTCCCATCTCTTTCAGAATTTTCCACGGTTTATTGTGATTCACACAGTCAAAGGCTTTGTCATAGTAAAGCAGAAATAAATGTTTTTCTGGAACTCTCTTGCTTTTTCCATGATCCAGCAGATGTTGGCAATTTGATCTCTGATTCCTCTGTCTTTTTACAACCAGCTTGAACATCTGGAAGTTCACAGGTCACGTATTGCTGAAGTCTGGCTTGGAGAATTTTGAGCATTACTTTACTAAAAGAAACGAAAAATATGTCCATTTGGTTTGTACAAATACTAGGATTATCAACAGTGATTTTATTTCTAGGTGTTTTGCCTATGGAATGCTTTTCATTTTGGTATTATGGTGTATCTTTGTTTTAAAATTTTATACAGTGAATGTTAATATTTTATAATGAAAATCATTTTTTAAGTCAAGATATACTTTGATAATTTCCATACAAGAATCAGGGTGGGAGGATCTTCTAACTCTTTCTATATGTGTAACTTGATATAAGAGATTAAAAGCGAAGGGTGGGATTTCTCAAAGTCTCAAAGTAGGCCATATTTAACACTTCAGGATTCTGCTATAATTTTTTTTCCCTTAACCTCTGGCCTACAGATTTAATTTTGCTGAAAATAGACTTATTGATATAGAAGGTTAAATTTTGACATGAATATCCTTTGGGCCTTTCTACCTTACCCCATCTCTTGCCCTAATCTCATTGCTTATGCAGGTCACACCATCATAAGTCTTCAGGGTTCCAAACAATTGTAAATGGAGGGTTGGTACTTAAGGAAATAATCTCAGATTCAGTTCAGTTCATTTCAGTTGCTCAGTAGTGTCCGACTCTTCGCGACCCCATGAATTGCAGCATGCCAGGCTTCCCTGTTCATCACCATCTCCCAGAGTTCACTCAGACTCACGTCCATCGAGTCCGTGATGCTATCCAGCCATCTCATCCTCTGTCATCCCCTTCTCCTCCTGCCCCAGTCCCTCCCAGCATCAAAGTCTTTTCCAGTGATTCAACTCTTCGCATGAGGTGGCCAAAGTACTGAAGTTTCAGCTTTAGCATCATTCCTTCCAAAGAAATCCCAGGGCTGATCTCCTTCAGAATGGACTGGTTGGATCTCCTTGCAGTCCAAGGGACTCTCAAGAGTCTTCTCCAACACCACAGTTCAAAAGCATCAATTCTTCAATGCTCAGTCTTCCTCACAGTCCAACTCTCACATCCATACATGACCACAGGAAAAACCATCTCCTTGACTAGATGGACCTTAGTCAGCAAAGTAATGTCTCTGCTTTTGAATATACTATCTAGGTTGGTCATAACTTTTCTTCCAAGGACTAAGCATCTTTTACTTTCATGGCTGCATTCACCATCTGCAGTGATTTTGGAGCCCCAAAAAATAAAGTCTGACACTTTCCACTGTTTCCCCATCTATTCCTCATGAAGTGATGAGACCGGATGCAGCACCTACTAAATTCCAAACAATGTACTAAACACTGTGCCCAGACACTCTTTGTTTCTCAGCATGTTTAAGAATAGATAAACAGCATAAGCCTATAGAAATTTTCATAACAGTAAATTTGTGTAAAAATAAATGCAAACCTAGTGGAGGACTTTAGGAAGAGTGATTTCCAGTGACCTAGATGATCATTATTTATTTTAGAATGTAGAGTGTTCTCTGTGGATTAGAATGCTTTTATAAGACTCCCTGATTAAAGAGGGATCTTAACTAATTCCAAAATGTCCCACAGGTTTTGAACAGATGAAAGCAAGAGTCAAGGGTGGGCAAGTATAGTGGAAAGTGTGCCAGACTGAAAGGAAGAACATGAGAAAGCAAGTCCTTATCTTGCTGCTTTCCAGAGGGAGACACAATCAAACATGATTTTATGGAGGTTCAGTTTCTTTCTTTATAAAATGCAAAAAAAATCCTACCTACCCCACAAGGTTGTAGGAGAACAATGAAGGAACGAGAGAGAGGATATCAAATGGCAAAAGTAGTTTGGGATCAAATCATATAGGTCATGATGTATTGAACATATGGATTAGATTTAACCAGTAAAATGATGCTTTCAGGTAGAATTGTAAGGTCAGTTTTGCTTGGGAAGGGTGAATGGCAAAACGGCTGATGACACAGTAGTTACTGAGCTGTGGGCAAAGTACTGGGTTAAGTAATGGTGAGAAGGATTAAAGGTGGCTTAGACATTATTTCTGCTCTCAAGTACCTCCTAGTTTGTGGAATAAACATAATTCAGGGTTTTACTGGTTTTTTTATCTTTTAATTTTATATTAGAGTATAGCTGCTTGCCCCTTGGAAGGAAAGTTATGAGAAACCCAGATGCATATGAAAAAGCAGAGACATCACTTTGCTGATAAAGGTCCATATCGTCAAAGCTATGGTTTTTCCAGTAGTTGTGTGTGGATATGAGAGCTGGACCATAAAGAAGGCTGAGCAGTCAAAGAATTGATTGTGGTGCTGAAGAAGAGTCTTGAGAGACACTTGGACAGCAAGGAGATCAAATCAGTCAATCCTAAAGGAAATCAATCTTGAATATTCATTGGAAGAACTGATGCTGAAGCTGAGGCTCTGATGCTTCAGCCACCTGATATGAAGAGAAGATTCACTGGAAAAGACCTTGATGCTGGGAAAGATTGAGGGTAACAGAGGATGACATGGTTGGATGGCATCACCAACTCAGTGGTTATGAGTTTAAGCAAATTATGGGAGATAGTGAAGGACAGGGAAGCCTTGCATGCTGAAGTTCTTGGGGTCATAAGGAGATAGACATGACAGTGAACAAACAAACACCTGATTAACTATAATGTGAGTTTCGGGTGAACAACAAAGGGACTCAGCCGTGCATATACATGTATCTGTTCTCTTCCAAAGCTCACTCCTGTCCAGATTGCCACATAGCATTAAGTGGAGTTCTCTGTGCTATACAGTAGGACCTTGTTGGTCATTCATTCTAAATTTAGCAGTGTGTACATGTCCATCCCAAAGGATAATTAAGCTTAATGATTAAGTTTAGGGACTGTCCATGTTGTTGTAGACATATACCAAGGTAATTATTTCCTCTGCCCTCTGAGACATGAAGACATTTCCCACTCCACTTGAATCTTGTTGTACAAGTAATACTTAACCAGACAGAAAAAGTAAAGAATAAGCTTATCATATGAACAAGAGAAGGAATGTATTTAGGGGAGTCACATGGTCCATCAGAAATGACAAAGGGTTAGGTACAGCTCACTTAGCCTGAGTGAAGTCTTTGCCCCTCTGTACTTGTAGCAAGAGATAAGCAAAAGAATTAACCTTTTAGGATAGGTTTCTAAAGGCCATAGGTGTTATTTACCACATGGCAAGTACAGAAGGGACTGAGTTAACACCAGTGTAGATAAAGACACAAAGGCTGCTAGCAGCTGGGAACTTTGACAAGACATCTCAAGATGATCTCCTCCTACTTAGCACTTGGCTCAAGGTGATTTATTCCTGGAGACCAACCCACACAGAAGCTCCTCCCTTGTGTCCAGAATTCAAAGACCACCTCCAACCTCCAACAAATCATACTTTGTTGAAAGTGTTAACTTATTTCTCTGCTTTTGGTCTATAGGGGGGATGTTCCTGAGGGTAGAGATCCCTTCATCTCTCATCCTGTGGAGTAAAAAGGGAATTTAAAAGTTTCTTTCCCTCTCATAATATGTCAGTCTATAATCACGCTTTATCTCTATTCCTAGAATCTAACCCAGTATTTGGCACCTTGCACAGTACCAATAGGGGCGTCCCAGGTGATGCAGTGGTAGAGAATCCATTTGCCAACATAGGAGATGCAAGAGAAGCAGGTCCGATCTCTGGGTCAGGAAGATCCCTTGGGGTAGGAAATGGAAACCCACTCCAGTATCCTGGCCTGGGAAATCTCATGGACAGGAGCCTGGAGGGCTACAGTCCATGGGGGTCACAAAAAGTCGAGCACACTCATACACATGCATGATACAGATAAATATTAAGGGGAGGAAGCAAATAGAAATATGTAGCCTCAGGATATGTATTAAATGACCAGAGGTGTCCTATTAACTGACTTGTCCTAGCTTCTAACCTCGTAGGGGAAAGCATGACATACATGTAGTCAAAGAATACTTGAGGATGGTTTATGCTTAATATAGTGTTTAATTAGATTTAGATGAATATAGTGTGTGCAAGTCAGGCAGATAAATGCAAATAAGTGCTAAAAATGAGTAACTGAGGGACTTCTCTGGTGGTCCAGTGACTGAGACTCCATGTTCCCAATGGAGAGGGCCCAGGTTTGATCACTCCTTGGCCAGAGAACTAGATCCCACATGTTGCAACCAGTCATTCACATGCCTCAACTAAAGATCCTGTATGATGCAAGTCAAGATCAAAGGTCCTGTGTGCTGCAACTAAGACCTGGCACAGCCAAATAAATAAATAAAGTTTTTTTTTTTTTTTTAATGAGTAATTGAAATGAGAAGTCAAAGTGAATTTTCAGCAAATTCTAAGGGTATGTGAGTGTTGAGGTCCTTTAATGGACCGGTCCTTTAATGGTCCAGAGCTGACCAATAAGAAAGTAAAGGAGAGAGAAAGAGGCTGATAGTCCTTGGTTTATGTAGAAAGCCAATAAAGCTCCTGCATGGGGCTTGCTCTGTTCATGAAGGCCTCAGGTGCCCTCTCGATGGGGTGAAGGCACAAGGCGCCTTCTCGAGAGGGTCTTAGAAGCTCGGGCAGGAAAGTGAACTCAGAGAGCCTCTGTGGTCCAGGGGATCAGCCTGAAAGAGAGAGAGAGAGAGAGAGAGAGAGAAAGACACAAGGACCAAAGCTCTGATAGAGCAAAGGTATTTTAATCAACATGGTGTGGGCATATATACTGTCTTACAAGGTAGTTATTCTCAGCAAAGATAAAGATTAAAATTCCAGACTTAACAAAACATAGGCAATCCATATTAAAGAGGGAGTTGTAAACAATCACTTTTGCCGTACGGTTCACAAGAAGGAAGAGGGTACTTATCACCATATAGAAACACTAATGAAGGGAATGCCTGGATTCCTCAGTCCCAAGAGAGGCTTGCCTCTCCTTTTAATTCCTGAGTATTCAGGAATTAATAAGGAAAAGAGAATTCCTGACAGATCCAAAACAGCACACAGGAAGCCTCTTGTTAAATGCTTCCTGACATGTGAGTAAAAGGGCTATTGACAAAGCAGATGCAAATATGCCTCCAAACTTTGTGGAGAAAATACTAGAAACATGCCGTTCAACTTGCCTGTGACTACTGTCAACACTGAATGTGAACATTGCGGAGTCAGTTTTTAATTCAGTTCCTTCCATATGAGTAATATATCCCCTCTCTTGCTCTCATTTGTATCTTCACTGAAAGACTGAAGTCAGAACAAGGCATTGTCTTTCCTACTACTTCAAAGAGAGAACCAAGGCACCAAGAGGTTACTTTGTCTTGGTTGTTGAGGATCCCAGCTCTTGGCCTGTGTTTCTTTTACTAACTGAGTCATCTTGTGATCTGCAGGCCTTGAGTCCCTATCCTAAGATGTGACTCCAGGCTCATTTTTATCTCCACTTTGTTCTGCCTCTAGCTGTTCTGCTTCACTCAGAAAGCTATAGCTTGTGTTAATGGAGGAAACTACGTTAAGGGTGGCCTCTCAGTGGGCTTGACTCTTAAAAGTGCCATTTCTGTATTTGTCCTGGAGTTTGGGAAGGCTCAAAGGGAGCCCCTCCTCATTCCATTCTAAGGAAGGCTCAGAGTCAGCACTTCAGGACTCAATGCAATATTTTAATGGAGACGGGGCCCAGAGACCATTATCCAGAACTTACTAAATGTCAGGACCATGGAGGCAGGCTTTATGGATTTCTTTAAAGAGAGTCATTAACTTGACTAATTGGAAAGTGGAGATTTGCAGACTTGTCAGCTTGTAGGGGTGAGAAGACAAAGTCAATAGGGCATCTGTGCAGGACACACAGGGCTGTGATAAGCCACTAATGATTCCTGGCAGATGGACAGTATGTTTGCCTTTGGTCCACTGTCAACAGGGGTGGTAACTGAGTCAGCAGCACGTGACAGGAAGAGCCAGAGACTTGGTTAACCTGGATAAGAATCCTGCCTCAACCAATCATTAACCTTGAGTGTATAAACCAACCATTTGAATTTTCTGAGCTTAATTTTTGCCTCTGTAAAATAGGAGGTATTCTACATTAATTCTGTCACAGCTCTGGTGATAATTCATACTAATGGACTCTGGGTGGATATAATGACCTAAAAAACACATTTACCTTTATTCCCTAAATGAAAATAAAACATGTCTTAAATCTTAAATTATACAAACCCACAGAGAAAAAGGGAAAGGAGAAGAAATAAAAGCAATAAAAGTTGGGAGCCTTGAAGCTGATGGACAGCTGTTAAGTGAGTGTGTATAAGGAAGCTGAATTCTGAACTTGTAGTGAAAAAGACTTTTAAAAGTATTGATCATGTAATGCATATTAAACCCCCTTAAAGTAATACATTTTTTAAAAAAGGACAGGAATTGGGTATCATGTGGCTCTGGGAATGGGAATAAAGATGAGCAAAAATAAGGAGTGCTGGAAACCTTATATAAAAAGCATTCAGATTGCCATGTAATTCCCTCTATTCTGTTTTCCAACTATTAAAAGACTAAAAAGGATAAAATAGAGATTTGTGATAAGTTATCAGTCATGGTTGTTGGGAAAGTACTTTACTGAAAATAGGAGGGCTAAGTTTATGTTTACACACTGAATGCTGAGGCCCACAGTACTCTTCCCTCATGTGAGCATTGCAGACAGGAATTTGGAAATTTCTTCTAAGGGGAAATTGATTCACCCGAACAGAAAGACATAAAATAAACAAACCAGGCGATAATCCTACAATTACATGCACAGTTGCAAGTCACAAACATTGGCTCTTACTTCTAAATAGATTTTTATTTCCCAACTCTTAAATATAAGTAGATAACTAAAAGTCACAGACAACTGAGAATGCCTCCAATATGAAAGATAGTTAACAAACCAACAGAAAGGAAAAGTAGCTCTGAGTAAGTTAAAATTATAAAAATTTAAAAAATATTAGTTGACAATCTCAGAAGACTAAGAGTGGATATTCTATTCAGAATAGAATATTATAGTAAAATATACTTAGAAAATAAAGCACTCTTGTAATGATAATTATTTTATGTTCATATATTTATATATAATTTTTCTTTATATAATAACTTATAGATTTTTCATATGTGTATAGCAGCATAAATCAAAATTTAATAAAATGATTCATATATAATGTTGAAGAATTAGTGCTGAAAGTGGAATAAAAAATGTAAAGAGAGGGAAAATGAGACTGAACACATTTGAAAATTAGAAGATACGTATGGGAAGTTCAGTATCAAAATAATAGAAGTTTTAAAACTAGCACAACCAAAAAAATGAAGATTGAAAAATGGTAAAGCGAATTTTTATATTAGAGAAAATACTTCTTGACTGAAGAGTTTTACTTAATGATGTGGCTCATGAGTAATTTAGGCAGTTCAGGCTGGACATGTGCTATCTAGCTGACCTTCTTTCATTTAGATTCCTAGCCTGGTCCCTATAAGTATGTTTATTTGCCTCCTGAACTGAAGGCTTCATTAGACTCTTCCTCGGCCAGGGTTTAAATTCTATCCACCTGTGTTGTCATGCTCACGCCAGCACCTACAATGGATTTATAGTCAAGTTACCCAAACTCCCTTTGCCTCCATTTCATGTGTGCATGTGAAGTCACTCCAGTCACATCTGACTTTGCCACCCTATGGATGGTAGCCCACCAGGCTCCTCTGTCCATGGAGTTCTTTAGGTAAAAATGCTAGAGTGGGTTCCATGCCCTCCTCCAAGGGATCTTCCTGACCCAGGGATCAAATCCATGGCTCATGTTTCCTGCATTGACAGGTGGGTTCCTTACCACTAGCACCACCTGGGGAGTCTTTGCCTCAGTTACTTTCTCTAAAAAATAAAATTATAGATAATACTTACCTCAAAGGGATCTAAGATGACATTATTTATTTCTGGCAAAATATTTGGAACTCTCCCCAGTCCTGGGTATTCATTGGAAGGACTGATGCTGAGGCTGAAACCCCAATACGTTGGCCACCTCACGTGAAGAGTTGACTCATTGGAAAAGACCCTGATGCTGGGAGGGATTGGGGGCAGGAGGAGAAGGGGACGACAGAGGATGAGATAGCTGGATGGCATCAGCGACTCAATTCACGTGAGTCTGAGTGAACTCCGGGAGTTGGTGATGGACATGGAGGCCTGGAGTGCTGCGATTCATGGAGCCGCAAAGAGTCGGACACGACTGAGTGACTGAACTGAACTGAACTGGAAAATAGTAAGTTCTCCATGTGACTATCATTTGATCATCAACATCCTTCAAGATCTAATTAGAATGTGGGTCATCTAAGCAAAACCTTTTCTCACTATCCACATCCCTGCATAGTTCATTCTCATTTGCCTAACATTGTAACTAGTAAAAATCTTGACAAGCCCTAAAAATCTAGTATTAAAAATGTTAGCATATGTCACTCTCCTCCATCAAATCACGATCTCATGGGTGACAAGGGCTATGTTTTATTTATCTTTGCATTCCCAGAGTCTGAAGATATGAACATTATACAAAAGGAAACTCACACTTAATGGATCTTTTATTCACTTGTTTTTATTTGGCATTTGTTACTGAACACAACATACATTAGGACACGAGTATGCCTTGAGACCAAATGGCAGAGGACAACAATCCATCAATGCAGCCCGTTATTTATGTTAATGACATAAATATTTTATACCCATGCTCATCTACTATTTTTATCTCCCAAAGATAGTTTTTCAGGGCAAGAATTAATGCTGAGCTATATTTTTCACACTCTTGAAAGGATTTGCAGTGTATTCTACAAATGTATCTTCATGTCTCTAGCCTCTGTCACAGGGTCTGGTATATTAAAGGCACCTTCTGGAAGTTGTTGAAGGAGTGGATAACTGAATGGATAAATGCATGAATGGGTACCATTGTCCATCTGGAAATGGACTCCTGTTAAGGCAGCAAGGACGCAAATCTCTAGTGAAGAACTCTGGAGCCATTCTTAATCCCTCTCTCTCCCATAACCACATCACAATATCTAAGGTCATTTCACTTCCAGAGCTACAGAAGTGAATACTAGTGTCTCCTTCACCCTGTTAGGTACTCACATGAAACTAGAGGAGGAAGTAAAGGGCTTGGAAGACTTTTAAAATAACTTTTAGGAAAGGGATAGAAACACAATGACTTTTACCCACAAAGACGCAGCTGCTCATTGGAGGAGAACCTGCTAATAGGTCTTCAGTCCAGTTCAGTTGCTCAGTCGTGTCTGACTCTTTGCGACCCCATGGATTGCAGCATGTCAGGCTTTCCTGTCCATCACAGCTCTCTGTTTGAGCTGCTCAAACCCATGTCCATTGAGTCAGTGATACCATCCAACCATCTCATCCTCTGTCATCCCCTTCTCCTCCTGCCTTCAGTCTTTCCCAGCATCAGAGTCTTTACCAATGAGTCAGTTCTTCACATCAGGTTGACAAAATATTTCAGCTTCAGCATCAGTCCTTCCAATGAAAACCCAGGACTGATCTCCTTCAGAATGGATTGGTTGGATCTCCTTGCAGTCCAAGGGACTCTCAAGAGTCTTCTCAGCACCACAGTTCTCAACACCACACCAAAAGCATCAACTTTTCAGTGTTCAGCTTTCTTTATAGTCCAACTCTCACATCCATACATGACTACTGGGAAAAACACAGCTTTGACTAGATGGACCTTTGTCAGCAAAGCAATATCTCTGCTTTTTAATAGTTTGAATAGCTTTTAACAGTTTTAATAGTTCTTACTGAATGTGAAAAATAGTAACCTTTTACTTCCCTAACGAAGATATGAAAAACACATAGAAGCTATACACGTGGTGGTAAAGAGGCAGAAATTCAAAATGGTGTTTTGGATACCTAATCAGAAAGGCTTCTATAGAACCAATGCATTTGAATACAGTTAGCAATTACTCGTATATGTTAATCAATTTAGGCCTTCCCTGGTGGCATAGAGGGTTAAGCGTCTGCCTGCAATGCCGGAGACCTGGGTTCAGTCCCTGAGTTGGGAAGATCCCCTGCAGAAGGAAATGGCAACCCTATCCAGTACTCTTGCCTGGAAAATCCCATGGATGGAGGAGCCTGGGAGGCTGCAATCCATGGGGTCACAAAGAGTCGGACATGACTGAGAAACTTCACTTCACTATTAATCAATTTGATACTCAAATCAACCATGAGAGTTGGAAAAGCATTAACCTAAATTGTCTGATGAGGTAAATGAAGGTTCAGGATTTTTAAGTCCCAAAGTTTAATACATATTGGACAGATTTCTTTGAAAAATGTATATGCATCTCAAATTAAATAAGGTTGACCGACTACCTTTCATTTACTGCCCTCATATTAATGCCAAGTGTTTCATGGACTGTGTATATAAGGTAAAACATTCTGAATATAAATTTCAAGGATTTGGGCCTTCACAATTACATCTAATTCCTATAATCATATCTTTAAAATTCTGTGATATGTCACACAAGGTGTAATTTCCGATTCTCAGGTTATCACTGTGGCTTTTCAGCTGTAGGCCGTGGGATAACCTTCCTGAGAAACTCTGCTGTGAACATTGACATTAACCTTCATCAATTCCTCTTTCAAAGACAGATGGCTTTTCATTTCACATACCTCTCTCTTATTGTGAATAACTTTTATTGGTGCTTAGCTTACACCCTTTGGGAATTCATTTTTTAAGATGTTAGTTTATTGCAACTTGGGAGAAACAAAGAAATATCCCCAACAGGGATGTCTGACACATGAGTGGGAGCAGAGAAAAAAATCACCATTTCCTTCTTTAGAGACTGGTGGCTACTTATATTACTACCATCAGAGCACAGTTCCCACATCTGAGGATATCCCATGGTGTAATATGGTCAATAAATTTGTAAAGTGTCATATTAAAGTGTCAAACAGCACCTTATATTTTTCTGTAATCATTCCCATCTCTCTTGTAAATGTGTTCTCAACATATGTCGTGCTCCTCGATAACAAAGACCATGACTGCTTTGCTCACCACTGTCTGTCCCTGTGAATATCAGATACTGATATGTAGCCAAACCCAATACATACAAAGGAACCAGGTGACCATGTCTCTATCCTCCATGGGACAGTCAAATTTCACCTTTAATTGTAAAGGGTATTGGCAGTCCTCCAACCTAGAAACCTTCACCTTCAGCGGATTTTCATCGTATTCTGCATGCCTTCTCCCTGCCCCAGACTACCAAGATTTTCAACTTAAAAGTTCAAGCATACAAAAAACTTGAAATAACTTTACAGAGAACCCTTATACAACTACCATCTCTATATATTCTACAAATAGCATTTTACTATATTTGCTTTATTAAATATCTAGCCATCTTTCCACCCACCCATCATTCCATGGAATTTTTTTTTTAGTATTTCAAAATAAGTTGTAGACTTACATGTCTTCTGAATTTTCTGAGCATGCATATCAGTAAGAGTGCAGTGTTTGTTCATGACTTTTTTTTTACCTTTGCTAAATTTTGCATATTGGGAATAAACAAATATTAAGCCTGTATAGTGGACTGAAAGGAGATCAAACCAGTCAATCCTAGGGGAAGTCAACCCTGAATATTTATTGGAAAGACTGAGGCTGAAGCTGAACTTCCAATACTTTGGCCACCTGATGCAAAGAGCTGACTCATTGGAAAAGATCTTGATGCTGGGAAAGATTGAAGTCAGGAAGAGTAGAGGATGACAGAGGACAAGATGGCTGGATGACATCACTGACTCAATGGACATGAGTTTGAGCAAACTCCAGGAGACGGTTAATGACAATATGCCTGGCGTGCTGCAGTCCTTGGGGTAGCAAAAGTTGGACATGACTGAATGACTGAACAACAACAACAAGACATGCATTCAGTGAGTTAGACACTCATATTCCTATGTAACCCAATCCTCAATCAAAGCACTTCAGTTTAAGGATTTTCCTTATTCCTCTTCACAAAATTTTACACCCTTCACTCAAATAGACCTAACTATGCATCTGACTTTTCTTCCTGTTTGTTATTTTTCTCTTTTCATTTATTTGCTTTGTTTTGATTTTGCACCTAATGTGTATTCTGTTTATGGCAGTTTGGTTTTATTAGTGTAATGTTTTTAAGAATCATTCATATCTTATTTCCTTTCTAGAACTGAATAAAATTCAAATGCTTTACAGGACTTTCTCAATGAGAGTATATTCTGACCCTGTCTAACCCTGAGGATTCAGATCCTTTCCACTTCCCAATGGCTCACTATGTTTCAGCCATGTTTTCTTCTAACAATCCCAGAAGCACAGCTCCTTTCACAGATTGCTTTTGCTTTAACTTGCTGTCCTCTCTACCCAGAGCAAATGTCACATGTCTCTGCATCTGAGTCCTTCCTTTGTAGCTTTGGGCCTCAGTCCATATATCATCTCAGAGGTCTCTCTCCAACCACCTTATCTGAAGTAGCCCTCTTGTCCCTGATAACTTACTGCCACAGCATTTTATGTATTAGCTCTTATCACAGGCTACCACACTCTTGTTTCTTGGCTTTTTTATCTTTTACTACTCCTATGAGAATGTAAGATATGTAAGCCTAGGTTCTAATCATGTCTTTTCTGTTAACCTTGGTATCTTCAGAATAAGCACAATTGGGGGCATGCAGTAAGTATTTTATCAGAATTTGCGATTGAGATACATCTAACTTTGGAGTTTTGTTGTCATATAGTATACCTTAACAACATTAATACTCCTCGAAATGACTGTTTTATACAACAAAAATTGGTTTTGACTACTGTTAAAATGCAAGTTGGTTTTTAGTTGCTGAGTTGTGTCCGACTCTTTTGTGACCCCATGGACTGTAGCCTGCCAAACCCCTCTGTTCATGGGATTTTTTAGGTGAGATGACTGCAGTGGCTTGTCATCACCTTTTGCAAGGGATCTTCCTGACCCAGGAATTGAACTCTCATCTCCTGCATTGACAGGCAAATTATTTACTGCTGAGCCACCTGGGAAGCACCAAAATGCAAATACCTATAGAACAAAAAATTGCTTAAACTTTCTCAGTCACTTATGTTTAGTGTGAATGTTTTCTTTCTTTTTTGTTTTTTTAAGTATATACTGGTAAATAGTAACATTTATTGTGGTATGGCCTGATGGTCTTTCTGAGGCACTTTGACATATAATGTCTCATTTGATCCTAAAGCCTGGAGAATTATATATTATTATTACAAATATTTTGCAGAAAAGGATAGAGGTTCAAAGAGGAAGGACTCATCCAAAATCACATGTCTGGTAATGAGTGCAGCCATGTTTCCCGTTTACAATTCTAGTTTTCTTTCCATTATTTCATGCAGAAAAACATTAGGACCCTCAGCAAAAATTACCACCAGCTCCAGAGATGAAGAAATGAGCTTTACAAATATCAAGTTAATCCATTCAGAAACTCTGTTTGAGAAAAATCACTGTCCCCATTTTTTCAGTGTTATTGAGGTACAATTGACAAATAAAAGATGTATATATGTAAGATATGCAACATGATGTTTTGATGTAAGTATACATTGTACAATAATTATCATAATCAAGCTAATTAACATATCCATCACCTCACATAGTTACATTCTTTCTGGTGGTAGTGATGGTGAGCCAATTTCAAGGATATCAGTTCAGTTCAGTTCAGTCACTCAGTCGTGTCCGACTCTTTGCAACCCCATGAATCGCAGCACTCCAGGCCACCCTGTCCATCACCAACACTTGGAGTTCACTCACACATCCATCGAGTCGGTGATGCCATCCAGCCATCTCATCCTCTGTTGTCCCCTTCTCCTCCTGCCCCCAATCCCTCCCAGCATCAGAGTCTTTTCCAATGAGTCAACTCTCTGCATGAGGTGGCCAGAGTACTGGAGTTTCAGCTTTAGCATCATTCCTTCCAATGAACACCAAGGGCTGATCTCCTTTAGAATGGACTGGTTGGATCTCCTTGCAGTTCAAGGGACTCTCAAGGATATAATACAGTATTATTAACTTTAGTCACTAGGCTATCCATTAGATCTCCACAGCTTTTACTAGAACAACTAGAATAACTAGAACTTTGTAAACTTTTGACCAACATCTCCCCAATTTTTCTAGCTTCTAACCCCATTCTACTCTTCCTCTTTGCTTTTAGGAATTCAATTGTTGATTTACAAATAAGTGAGATCATGCAATATTTATTTTCCATGCTTAGCTTATTTCAGTCAATAGCATCCTCCAGATTCATCCATGTTGTAACAAATGGCAGAATTTCCTTCTTCTGTGACTGAATAATATTCCATTGTATGTGTATCTCACATTTTCTTTATCCACTGATGGAGGTTTGGTGCTGGAGAATTATGATTCTGAGAGACCTTTTTGCATTATATTTGTTTGATATTTGATAACACTTGCAGTAATAATCAGAGCTCTATCTGGCTTCCCTGATAGCTCTGCCTGCAATGCAGGAGACCCTGGTTCGATTTATGGGTTGGAAAGATCCCCTGGAGAAGGGATAAGCTACCAATTTCAATATTCTTGGTCTTCCCTTGTGGCTCAGTTGATAAAGAATCTGCCTGCAATGTGGGAGACCTGGGTTCGATCCCTGGGTTGGGAAGATCCCCTGGAGAAGGGAAAGGCTACCACTCCAATATTCTGGCCTGGAGGATTCCATGGACTGTATAGTCCATGGGGTCACAAAGAATCAGACATGACTGAGCGACTTTCACTTTCACTATTCCATCTTATAGTTCCCTGAGTGTATTTTCAAAGCTGAGAGATCTTTAGTATGCTCCTAGAAAGAGAGAGAAAAACTTTTCTTTTTAAACACTGTGTAACCACTGTATGCTTTAGACTCTGGAGAAAAATTGGTTAAGACAAAACTTCTCTGTATTTCCAAAAGTGACTCTTTTTGCATATGTAGTTAAAGAAAACTGGTTTGATAAATTTTTTTTTTCAGAATACTGAGTCTCAGAAAATAATAATTAAAAAAAATTCTAGGAGAAAGCTTCAATTTAGCTAAGTAAATTTAAATAAATTTAACTATTATTTTCAGTTTTGCATTTGCCAGGTGAATACCCATGACAGATATGGTCATGATTCCCTGTCTTCCCATTTTCCTATTGTTTGTTGTTAAAAAGTGGGATCTTTGTTGGAAAAATAGTTGAGAAAATTGTTGGACTTCACACTTGTTTTTGTCCTGCAGGAATTATATTTTGCTCTTTGTGTATATGCTTGCATTTGTCTTGAGCGTAAGTGTGCTGGGTATGGGAAACTCAGATTTATTTCCTAAATGTAGCCGTTGAGGTGCATTCTCCAGATTGGACCGCTTACAGTTATATTATTACTGAGTTAACTTGTAAATGAACTCTATTTAATTGACTTAAAAGTAAGCACTTACAGATTAAATATTTCCTAATATTTAGAACATTGGCCAAAATGAATTTCAGGCACTCATGATCTGGAAGATATTCCGTACTGAATTAATATCCGGTATTGAAGCTGACTAAAGCTTGTTGGATTGATAAGTATAATGTATCTGTTGTATCTAAGTTTATTACAAATCAGATAAGATCTTATATCTATTGCAAATTTGTCAGCAAGGAAAATAACTTGATATGTTGAAACTTTAAGTCTGTCTAAAGTAGCCTCTCCAGATTTTGGTAACTTGAAACTGAATAAAGTTAAATGCCAAGAATTCATTGACTGTCTGGGTCATTTCAAATAGGGTGAAATATTGGAACATTGGATACTGGGAAAATCTAAGTTTACCTGCATTTGCCTTTATAGGAGAGGAAAACTAAAGCATACGTTTCCAATGAGAAATGTGGGTATGACAGATCACAATTACTTGCCCCTTGGTTTTCACTAAAAATTAAGATTTTTTTTTGCATTTTTTTTAAATTTTATTTTTTTACTTTAACAATTGAGAATACTAATATAATCAAAAATGCAGAGTGCAATAGGAAATTATGATATATGTTTTGTTTGTTTGCATGGTCAGGCTGAAATTAAACTTGGATAAATGCATTTTATTGTTAAAAGTAGGCTGGTGCTAGACTAGGTTTGGTTCCCTTCAGCTAAGGAAGCAAGTTTACTTAGAATGCTGCTTTTGCTAACAGGTTATATGAACTTCCTTGCCTTTAAGTGATCTATATTTGCTTTTGAGATCTCTTCTCTCTTTGGATAAGAGATACATGTCTTTCAGTGACCCATAATCTTATTTGACCAAATATTTTGAAACTTTTTGAAAAACTTCCCAAATATCTAATTTTATTTAAAGTTCTTTTGCCCTCTAGCTATCTTTGGGGCACTTTAGAGGGCCCCTGAGTAATCTCAGAGAGGAATTTTTAACCAGTATTATTTGGTATGTTGAATTAAAGGACAGGGATTGTTCAATTAGTAATAAACCTTCTTAGGTTATACTATATGGAAAAATGTTACTACTATAGATATTCTAGAAATTAAAATGTAGGTATGTCCTGGTATAATGTATCAGTCATAATTCTGGTTATATCACAGCAAATTGATTAAGCTTCTTTGTCAACACATTGTAATCAAATCTTTAACCATAGCTTTTTAAGTCTTTGATAGACATTTAAGCTGATACTTTTGTTAAAGTGCTTTACCTTCAACCCATGGTGGATTCATGTTGATGTATGGCAAAACCAACACAATATTGTAATTAGCCTCCAATTAAATAAATTCACAGCACTGTTTATAATAGCCAGGACATGGAAGCAACCTAGATGTCCATCAGCAGATGAATGGATAAGAAAGCTATGGTACATATACACAATGGAGTATTACTCAGCCATTAAAAAGAATACATTTGAATCAGTTCTAGTGAGGTGGACGAAACTGGAGACGATTGTACACAGTGAAGTAAGCCAGAAAGAAAAACATCAATACAGTATACTAATGCATATATATGGAATTTAGAAAAATGGTAACAGTAACTATATGCAAGATAGCAAAAGAGACACAGACATATAGAATAGTCTTTTGGGCTCTGTGAGAGAGGGAGAGGGTGGGATGATTTGGGAGAATGGCACTGAAACATGTATATCATATAAGAAATGAATCGCCAGTCTAGGTTTGATGCAGGATACAGGATGCTTGGGGCTGGTATACTAGGATGACCCAGAGGGATGGTATGGGGAGGGAGGTGGGAGGGGGGTTCAGGATTAGGAACACGTGTACACCCGTGGCAGATTCATGTTGAAGTATGGCAAAACCAATACAATATTGTAAAGTTAAAAAAAATAATAAAATTTTTAAAAAAGACCTTTTGACAAGTACAGGGCTGTAATACATCTCAGATTATTGCATTGAACTGGGTAAGAAATTTAAAATCTTTATGGAGAAACTGATGGCTTCATAGAGTTATTAAAATAATTGGTCACTGAGTAAACTGGTGAATATGGTTATAATGTTTATGGGTTTTATATGGAATTTTACTGTGTTTTCCAGATATAGGGAAGCCTTTCCCTTCAAGTTAGTCATGGCTTACAGAAATTTGGTAAATTTTACCTCTATGAATAAAACTAAACTATTTTTCTTTTCTCCCTGACTGGTCCCTCTAGAAACTTGAGGCTCTCAAGTAGAGTTATCAGGTGAATGGGAAAGACCATCTCCTGGCATATACAGGAATCTTGATATTTTGGGGACCAAGAATTCCACTGAGGCAGAGTCCGATGGCAGGCCTTTGGTGTGGAATTCCTGGCCCTGAGAAACCTTTTGGGAATTCATTCTGTTACTCCTGAGGAGCTCCACCAAAACCAGTTTGGAGGAGCCTGTGTAGTCAATTGATCAGATTTATTTTACAAATAAATTAGTCTTGATATGGTGTGTGTGTGTGTGGGAAGAACACTGCTTGCTTTAAGTCCATTGCTAAAATCACATGTATAATGCTTGTGTAAAGATTGGGTGTAAGTAACAAAATGTATGACCTATATAGTGTTTCCCACTAGCATACTTCTGAGCATGTTCCCAATATCTTATCAGTTTCGCCCCAACATAAATATTTAGGCACATATAAAGGAGGCTTAGCACCTAGGAACATGATCTAGACTCAGAAAAAGCAGCTAAATCACCTTGGCATCAAGGGACATGCTTTGGTTTACTGAAGTATTTACAACTAAAAAGGGAAATGATGGAAAAGTCTGCACTTATTTTAAAGTGTGAGGAAGTCATTCTGGTTGATAGAGTGACCTGTACTGTGGCCTTTCAGACATGCATTATACATCTGACTTGGCCATGGAGGAGAGAAGTATATTTGAGTCAGAAATGGAATCTCCTTGGTTCAGACATCCAAGGTAAAATGAGGCAGCCATTGTGGACGTGATTTCAGACACATTTCTGAGCACTTGGGTTTTCGGAGCCATGTCATACCTGGGCAGGATGCCACTAGCCTTTCTCAAAGCAGTGTCTGCTGGGAGATGGTTGTTGCAGCCTTATGACCTCATGGTCTCCTCTGTTAACTGTGAAACTTCAGGCAATAAAATAGATCAGATGTTAACAGATAAAAGTAGACACATATGTGCCCAATGGGCTTCCCTGATGGGTCAGTGGGTAAAACATCCACCTGCACTGAAGGAGACATGTGAGTTGGATCCCTGGGTTGGGAAGATCCCTGGAGGAGCAAACAGCAACCCACTCCAGTATTCTTACCTGAAAAAATCCCACAGATAAAGTAGCCTGGTGGGCTACAATCTAACGTGTCGCAGAGTCAGACGCAAGTAAGTACAAGTGTAGTCCGGTGGCCAGCAGCTCCTGTTATGCGTGTTTTAATACCACATCAGACTTTAAAACCTGCTTACAAAAAACTAGACAGCTGGATGCCTGGCAATAAATCTCCTCCAAAGTGCTAGGTCCAGACTGGATTTCGGGCTTATTCTCATGAATTCCTTCTTATACAAGATTTGGATCCAGGACATGAAATGCAGAACTTGATATCCAGTCCCCAAATCAACGTTAAGAACATACCCCATTTCAGCAAGAAAGAGCCTGAGCAGTTGCCATTCCATTTCCTGAAAAACTTGGGGAAGGTGAAACAGGATTGGAAGTTGAAGCCAAGTCACCTACAACCAAGTTCCTCTGCCGAATTTATGATTAATTTCTCTTTCCTAAGCACTTCCCTGGTAACTCAGATGGTAAAGCATCTGCCTGCAAAGTGGGAGACCTGTGTTCAGTCCGATCCCTCGGTTGGAGAGATCCACTGGAGGAGGGCATGGCCCCACTCCTGGAGACTGAGAAGTTTCAAGGAAAAGGTGGGGATTGGAACAGGGGCCAGGCCAGCACAGAAACTGACTCAGGGCGGTTAGCGCAGGACTGTTAGCGCGAGACTCAGAGCTCGGAGGTTAGAGGTCCCACCTCACCAATGGTCAGCCAGGTGGGAGTGTTCCTGGGCTGAAGAGTGCAATGAGAGAGTTTGTGGCCTTCTCCCAGGGGCCCTCTAGGCCCTGTGGCCTCAGGCTGGCAGGGGAGTCGGTGGGGAGGCCGTAGAGAGGGGCAGAGGGCTGTGTCCTGCAGAGCTCCGCCCAGAGCTCTCGTCACAGCCACAGGGCCCAGGCATTAAAGCATGGCGACCTTCCCCCCTTCTCCACTTCCATGACCTAATGGCAGCAGTGTCTCCATGGGTCGCAGTCCACAGAGCCCTTGGCAACTAGACTATATGGACACAGCCATTAAGGTGACAAGTTTCAACCAACTTCAGTCTCTCTGTTCAAGTTTCAAAGATTGGTACAGCTTAGATCAGTTGTGTACCTCTGAAAAAGTGAAGATCGCTCAGTCGTGTCTGACTCTCTGTGACCCCATGGACTATACAGTCCATGGAATTCTCCAGGCCAGAATACTGGAGTGGGTAGCCTTTCCCTTCTCCAGGGGATCTTCCCAGGGACTGAAACCCAGGTCTCCCACATTTCAGGCAGATTCTTTACCATCTGAGCCACAAGGGAAGCCCATCTAAGAGGTGGCTAGAACTCAGGGTTAGGTTGCAAGGACATTGCACAGCATTATTTCAGGTCCATCTCTCTGGTTGGGGCTATTCTCAAGGAAGAGCAGTTGTTGTGAGCTGGGTATTAACCTGATTTACATTTGCTACACATACTCCTATTGATCCAGTTAATTCTCTCCAGTTTAAATAAACCGTCTGAAGGCTGGCTGCATCCTGGGCTCCTGACTCCCTCAATGATGATGGCTGGGCAGGGTCTGGAGCCCTGGGCACTACCAGCTGAGATCTGCCTCCTCAGCCAGGCCTGGGCACTGGAGAGAGGACCCAGCCTCTGTGCTGGACGAACACTCCCAGGCAGGGTAACCAGCCCTCACAGGGTCCCCCTCCTCTTAGCCAGGGCCTGGACCTCAGACAAGTAAGACTGTTTCCATATCTTGGTTATTATAAATAGTGCCACAGTGAACATGGAGCTGTGGATATGTCATCAAGATACTGATTTCATTTCCTTTGGACTTACACCGAAGTGGGATTGCTGGATCACATATAATTCTATTCTTAATTTTTTGAGGAACTTCCATATTGTTTCTCATAATGACTTCACCAACAGAGCACAAGGGTTTCCTTTTTTTTTAGCCACAACCTCACCAAGTCTTGCTATCTTTTGTTTTTTAGATAACAGCTATCCTAACGTGTAAAGTACTAACTCACTGTGGTTTTGATTTTCATTTCTCTGATGATGAGTAATACTGAGAAGCTTTTCCTGTGACTTTTGACCATTTGTATATCTTGTTTTGAGAAATGTCTATTCACATCCTTTGCCCATTTTGTGAATCAGGTTATTTGGAGTGTTTTTGCTATTGAGCGTTTGAGTTCCGTGCATATTTTGAGTATTGCCTCCTTATCAGATACATGGTTTGCAAATGTTCTCCTCCTTTCTGTAGATGGTCCCTTCACTCTGTTGATTGCTTCCTTGTAAGTAAGCATTCATGGCAAACCCTGCAGTATTGTGAATTTAGCATTTGAAGCCGGGCTTATATGATGTGCTTTCCATGAACAAAAACATACAATCAGGTGTATGAATCAGTATCACAGAAGGGGAAGAGATATTCCAAGAGAATTCTCCTTTGGCCATTCTGAGATATTCTGATGGACTTACAGTGTTCAGTGTTATCTGTGTGGATATTAGCTGGCTGACAGACCAGAGACTGTGTTTGATCTTGGGATTACAAAGATGAGAAAATACACAGTTCTGTCCCTGTTAAGGTTACATCTAAAAATAAAACAAAAACATATATAAATTATGCCCTATAAAAGATACATGGTACAGATGTACACTCTATAAAAGAACACACTAGACGTCTAATTTACATAAGTGGGTCAGAGTTAGTCTGGTTTAAAGTGACATTAGAGTTCAGATGTAAAAGCTGTATTTAAGTTAGCCAGACAGAGATTGGAATAAGTGTTCTAGGCAAAGAAAATCATGTAAACAAAGGCCCTAAAGAGACAAGGATGGGAATAGTTACCCACTCCAGTATTCTTGCCTGGAGAATCTCATGGACAGAAGAGCCTGGTGGGCTGCAGTCCATGGGGTTGTGAAGAGTCAGACATGA
>SJYF01007252.1:4146539-4160688 GCA_006410515.1 Procapra przewalskii | reverse complement strand
TAATTCTATTTTTCTTTTTTTTCTTTTAATATAATCCTAATTGTTTATAATATATGTATTTGCCTTCTTTCATTCAATTAACCAGGGATCTTGCTTGGTTTTGTGGGATAATACAAGAATGATAATTGGAAAAAAGAGTACCATTCATCTTGCAGTCTGTTGGTATAGGCAGAGGTTGAAATAACGTAGTAGCAGGGTCATATTAATAAGTGATTCTAGAAGTATTTTGTATAGTATGGTTACCATGTATCAGAGATCATATAAACACCAATGACAGACATCTTGAAGGAAAGAAAAATATACATACAAAGCCATGATAATATGAAAGAGGATGGTGGGTGCTAGAATGACTGCTGAATCTAAGGGGTGGTAGGCTTATGCAAGAGATGAGAATGCTGAGACTAATTAGATGGAAAGCCGAGCTAGATCATAGAGGCGTTTGCCAGTCATTCTATTGAGTTGGCCAAAGGTTCCTTCAGTTTTTCCATGACAGTGAAAACTGAAAGTGTCAGTCACTGAGTGATATCCGATTCCTTGTGACCCTCTGGACTGTAGCCCGCCAGGCCCCTCTGCCTATGGTATTTCACAGGCAAGAATACTGAGGGGTTTGCCATTCCCTTCTCCAGGGGATACTCCCAACCTCAGAATCAAACCCTGGTCTCCCGCACTGCAGGCAGATTCTTTCACATCTGAGCCACCATGGAAACCCATAACATTACATAGCATCTTATGAAAAACACCTAAATGGATCTTTTGCCCAAGCTAATAGAAAGTTTGTTTGTTTTCTAAAAGCAATATGATACCAAAAGGCTTTTGGCAGGAAAACAACTGATCTCATGCATGTTTAAAAAGGCAAAATTTGTCTAATTTAAAAATATTGTCTTTTTCTTAAAACCATGTCTTACATTAAGGCAAGTGCCACATTTTCTCCTTTTATGCATTTCCCTAAGCATTTACAAATAAATAGGTACAGAATGGTCCTTAACACATCATATATGTTGTATAGTATGCAAGCTAATATTTAAATTCCTAATAAGACTTACAAAGCTATTGCAAATAACAAAGCAAGATACTAATTGTGTTAAGTGTTTATAGGTAGAACTTTACAGACTTGAAGAGCTTTTGTATAGATTGTGTGATTTGCTCCCATGATCTTTCTCCTCATGGGATGGGAAAGAAGGGAGCCAAATATTGAATATGTGCTTTGAAATCCTAATAGGGCTTTTAGACATGGCCAGCCTTGTAAATACCTTTAAAATTGGGACTATACAGAAACCAGAGGCCTCCAGGGTATCCTTGAGTCTTGTTCTGTCCCGTCATATTTTTATGCTTTCATATCCACAAGATCTTGTCAATAAGATGAATGCTGATGTACCAGCATCTTGAGCTAAAGACAGAGCTCAAACATCCAAACAATTGATGCATTTTTTATCAGACTAGACAGTAGCTATAAAATAAAATCAAAACAAGAGTCTGATAAGTGTTTTTTGCTGGTTCTGTTAGACAGTCCTTCAGTGATTTTATCATTCTATTTTAAAGAAACAGAAGAAATGAAAGAGGGATTTGGAGACAAGATGCTCCTGTCATGGACTGTGCATCTTAAAATTAGAGAAAGAAAATGTGAAACTTATCATAGTGAAGAGTAAAGTTTTAGAACGCTGAATGTAAAATTCTGCACCCTTTCCCTTCCTATCTCTCTCTCCCTTCCTCTCTCTGCCCCACTTTCTCTGTCTTGCTCTTTTTTTTTTTTAACACTGTCTCACTTCATTACATTATATTCATTACATCAGTTGATGTAGGGACTCTTCATATTTCCCACAAAAGCAACTTTTAAGCACTTATTTTGTGACAGTCATTGTGATAAACACTAGGGAAAAAAAGAAATAAGACTGTAAGTTATGGAGAGAGTATAAATTTCCTTTGTACCCAAAGAAACTAGCAATACTTAAGTTTCATGAAATAAAAACAGTAAGAACTTTAAAAAATGGTAGTAATAAAATTAATAATTGAGTGTTTGATGTATGTCGTGGTTTTCAAATTTGATCATCAAAGCAACAGCATCAGCATTAGAATCAGCTGAGCTACGAGGTATCACCTCACACTGGTCAAAATGGCCATCATCAAAAGGTCTGCAAAATAAATAATAAATGCTGGAAGGGGTGTGCAGAAAATGGAATCCTTCTATAGTGTTGGTGGGAATGTAAGTTGCTATAGTCACTATGGAGAAGGGTATGGAAGGTTCTTAAAAAACTAAAGATAGCATACTAGGGTGCATATATTACTTTATATTCATTATATCAGTTGATGTAGGGACTCTTCATATTTCCCACAAAAGCAATTTTTAAGCATTTATTTTATGACAGTCATTGTGATAAATACTAGGGAAAAAAAAGAAATAAGACTGTAAGTTATGGAGAGAGTATAAATTTCCTTTGTACCCGAAGAAACTAGCAATACTTAAGTATATTGGTGGGAATGTAAGTTGGAATGTATACTCTGGGGTATACATCTGAGAAAACTCCAATTCAGAAAGATATATACACCCTAGTATCCATAACAGCATTATTTATAATAGCCAAGACATGGAAGCAATGCAAATGTCCATTGAAAGATGAATGGACACAGAAGATATGGTATATATATGTAATGGAATAATACTCGGCCATAAAAAAAGAATGAAATAATGCCATTTGCAGCACATGGATGGGCTCAGAGGTAATCATACTAAATGAAGTAAATGAGATATAGAAAGACAAATATCATATGATATCATTTATACGTGACATCAAAAAATTATACAAATGAGCTTATGTATAAAACAGAAATTGACTCACAGACATAGAAAACAAACATGGTTAGCAAAGGGGAAAGTGGGAGGAGTAATTAATTAGGAGTTGGGATTAACAGATATATACTACTGTATATAAAATAGATAACCAATAATGACAGGAATAATACTCAATATTTTATAGTAACCTATAATGGAAAAGGAGCAGGAAAGGAATAAGCATATAACTGAATCAACTTTCTGTGTACCTGAAACTAACACAGCATTGTAAAGCAAGTGTACTTCAATAACAATTCACAAAGAAAAAAAAAAGAACTCTAGTAGTTTTCTGATGACACATTTAAGATTTTCTATAATAGTATCATACCACCTGCAAACAGTAACAATTTCCAATTTGGATTCTTTTTATTTCTTTTTCTTCTCTGATTGTCATGGCTTGGATGTTCAAAACTATATTGAATAAAAGTGGTGATAGTGGATATCCTTGTCTTATTCCCAGTCTTAGAGGAGTTGCTTTCAGCTTTTCACCATTGAGTATGATGCTATCTATAAGCATGTCATATATGGCCTTTATTATGTTAAGGCACATTCCCTCTCTACTCACTTTGTGGAGATTTTTATTTTAATGATAAATGGGTGTTGAATTTTGTCAAAATCTTTTTCTTCATCTATGGAGAAGATTACATCATATATCTGTAATTCTTTAGTTGGTTGATGTGGAGTATCACACTGATTGATTTGTGGATATTGAAAAAATCCTTGATATCCCTGGAATAAATCCCAGTTGATGTTAGTGTGTGATCCTTTTAATGTGTTATTGAATGCAGATTGCTAGTATTTTGTTGAGGATTTTTGCTTGTGTCATCATCTATATTGTTATTCATTGTTATTTTCAGTCACTAAGTGACTCCATGGACTATTGACCTGCAATTCTCTTTCTTTTTTATCATACCTTTGTCTGGTTTGGGACTTCCCTTGTGGCTCAGATGGTAAATAATCTGTCTGTAAAGAGGAGACCCAGGTTTGATCCCCTAGTTGGGAAGATCTGCTGGAGAAGTGTAGGGCTACCCACTCCAGTATTCTTGCCTGGAGAATTCCACGAACAGTGGAGCCTGGTGGGCTACAGTACATGGGATCACAAAGATTGAACAGGACTGATCACTAACACTTTCACTTTTACTTTTTTTCTGATTTTGGTATCAGCATGACAGTGGCCTCATATAATGAGTTTGGGAGCATTTTTTCTTCTTCAAATTTTTGAATAATTTCAGAAGGATAGGTGTTAGCTCTTCTCTAAATGTTTGATAGAATTTACCTGTGAAGCCATATAGTCCTGGACTTTTGTTTGTTGAGAGTTTTTCAATTATAGTTTCAAATATTAAATGCTGGTGAGGGTATGCAGAAAAGGTAACCCTCCTAACACTCTTGGTGGGAGTGTGAACTGGCACAGCCACCAGGCTCAACAGACATGAATTTGAGTAAACTTGGGGAGACAGTGAAGGACAGGGAAGCCTGGCGTGCTGCAGTTCATGGGGTCTCAGAGTCAGACATGACTTAGCAATTGAAGAACAACAATGTGATCTAGCAATCCCACTCTTGGGCATATATCCAGAGAAAACCACGGTTTGAAGGAATACATACACCCCAACATTCATTTCAGTGCTGTTTACCATAGTCAAGACATGGGTGCAACATAAATATTCATTGAAAAATGAATGAATAAGATTATGAGGTCCATATATAAAATGGAACACTGCTCAGTCCTTAAAAAGAATAAAACAATGCCCTTTGCAGCAACATGGTTTGAACTGGAGATTATCATACTAAGTGAAGCAATCAGACAAAGATGAATGTGTGCTATCACTTATGTGCTTATGAGTGGAATAAAAAATATACAAATGAACTTATTTATAAAACTGAAATGGACTCACAGACTTAGAGAACAAACTTACTATTGTTAACAGGAAGGGTGGTGGAGAGGGATAGATGGGGAGTTTGGGATTGGAATGTACACGCTGCTATAATTAAAATAGATAGTCAACAAAGACCTACGGTATAAGCATAGGGAAGGCTGCTTAATATTTGGTAACAACCTAAATAGGAAAATAATTTGATAAAGAATAGATACAAGTATGTGTATAAATGAATCACTTTACTATACACCTAAAACTAACACATTGTGATTATGCTCCTATTAAAAAAACAGAAACAAACAGAAAAAGAAAGATATTAAGCACTCAGGCTTCCCTATAGACTAACAATCAGAAATTGTGGGGTGGAGTCCTGGAGTTTGTTTCTTAATAAGCCCTCAGGTGATAGAATTGGACACTAAAGTTTGAGAACCGCTTCTCTATGTTTACCAGTTTACATGAGTCATCTAATTCTCATAAGCCTTATGAGTCAGATTCTCTTCTAGCTTTGCATTAGCTATCTATTGCTGCCTAACTAATCATCCCCAAATATGGTGGTTTAAAACAACAACAATCATAGGGTCGTTATTGTTCATGATCCTGGGGTTAAGTGACCTCACTCACAGTATGCTTTCACTCACTCAAGGTCTCTTATGATTGTGATCAGATGATGGGGGTGGAAAGATCTGAGGGCTCACTTACTTGCTCATAAGTCTGTGGCCTGTGCCATGAAGACTTATAGCTGGGAAGCTGAAAGAGCTGCAGCTCTTGCTGCAACTCTATTTCTCTGTAGTCTCTCCATCCTGGTAGCTTCACGGTAGCTAGGCTTCATGGAGGACGGTTTTAAAAGCAAAACTCCAAGGGGAGAGAGAGAGAAAGGAAAGTGGAAGCTGTATCACCTTTTATGAGTGAGCCTGGAAAGTCACATGGCATCATTTTCCCATGTCTACTAGCCAGGTGGTCATAAAGGCCTACCCCGGTTGAAAAGGAAGCATAGACTCCACCTTGTGATGAGGGAGGGGCAAGTTTTGATAACTAGAAATATGGTTACATTAATCTTTGCAGAATATAATCTGATACGATCTCCATTTTTCATCTAAGGAGCTTGAGATGGAAGTAGGATAAATACCTTGCCTAAGACTTCTTAGTGAGTAAATGGTTTTGTTGTTTTTCAGTTGCTAAGTCTGTCTGACTCTTTGCTACCCCATGAACTGCAGGCTTCCCTGTTCTTTACTATCCCCTGGAATTTGCACAAACTAATGTCCACTGAGTCAGTGATGCCATTCAGCTATCTCACCCTCTGCCACTCCCTTCTCCTCTTGCCCTTAATCTTTCCCAGCATCAAGTTCTTTTCCAATGAGCAGCTCTTCCCATCAGGTGGTCAAAATATTGGAGCTTCAGCTTCAGCTTCAGTCCTTCCAGTGAATATTCAGGGTTGATTTCCTTTAGGACTGACTGGTTGGATCTCCTTGCAGTCCGAGGGACTCTCAAGAATCTTCTTCAGCACCAGAATTAGAAAGTATCAATTCTTTGGTGTTCATCTTCTTTATGGTCCAAGTCTCATATCTATACATGACTACTGGAAAGACCATAGCTTTGACTATATGGACCTTCACTGGCAAAGTGGTGTCTCTGCTTTTTAATAAGCTGTCAAGGTTTGTCATGGCTTTTCTTCCAAGGAGCAAGAGTTCTTTAAATTTCATGGCTGCAGTCACCATGCACAGAGAACAGAGATTTAAACTGAGAGTTAGCAATCTTTATCAGCATGTAATAATGATCTACATAATGTTTACTCTCAACTAAGTATACATGGAATATTTTGCACTGATTGTTTCTCTCATCAACAGCCCAGTGAAATCTATATCATTACTTTTGCTCTTTTGCAGATGGGATAGCTGACTAGGAGTTAGAGAAATAAAATAGCATTTCCAAATGTTCATGTTTAGTCATTTGTAGTGCCAAAATTTGAATACAGGTGGTATTTCTCCAAAACACGAATTCAAGCATAGCACTATGTTACTGGTATCTTTATTACTTTTGATCATTCATATCATGTTTATACATATGTGTGTGTGTGTATATATATATTTGTTATGTGTTTTAGTGTTTTCTGCAACTTGTGCCTTTCCCAATATATAATATCATAATTGTTTCTTATTCCTATAATTTAAAATAAATTTCCATACTTTAAGAAGCCTACATTTACCCTGAATAAGGGATAATACCACTTCCTCTAAAAATTGTATTGAAAGAGTAATGTGATGGCTTAATCCAGGAAGAAGGGCAGAAAGTTGGCAAAGACAATAGGGATTAGTTGAGAAAACGACATATTTCTGCTAAAAAAAAAAAAAAGAGAAGAAATTAATGGTGGAACAAATTGATCCCTGAAAGTATGTAAGTAGTAATTGTGGGGAAGAGTCTAAACTTATGTGTAGCTTTCATGACAAAAATATATATAAAACTAATGGTTAGATACTTCAGGTAGGCAAATTTTGATGTAGAATAAAGCCCTTTATAGTGAGGACTGCATGGCAATGAAGTGGATTCCTAAAATGTACATCTCCACCTGTGGTTGAAAAAAAAGGTTGAAGAGATGAGCTGGCCAGTTGAAAATACCACAGAAGAGCTTCCAACATTGGGTGACTTGCCCAAGGGGATGGCATAGAAGATTACTTCTAGACCGAGGATTCTAAGGTCATTGGCCAATTTGTTGAGGAGGTCCCTGTCACTGGACAGATGTGCAACAACCAGGCCATTGTCTCAGGCTTAGTGAGCATTAGACCCTTGAAACTACAAGAGGCCCCGCTGGGAGTCTGCCAGGATGACAAGAGAAGAGAAGCTGCAGTGGGCTGGCTGGACATGTCAAGGCTTCCTCTTCTGGAAGTCCAGGCAGCAGGTCACACAGCCATCCCCAAACTGCCTTCTTTCCAGATGACAGCTTTAGGTCCAAGGAGACAAGATCAGTAGGTGTAGGGCTGCTCTGTCTTAAAACCCCATATGTATAACTTCCAGAGTGACCACCACATATTCACGCAATGCACATGTTATGCAATACTCAGAGAATCTCAAAGCATGGTGTATTCATAATGTATTTATAGCTTGTTTATAGTTCTTCCCAGTCCGGCTATAGTTTAATACTCAAGGTTATTTCTTAACATTAGCTGTGTTGCCTGTCAACTTTCTTATTCTTATCAGCTTTTTCAGGGAAGTTGAGCTAGAGAATTAACTCAAGGTCAGGTTCTCATGAAGCAGGGGTGGTATTTCATTGACACTTTGCTGAGAGTAGTGGTCAGAAATGTAACATAATATTAACCCCATTTTAAAGCACTGGCTACCATGTCAGACTCTCTGTGAACAGTGTAAATGCAAGATTGCAGTTGATACTCAAAGTATCCCTGTGTCCCAACTATTATTTGTATCTGCATTTTATATATGAAAAGTTAAGTCTTGAGAGACTAAGGGATTTTTCAAGGTCATCCAGCTAGTGACAGAGTCTGAATCTGGACCTGAATCTGTCTGCAGAGTCTGAGCTCTTGACCACTTGCTTACTGTCCAACTGTGTATTGACCTTCACCTCTGTTGTCAAGAAGTTTGCTAGGAGCTAAGGACAAAGAATTGAAGAAGACACATATGGAGCCCATATACTATGTATAGCAATAACCTGTGCATATTTACAGATTGAAAGTGCCCAAATACTAAATTATATAAGTGTCACTGATGCCAGAGATGTGAGCAATAAAAAATAAGATGACTTGGGGTAACAAGGACCAGCCCACAAACTCTGCTTATTCCTTGTGTGTGTTAGTCATTCAGTCATGTCCAGCTCTTTGTGACCCCATGGATTGTAGCCTGCCAGGCTCCTCTGTCCAGGGAATTCTCCAGGCAAGAATACTGGAGTGGGTTGCCATTCCCTTTTTCTCTAGATTTGATCAAATAAAAGAGGCAAATGAAAATCTGAGTTACTTCTATGAGCCGTTGTACTATTTCTTCTGTAATTTTGGAAGATTTTGTGAAATTCTTTATTATTACCTCAGTAGAAAAAGAAACAAGCACACTATTCTCTACTATATTCTTTTGAGGAATGAAAGTTAATTTAATAGTAGTGGTTACTTCAAAATAAATGAGTTGTAGCTATACCTAGATTGAAGAAAAATAATACAAGATTACATACAATTTCTTTTTATCACAACTTTGACTGGGTGTCCTGTGGACACATTTGAGTCCTCATTCTCAGTCTTAGCATGGGAAGGTAAAGATTTATGGATTCAAAAGTGGCTTCAGGGTAGTGTTGCCAGATAAAATTCAGGGCATTCAGTTAAATTTGAATTTCTGATAAACAGTAAACAAACTTCTAGTAGTCCCCTTCCCAGATGGTGCAATGGTAAAGAATTTGCCTGCCTAATGCAGAAGACATGGGTTCGACCCCTGGGTCAGGAAGTTCCCCTGGAGGAGGAAATGACAACCCACTCCAGTATTCTGGAGAAGGGAGTGGCTACCCACTTCAGTATTCTTCCCTGGAAAATTCCATAGACAGAGAAGCCTGGTGGGCTATAGTCCAAAGGGTAGCAAAAGAGTCAGACATGACTGAGTAAACACATTCCATTCGGTATATCTCAAATATTAATAAGACATACTTTTATTAACAAATAGTTTGTTTTTGACTAATGTTCAAAATTAGCTGGGTGCCTTGTGTTTTTATTTGCTAAATTTGGGAACTCTACTTCAGGGATCCAGGTGCTTGGCATTGCCAACTTAGTAATGCAGAGATGGGATATACTCTGCCCTCTGGGAACTCATTTCTTTTTTTCTCTAGCCAGTAAATGTTTACAGAGAGCCTGCTGTCTGAATGGTCAAAGATGGAAGTACATATTGATATAGGTGATTATAATGTAAGGTGGAAAATATTGTGAAAGTCAAGAAATGCCTCAATTAAAATGATGAGTAACTACTGTGTAACTCAGGGAACTTGACTCAGTGCTATGTGGTGACCTAAATGGGAAGGAAATCTAAAATAGAAGGGATATGTGCATATATAAAATGGATTCATTTTGCTGTACAGCAGAGAATAACACAACATTGTAATGCAATTATACACCAATAAAAGTTAATTTTTAAAAATAAATCATTGATATGTTAAAAAATGACCACAAAATGGTCAATATTTATCAAGCCATATTCTCTCTGCAGATACTCTGTTGAGCACATAGATGCATTCTTTCCCTAGATCTTCACATTAACCCTATGAAGCAGGTGCATCTCATATATGGGAAAACTGAGATGTGAGACTTGGAGGTAGTAAGTCACTCCCACTACTGCATGTGGATGATGTGTGGTGGAGCCAGGGAGGAAGCCTAGGCTTCTTAATTCCAGAGTCTGAGCTATATACCGCACTAACAGGGCACTGGATAAATGCAGTTGGCCAAGAAAGATCCCTTATGAAAATGCCTTAAATTAGATTTCATAGAGCAGTTAGTAAGGGACAGGTCAACAAAATGGATGATGGACATGAAGACAGAGTTGAAAAAACGCTATGCCTGAAGAGTAGTGCACATACGGAGAAAGGCACAAAAGGGGACAGAAAAATGGGTAGGAAACCGGATAGTGTCATTCACCTTGTCAAGAAATATTTTGCTCATTGTTCCATCTTAGGCAAACACTGATAATTTCTATTTACAGAGAACCGTAAGTTAGAATCACTCTATTTTAAAGATAAAGATATTGTGCAATCAAATACTTAAAAATTAGTGTTGTCCCCAGGGTGAGTATAATAGCAAAGAAGTATGATAATAACCATGATGATAATGCACAAGTATTTGTTATGACCAGAAATGATTCAAATTACTTTACACGTTTTAGTGCATACAGTTTCCTCTGTATCAGGAATACAGAGGAAATTACTGTTTTCACAGTAGCTCTCTGAGTTAGTTACAAATTTGGCCTCATTTTAAAGGAGAAGAAAATTGAAGGATAGTATGTTAAAATAACTTGCCTTAGAGTGACACTTCCAAAAGAAAATGTTCAAGTTGTAGAATACTCTTCCACGTTCTAAATATCCTTATTTGTCAGCTGATTCATGGAAGTCTGAT
This sequence comes from Procapra przewalskii, assembly GCA_006410515.1. Lineage (NCBI taxonomy): Eukaryota > Metazoa > Chordata > Mammalia > Artiodactyla > Bovidae > Procapra > Procapra przewalskii. The sequence continues at coordinate 4,149,904 of SJYF01007252.1, read as the reverse complement.
TTTGCACTAGAAAGGCTGGGCATTCAATGTGCAGTGTACAATCTTAGAAGCCCAAAATCCACACACACACAATTAATTTTGAAGAATGATTTTATTTCAACATTTTTTTAAATTGAGTGCTGACTCAGGGAAAAATATGCCAGTTGGAAACCTTCTAGAATTCTTTACCTACACAGATTTACATATTCAGAAGGCAAAAGGAGACAAGAAACAGCACAGACTGCTTCAAATGAAGTGCAGGGCGGCTGGGAGAATACTCCAAGGAGGCAGGTCATGATCAATAAATGAGATGTCAACAAGCAAATCCAAAGAGCTTAGTAAATATTTCAGACATATAATTGTGCTGACGGTCATATATGGTATGTGTTCAAGAAAACAACAGTGAGGAACTGATACAAGTAAAATGTAAGGACTAGGGGGCTTCTTCTTTGTACTAAATTATTAATTTTATCACAACACAATGAAAGGGCATTATTATGCCCATTTTACAGCTAGTGACAGGCATAGAAGAGTTATGTGCAGTGGCCAAGGATATAGAATTACTAAGCAGAAAACAGTATTATTACTAATGATCACTTCTCTTATCGCAAAGACATATCTACTTCTCATTTATTAATTTATTCCTCAAATAGTTAATTTATGTGAAAGCATATGTATGTTGTGGCAAACAAAGGAGTCACAGTTCCTGACATCATGGGGCTGTCAGTCTGTCTACAGTTTCTGTCATCTGATCATAATTGTTTGTTTCAGTTTTTAATTTTCATAGTTGTGAATATCTTGTTTCATCTAGCTTAGAACCCATCTGTTCTAGATCCAGGAAAGATGGAGGTATTGGCTGAGACTCTAGCTGGATAAGATCTAGGGCAGAAAGTATTAAACAAAAGTCTCAGATCTGTGTGACTATCAACTGGTAAATTGTCCAAATGCTAAATGGAAAAGCAAACCCATAGTTATCTATAGTGGGACTTATGGAAACAAGTTATTGGGCTTAATTAAAAGGCCAAATGGAGATCTATCACCATATCAGAAGTTTATGACAGCTTCAGATGGTCACATTTACAGGAGAAGTTGTAATGATGTGGAGACAAAAAGGGAAGAAGATGGAATGGTACTTAGAGCTCTGGAGAGCATTCAGAGTCCACATTAGCCCGTTCTCTAAGCACCTGGGCTTTCCTTGGTACAGCTGCTCATTTGCATCTGTGAATCTAAGAGGTTCATCCTTTTCAGCTTCCAAGGTGCTCAAGAGAAAGGAGTTCAACTACACTGTGACGGTGGACTGTGACAGACCGTGGGCTTGCTTCATCTGTTAATTCAAGATGAAGACATTCTTACAGTTTAAATCCAAGGAAGGCAGGCCTGGGTCAAAATTCTTGCAGGGAGACTATTAATGTTTAAACTATTAATTGATCACAAGTTTCATCACCTACGAAAGCTTTCTGTGATCTCATCACCTCTCCTTAAGTGCTGATCTCACCTTGCACAGCGGCCTGCCTTGCTCAGTTCTCCTGGCCCTCTGGTTTGTTAGTGAGACCACCAGAGGACTTTTGGACTTTTTTCTACTTCAGGTTCTTTCCTCCAGATATCTGCCTCCTCAATGCTCAATGCCACACTGACTGCCTTATTTCTAAATTATATTAAGAAAAACAGTCCTTCTGACCTACTCTATTTTATCCATAGTAATCATGGCTTTCAAAAGTATCTTATAATTTATGTTCTCTATTTACTATTTATTGTCTGGATTCCCTAATAAAACACATGCTTTACTTGGAAGGGATTACATATTGGTTTGTTTTCACTGATAAGTCTCAAGTTTAGGAACATCCCCTGCATGTCATAGGCTCTCAGTAAGCGTTTGCTGAAAGAGTGATAGCATTTTCTCATATATAATATCCCACAGATGCACACCTACACTTGCATCATCTTGCCCAGATTTTAGATTAATTCTAATTCATGGCTGTACTCAAAATGCAATATAAAGTGCTCGTGAGCGAGCAGGAAGAGTTCATCTCAAGGTGAAGGTCTTGTTTGGCAGTGCCCTACAGGATGTTAGGTCTTAGTGAACATACTTTATCTTCATTCTTTACGTTTGCTTGTTTGGAGGGAAAACCACAACTCGGAAATCTCTGCCATGATATCTAGTGTAAGAATTTGTTTATTGCTTATAAAATTAGAAATCAACAAAAAACTGCACAGAAAAACAAGTCAGTCAAATTCTTCCTTTCCAAGCCCTTTGCAATAATTTGGTACCAAACAAAGTTTAACAAAAACAACAACTGAAACTCCCAGCTATTTAGAAATGAGAAACAGTTAGCTCTCTACACATGATTTTGGTTATAATAAAACAAAAATGTATAGAGAAATTAATTGTTAGAAAACAACATAAGTAAATTTTACCTGAATTCCAAACTCAAAGAATTAGAAAAAAAGAATAACTGACATGAAGAAAATAGAAGTAGATTTGATGTATAAAGTAACTTTTAAATGAGAATTTTGAAATAAATGATGAAATAGAAAATCTGTTAAATTAAATTATCAAAAGGAAAAGTGAGAAAGGTATAAAGGAGGGAGAAAGAGAAAGAGAAAACATGTAAGAGGGAGAATTCAAATAAATAAAATTGGGAATAAGAAAGGGGGCATAACTACAGATATGGGAGAAATGATTCCTTAAAAAAAAAAAACTAGAAATAAAACCACCATATGACCCAACAGTCCCACTCCTAGGCATATACCTGGAGGAAATCAAAATTGAAAAAGACACATGTATCCCATTGTTCATTGCAGCACTATTTACAACAGCTAGAACATAGAAGCAACCAAGATGTGCCTCAACAAATGAATGGATAAAGAGGTACATATACACAATGGAATATTACTCAGCCAGAAAATGAATCAAATCATTTTTTGAAGGGAGAAGTGATATGACTCAATTTAGAAATGAGCTGATCTGTCGTCAGAGTGAAGGGTGGACTGTGATGTTACAGTTTAGAAGTGAAGAGACCACTTAGGGCAGTGAATTTTCCTTGAGAACACCTCAGAAAAAGCAAAGTGAGGTAAAAGATCAGTTAACAGCCCTCATTTCAGAAATTAGATTTTCTAAGAGAGACTGATCTGTTTTCCATGTGTATGTTGTATATATGCATATATATGTAATAGGTATTTTTTAAGTCCCCACAAGACTCTGGTGACCAGCTAAGCATGAGGATGTCTGAGCCAGAAAAACATTTACAATCATCCAAATATTCTTGAGCTTGTAGAGCTCAAGAATGAAAAGAAAGGGGTAGAATGGTAAATGTAGAGAGAAATGGAGAGAAATTATAATGGCATAGAAACATATATACTATCATGTAAGAAATGAAGTGCCAGTC
>SJYF01007252.1:4010707-4022821 GCA_006410515.1 Procapra przewalskii | reverse complement strand
CTCCAATTAAAATAATTTTAAATTTCAATAAATAAATTTAAATTTAAATAAATAAATACAGGTTTTTCTTTTGATCAAGATGTTTCCTCAGAAGCACTGCTGATCAAGAGTCTGATTTGTCATATTTAATGGCTTCATCTTTTGATGTTAGAAAGAACCTTTTCTGGTTGTCATGTCCCATATCCTCACATTGGAGGGAAGGTGTACATATTGGAACCAGGAAAGACATATTTGCATAACATGAAATGGTAGAGGGGGATAACTCTCAGGAATTTTCCACCAGAGATAAGCATTAGAGATTATCATTCTTTTTAGTGTATTACTTCTGCAAAGATTTAAAAGCCAACAGGCACAAGCCTCCCAGTTCTCCCATTATTTATCAGAATAATGACCCTAGTGTTTGTAATAACGAAAAAGCAGGAGCTAAACCTGAAATTAACCAGCTAAAGAAGTCAAAGGATCATGAATTTTCAGGTAATGATTTGCAAATGTGCAACAACATATGAGAACACCTCTTCATATCAACCTAATTATATCCACAACATCCATAGTCTTGAGGGTTATCATTTGGGATTAAAGAGAAGACTAAGGGATCTCTGATATCATGAACAGACTGACTTTTTGGCAACAACTCCAACAATCAGAAAAATTTTCCCCTTTTTCAGTAGATTGGACCAAGAAAGAGAGAGTGGAGATAACAGCAAGAAAAAGGTATGCAAACCTGGTTTGGGCATCTTAGGAAAGCTATCTATTGGGTGCTGTCTGCTTCAATTCCTGGAAATCTTTCTCTCAGGTTGCCAGATTGTGTGTGGGTCCAGTCACCTCTTAGAGGTGATGCATGAATCCAAGAGTCTGATCCTTGAAGTATTATAGCACAAGGGTTACTTAACTGTACCTGATAGGGGCCTTTCCAGTGAGGCTAAGGAATGATGTTTAAGGTCTTCATTTCACAGACAGGCACAGTGAAAAGACTGCTCTACTGAAACATGCTTATTTTCTACAATTATGCCTGTATGATATTGAAATGTATCTTCTTTTATCATCTTTTAATCAAAGGAGGCAAGAACTAAATATATCAGGCATCATGGGATTATCTCAAAATTGGGGGACTTATGAGTTCAAAAAGGTGTATACATGAGATTCAGAAGGACTAATGACAGTCCTTTGGACAGGGCATTTGAAAGTTTTCTGCAGTTTTGTCAACAGAGGTTTAATAACACCATTAATGCTTTCAGTTATCTCTGAGGATCGAAGATGGTAAGCACAGTGAAAGTGCTGAAAACGAGCTAAACAGCACAGACTTGTGGAATCACTTGCCTGGGGAAGTGACTCTCCCAGTCACAACGAAGTTTAAGGGAAATTTCCAAGTGGAGACAGCCTTTTCTGGTAGTATTTTAGTCACAGTAATAGTGGTAGCCTGTCTATGAGAAAAAGCTCCAATCTACTGAGAAAATGTATAAATCCTTTCCTTACCAAGGCATATTTATATGAATGAGATGAGGGTAGTTCTATAAAATCCAACAGCCAAACCTCCAATGGCCCATTTCTGAGTTGTACTTCAGGAAGGTGATGCAAACAAACTGGGCACCCTTTGTGACCTTGGTAACATCTACACAGTATTGAAGACCAGTGGTTTAATGAATATGCAGTGGGCAATGATGAAAATGTTAGAGTCTTCAGCAAAACTGGATTGTTATTTAGCCTAAGCCAGAGTTTCTTTTATCAAAATAATAGTTATGAAATTTCCAGTTTTGTTTTCCCTTTTCTGAGGCCAATGGCTGGACATTTCTAGTTCTAAATTATCTTTTGGGGGAACATCCCTCTGGATCACAACAGAGGTTGAATTGTTGGTTCCTTGAGAATAACATTTGGCAGAAATATTAGCAAGATGGTTTCTTTTACCCTTTAGGGAATGAAGTTTGAAATTTCCAGGGAACTTGATAATGGCCACAGCAGCTGGCAAGAGTATACAATCTAATAATTCCTTGACATGTTTTCCACAGGAAATGAGGAGGCCTCTATAATATTCCAAAGTCTTGAGCTACACCAAGGATTCCTATTGTCAGTAGAGATATTTGCATTTTTGTCCTTTGCTAATGTAGGACTTGTTAAGACTGTCCTGTTGAGCTGAGGTAGCTGAGAGCATGGGTTTTGCCTCATTGACTTAAAGGATTTGCAGTAGCAGACCCAGCATAGTGGGGCTTCCCTGGTGGCCCAGAGGTTAAAGCGTCTGTCTGCAACAGGGGAGACCTGGGTTCAATCCCTGGGTCAGGAAGATCCCCTGGAGAAGGAAATGGCAACCCACTCCAGTATTCTTGCCTAAAGAATCCCATGGATGGAGGAGCCTGGTAGGCTACAGTCCACAGTTTCACAAAGAGTCAGACACGAATGAGTGACTTCACTTTCACCCAGCATAGTATTGACTTTTTTTCCCCCTCTAAATACCTTTTAAATAAGAACAGTCAGTAAATGCTAATAAAATCAGCATTATTTAGAGTAATTTCCTATAAGTCATCAAGTCTGGAGGTGATCTGTAGATGACTAACTGAAAGGTGTTGAGTATGATGGGATTCAGGAGAGCTTCAACTGCAGGAGGTACAAAGATGATTAGAAGGAATCCCATGACTTTCTTCCAGGATCTTGGCCAAAAGGGCAGTAGAAAGAAAGGCTTTGGGGGAAGTAGGTTATGTTTGTGTTACAGGGTCTAGCTGTTGGCTATAATACTCTATGGGTCAATATTGTCCCTATGCTTTCTGTCAACTGCACCGAGGACATTTTCTCCTTTTTCAAATATAAAGAAAGAAAAAAGTAAAGTTAACAATTGAGATATTAAGGGCAGAAAAATTTATCTAGTGTTCCATTAGGGTTTCAAAAGTTATGTCATCCTGATTTTCCCAAATTATAAGGTCAGGTCTATTGGTTTTACTAAAACAAACAGGCATTGGGTCATAAGAGGGCTATTTAAAAATAATTTTAGCAGTAGCCAGCTGGCCTAAGAAAAATTCTGTTGTTGTTCAGTCTCCCAGTCATGTCCAACTGTTTGTGACCTCATAAACTGCAGCACTCCAGGCCTCCCTCCCTTACTATCTTCCGAAGTTTGCCCAAGTTCATGTCCATTGCATTGGTGATGGCATCCAGCCATATCATCCTCTGAAGCCCTCTTCTCCTTCTGCCCTCAATCTTTCCCAGCATCAGGGACTTTTCCAATGAGTCTGTTTGCATCAGGTGACCAGGATACTGGAGCTGCAGCTTGAGCATCAGTCCTTCCAGTGAGTATCCAGGGTTGATTTCCCTTAAGATTGACTGGTTTGATCTCCTTGCTGTCCAAGGGACTCTCAAGAGTCTTGTCCAGCACCACAGTTCGAAGGTATCAGTTCTTTGGCATTCTGCCTTCTTTATAGTCCAGCTCTCATAACTGTAAGTGACAGAGGGGAAGACCATAGCTTTGACTTATATGGACCTTTGTCAGCAGAGTAATGTCTCTGCTTTTCAACACGCTGCCTAAGTTTGTCATAGGTTTTCTGCTGAGAAGCAATCATCTTCTGATTTCATGGCTGCAGTTACCATGCACAGAGACTTTAGAACCCAAGAAGGGGAAATCTGTCACTACTTCCACCATTTCCTCTATTTGCTATCCAGTAATGAGGCCAGATGCCATGATCTTAATTTTTTTAATATTCAGTTTTAAGCCGGCTCTTTCACTCTCCTTCTTCACCCTCATCAAGAGGCTCTTTAGTTCCTCTTTGCTTTCTGCCATTGGAATGATATCATCCACATATCTGAGGTCGTTAGTATTTCTCCTGCCTGTCTTGATTCCAGCTTATAATTCATCCAGCCTGGAATTTTTCATGATGCAACATATAGATTAAATAAACATGGTGACAACAGACAGCTCTGTTGTACTTCTTTCTCAATCCTGAACCAATCAGCATTTCCATATGGGTTTCTAATTGTTGCTTCTTGCCCCACATTCAGATTTAAGAAAAATTTGAATTGATGCTGAATTTTGGATTTGGAGAAGTTCAAAATGCCACAAAGCTTATTTGGATCTACATGTAACAATTGTTCTGAAATCAGGTGTCCAAAATATCACACCTGAGTGAAAAAACTGCAATTTATTTTAAGATTTTTGTGTCCCTTCAAGGCTAAACATTTTATTTTCTTGTCACTTAGAATATTTTTAATTACAATTTCATGCTTTAACTCGTGTATTCTGTCTCCCCAAGAAAAGACCTAAAAAGGGGAACAAAGAAGCAAATTATAAGGTGGTCTTCTCACAGGCAAAATAGGATTATTGCAGAGATGAGTGGAGGGAAAGGGAGGCCCCCCAGAGCTTTATAAACCTGTTATGGCTTTGAAGCCTTGAAACTCAACCAATAAGGACAAATGTTTGGCACCCTTAAAATTAGCCCAAATGTTGCCGCATAAAAAACAAATAAATTTTCCTGAAATCATTTGATTCACTTTGTTGGGCATTTCAGGTGCTCCATCAAATTCTAGAACTGTCTTCCCCTTTGGGGAGAAACATTCCAGCATGATATTTCTTACAGAAATATAAGCCCAATAAATGAATAGGGGTGGAGGAACAAAGGAGAAAATGGTGAGTATCTCTTGGCCTAAAGAAAGAGAATAAGTTGAGAAATAGGAGTTTGTTGAGGTTATTATTAGAGACTTCCACTCTTTGAACTGTTTTACTCCTTCCAGGCACTGGCTGTTTAGTAACAGTGAGGTTGAGCACTAAGAGTGTAGCTTCAGTGTCTATAAGGACAGAGTCATTCCCAATCTGGAGAGTAATTAATGTTTCTCCAAGATGGGTGAGAAGAACAATGGGGGAAAACCATTCCAGCTCCTCAGAAACCCATAACTGGGAGTTATGAGGATTTGGGGAAGAGAGAGCTGAAGTTGCCTACAAAACTAAAGCTTATAACAATTTTCTTCCGATGTCATGGCTTTTGCAAAAATGACAATACCAGGAGGGGTTTTGTATGGTTTAGGGGCCTCAGTTTGTTGGAGCTTAAAATTAAGAATTTCAGTGATCTTCCTTTTATCAAGAAAATTAGAGATTCCAAGGGAACAATTGCATGCAAAGATGGGCTCGATAAAGAACAGAAGTGGTAGGGACCTAATAGAAGCGGAAGTTATTAAGAAGAGGTGGCAAGAATACAAAGAAAAACTATACAAAAAAGATCTTCATGACCCAGATAATCACAACGGTATGATCATTCACCTACAGCCAGACATCCTGGAATGTGAAGTCAAGTGGGCCTTAGGAAGTTATCACTACAGACAAAGCTAGTGGAGGTGATGAAATTCCAGTTGAGCTAATTCAAATCCTAAAAGGTGATGCTGTGAAAGTGCTGCACTCAATATGCCAGAAAATTTGGAAAACTCAGCAGTGGCTACAGTACTGGAAAAGGTCAGTTTTCATTCCAATCCCAAAGAAAGGCAATGTCAAAGAATGCTCAAACTAATGCACAGTTGCACTCATGTCACACACTAGTAAAGTAATGCTCAAAATTCTCTAAGACAGGCTTCAATGGCACGTGAACCATGAACTTCTAGATGTTCAAGCTGGATTTAGAATAGGCAGAGGAACCAGAGATCAAATTGCCAACATCTGTTGAATCATTGAAAAAGCAAGAGAGTTCCAGAAAAACATCTATTTCTGCTTTATTGACTATGCTAAAGCCTTTGATTGTGTGGATCACAATAAACTTTGGAAAATTCTTCGAGATGGAAAATACCATACCACCTGACCTGCCTCCTAAGAAATCTATATGCAGGTCAGGAAGCAACAGTTAGAACTGGACATGGAACAACAGACTGGTTCCAAATAGGAAAAGGAGTACATCAAGGCTGTATATTGTCACCCTGCTTATTTAACTGATATGCAGAGTCTATCACGGTAAATGCTGGGCTGAATGAAGCACAAGCTGGAATCAAGATTTCCAGGAGAAATATCAGTAACCTTAGATACACAGATGACACCACACTTAAGCAGAAAGCAAACTATAACTGAAGAGCCTCTTGATGAAATTGAAAGACGAAAGTGAAAAAGTTGGCTTAAACCTCAACATTCAAAAACTAAGATCATGACATCTGGTCTCATTACTTTATGGCAAATAAATGGGGAAACAGTGAGAGACTTTATTTTGGGGGCTCCAAAGTCACTGTAGATGGTGACTGCAGCCATGAAATTAAAAGATGCTTGCTCCTTGGAAGAAAAGCTATGACCAACCAACCTAGACAGGATATTAAGAAGCAGAGACATTACTTGTCAACAAAGGTCCATCTAGTCAAAGCTATGGTTTTTCCAATAGTCATGTATGGATGTGAGAGTTGGATTATAAAGAAAGCTGAGTGCTGGAGAATTGATGTTTTTGAACTGTGGTGTTGGAGAAGACTTTTGAGGAGATCCCATCAGTCCGTTCTAAAGGAAATCAGTCCTGAATATTCATTGGAAGGACTAATGCTGAAGATGAAACTCCAATACTTTGGCCACCTGATATGAAGAACCTACTCATTTTAAAAGATCCTGATACAGGAAGAGATTGAAGACAGGAGGAAAAGGGGATGACAGAGGATGAGATGGTTGGATGGCATATGTTAAATAAGCAGGGTGACAATATATAGCCTTGATGTGCTCCTTTCCTGATTTGGAACCAGTCTGTTGTTCCATGTCCAGTTCTAACTATTGCTTCCTGACCTGCAAACAGATTTCTCAGGAGGCAGGTCAAGTGGTATGGTATTCTCATCTCTTTAAAAATTTTCCAAAGTTTGTTGTGATCCACACAGTCAAAGGCTTTGGCATAGTGAATAAAGCAGAAATAGATGTTTTCCTGGCACTCTCTTGCTTTTTTTAATGATCCTAAGGATGTTGGCAATTTGATCTCTTGTTCCTCTGCCCTTTCTAAACTAGCTTGAACATCTGTCAGTTCATGTTTCTTGTACTGTTGATGCCTGGCTTGGAGAATTTTGAGCATTACTTTACTAGTGTGTGAGATGAGTGCAATTGTGTGGTAGTCTGAGCATTCTTTGGCATTGCCTTTCTTTGGGACTGGAATGAAAACTGACCTTTTCCAGTCCTGTAGCCACTGCTGAGTTTTCCAAATTTTCTGGCATATTGAGTGCAGCACTTTCGCAGCATCATCTTTCAGGATTTGAAATAGCTCAACTGGAATTCCATCACACTCACTAGCTTTTTTCATTGTGATTCTTCTCAAGGCCCAGTTAATTTCACATTCCAGGATGTCTGGCTCTAGGTGAGTGATCACACCATCATGATTATCTGGGTAGTGAAGATCTTTTTTTGTATAGTTCTTCTATGTATTCTTGCCACCTCTTCTTAATATCTTCTGCTTCTGTTAGGTCCATACCATTTCTGTCTTTTATTGTGCTCATTTTTACACGACAAGTTCCCTTGGTATCTCTAGGTTTCTTGAACATATCCCTAGTCTTTTCCATTCAATTGTTTTCCTCTATTTCTTTACATTGATCACTGAGTAAAGCTTTCTTATCTCTCCTTGATATTCTTTGGAACTCTGCATTCAAATGGGTATATCTTTCTTTTTCTCCTTTGCCTTTTGCTTCTCTTCTTTTCATAGCTATTTGTAAGGCTTCCTCAGACAAACATTTTGACTTTCTTTTTTCCTGGGGATGTTCTTGATGATTGCCTCCTATACAATGTCACAAACCTCTGTCCATAGTTCTTCAGTCACTCTGTCTATCAGATCTAAGCCCTTGAATCTATTCATTATATCCACTGTATGATCATAAGGGATTTGATTCAGGTCATACCTGAATGTTCTAGTGGTTCTCCCTCATTTCTTCTATTTAAGTCTGAATTTGGCAATAAGGAGTTCATGATCTGAGCCACAGTCAGCTCCCAGTTTTGTTTTTGCTGATTGTATAGAGCTTCTTCATCTTTGGCTGCAAAGAATATAATCAATCTGGTTTTGGTATTGACCATCTGGGGATGTCCATTTCAGTACTGACCATCTGGGGAGTCGTCTCTACACATGTTTTTTGAAGAGGGTATTTACGATGACCAGTGTGTTCTATTGGCAAAACTCTATTAGCCTTTGCTCTGCTTCGTTCTGTATTCCAAGGCCAAATTTGGCTGTTGCTTCCTACTTTTGCATTCCTGTCCCCTATAAAGAAAAGGACATCTCTTTTGAGTGTTAGTTCTAGAAGGTCTTGTAGGTCTTCATAGAACCATTCAACTTCAGCTTGTTTAGCATTACTGGTCAGGGCATAGATTTGGTTTACTGTGATATCAAATGGTTTGCCTTGGAAATGAACAGAGACCATTCTTTCGTTTTGGGGATTGCCTCCAAGTACTGCATTTCAGACTCTTGTTGACTATGATAGCTACTCCATTTCTTCTAAGGGATTCTTGTCCACAGTAGTAGATATAATGGTCATCTGAGTTAAATTCACCTATTCCAGGCCATTTTAGTTTGCTAATTCCTAAAGTGTTGATGTTCCCTCTTGCCATCTCCTGTTTGACCATTTCCAATTTGCCTTGATTCATGGACCTGACATTTCAGGATTCTGTGCAATATTGTTGCTCTGTACAGCATTGTACTTTACTTCCATCACCAGTTACATCCACAACTGGGTTTGTTTTTCTTTTGCTCTATCTCTTCATTCTGTGTGCAATTATTTCTCCACTGATCTACAGTAGCATATTGGGTACCTACCGACCTGGGGAGTTCATCTTTCAGTGTCCTATCTTTTTGCCTTTTCATACTGTTCATGGGGTTCTCAAGGCAGGAATACTAAAATTGTTTGCCATTCCCTTCTCCAGTGGACCACATTTTGTCAGAACTTTCCACCATGACCTGCCTATCTTGGGTGGCCCTACATAGCATGGCTCATAGTTCCATTGAGTTAGACAAGGTTCTGGGCCATATGATCAGATTGGTTAGTTTTCTGTGATTGTGGTTTTCAGCCTGCCCTCTGATGGAAAAGGATAAGAGGCTTATGGAAGCTCCCTGATGGGAGAGACTGACTGAAGGGGAAACTAGGTCTTGTTCTGAAGACTCAGTAAATCTTTAATCCAGTTTTCTGTTGAAGGGTGGATCTACGTTCCCTCCCTGTTATTTGACCTGTGGCCAAGCTGTGGTGGAAGTAATGAAGATAATGCTGAGCTCCTTCAAAATGTCCCATGCATGCAATGCTGCACTCAGTGACCCCCACCCTGCAGCAGGCTACCACTGACCTACGCCTCTGCCAGAGGCTCCTGGACACTCATGGGCAAGTCTGGGTCAGTCTCTTGTGGGGTCACTCCTCCTTTCTTCTGGGTCCTGGTGTGCACAAGGTTCTGTTTGTGCCTTCCAAGAGTCTGTTTCTCCAGTTCTGTGTAAGTTCTGGTGGCTCTATGGCACAGTTAATGGCGACCTCCTCCAGGAGGGCTTATGCCATACCCAGGTCTATGGCACCCAGAGCCCCTGCCCCTGCAGCAGTCCACTGCTGACCCGCACCTCCTCAGGAGACACTCAAATTCAGTTCTGTCTCAGTCTCTGTGGGGTCTCTGGGTCCTATATGTACCACAACTTCTTTATTCATTCTTCTGCCAGTGAACATCTAGGTTGTTTGCATGTCCTAGCTATTGTAAATAGTGCTTCAGGGAACACTGGGGTACATGTGTCTCTCAATTCTAGTTTCCTCAGAGTATATGCCCAGCAATAGGATTGCTGGGTTATACGGCAGTTCTAGTTTCAGTTTCTTAAGGAATCTCAGCACTGTTTCCATAGTGGCTGTACAAGTTTGCATCCCCACAAACAGTGTAAGAGGGTTTTCTTTTCTTTGCACCCTCTCCAGCATTTATTGTTTGTAGACTTTTAGATTATGGCCATTCGGACTGGTATGAGATGATAACTCATTGTTGTTTTTATTTGCATTACTCTAATAATGAGAGATGTTGAGCATCTTTTCATGTGTTTATTCACTATCTGTATGTCTTCTTTGGGAAAATGTCTAAGTCTTTCGTCCACTTTTTGATTGAGTTGTTCATTTATTCTGGTATTGAGCTGCTTGAGCTGCTTATATATTTTGGAGATTAATTCTTTGTCAATTGTTTCATTTGCTATTATTTTCCCCCATTCTGATGGGTGTCTTTTCACATTGCTTGTAGTTTTCTTCATTGTCCAAAAGTTTAATTAGGTCCCAATTGTTTATTTTTATATTTGTTTTTATTTCTGTTACTCTGTGAAGTGGGTCATAGAGGATCTTGCTGTGATTTATATCGGAGAGTGTTCTGCCTATTCTTTCCTTGAGGAGTTTAGTGGTTTTGGGTCTTACATTTAGGTCTTTAATCCATTTTGAATTTCCTTGAATTTAGACTAAATAAGTATTAAAATGCCCTATCTATTTTATATGAACTAATTCAGGTAATTTTCCTAATTACTCTAGAAGGTTGCTGCTGCTAAGTTGCTTAGTTGTGTTCGACTCTGTGCAACCCCAGAGATGGCAGCCCACCAGGCTCCCCCGTCCCTGGGATTCTTCAGGCAAGAATCCTGGAGTGGGTTGTCATTTCCTTCTCCAATGCATGAAAGTGAAAAATGAAAGTGAAGTCACTCAGTCGTGTCTGACTCCTAGCGACCCCATGGACTGCAGCCTACCAGGCTCCTCTCTCCATGAGATTGCCAGGCAAGAGTACTGGAGTCGGTTGCCATTGCCTTCTCCTAGTTGATGCTATTATAGTCATCTTAGAGATCAAAAAAACTGTGACTCAGAGAGTTAGTATTCTTTCCAAAAATAAGGTGGAAGCCAGTTTCTTAATGTCTGCACCTGATGTAAACAAGTTAAAACCATGCAGTGATAAACACAAATATGAAAAGAACCCTGCCAGTTCACAATGAGTTAATGTTTACTAGTTCAATAAATCTCATGGCCATTTGATCAAAACTAGATAGCATATCAAGATATCTCTAAACTTTAAAAGCCATTGCTAATTTTTAAAAATAGTTATTTTGTATATAATTTGCTCTTATGTACTTGTAAACAAGCACTATCTGCATCCTAAATATTTGATTTTCAGAAAAGTATTTAAAAATAGCACCCTGATACCAATCTTTTTTCACTATTTAGAAACAAAACAGGAGAAAGGTCAAAATTACTTCTGATTTTTAAAATCACATATTTCAAAGATTTCAAGCTTTAGATGCAGTGGGAATGAATAAAATATATCATCTTTAGAACTTGTTGGCAAATCATTCCTTTTAAACATCTCATTTAAATTTGATTAAAATACATTTATTATAACTGGACAAAAGTTAAAAATTAAACTTTAAAAGTAGTCTCAGCTATTGCACATTCCTGAGATATACATCATGGTGCACTTTGTTCAAGGTGACAGTATGGTCTCCCTGACCCTTTCTGCATTGTCTAACATATGGTGGTAAATATTTGTCAAGCAAATGAATGAATGAAATATTTTCTGATATCCACCCCCTGATATTTTATACATGATGTTCCCATTCGGTCTTCTTTATAAGACGACTTAGTGCTCTGGTTTCAGGGTATTAATAACCTGTATGTATGTGCTTCTTGATCAGTGTTCCCTGATAGACAGTAGACCTGAAGTCAGGCATAGGCATTCCATTCTCTGAGGTACCCATATAGCTTCACACACTGTGTCATAAAATTCAGAATCTCACTCCATGTGTGTTTAATGGATTAATGCAGATCTTGGTATCCAGGGAAGAGAGGAAGTATGGAATTAATGATGTGATTTAAGGTTTCATCAGACAGTATAGGGGTATTTGGGACCTAAGAGATAAAGAGTTGAACATTTCTATTTTTAATAGCAGTATTTTTCTAACTTTTGTCTATTCTTATACTCTCTATTCTATTCTTTTATAAATTGTTAAAATCCTTTTGAAAATTGAAATATCTTTCTTTTCTCCTCTCTCCTGCTTAACACCTGCCAATTCCAAAGGGTTCAATTCAATGCTCAACTCCCTTTTTCAAAATAAAATTGAAAATATCACCTGTGGTTGAGAGTGTGTGTATTGAAGAACAAAAGCTTAGAATAGCTTGCAGTACTAGTATTTTTTTTTTTTTAATCTAAGTGGCTTAAAAAATAAAACTTCCACATTAGATACTCAT
>SJYF01007252.1:3980694-3999849 GCA_006410515.1 Procapra przewalskii | reverse complement strand
TAGCCTTGACTAGATGGACCTTTGTTAGCAAAGTAATGTCTCTGCTTTTAAATATGCTCTCTAGGTTGGTCATATCTTTTCTTCCAAGGAGTAAGTGTCTTTTAATTTCATGGCTGCAGTTACCATCTGCAGTGATTAGTATGTTTTAAATACCTCTGGAAGCTGTGCCTACAGTGCTTGTCTCTACTCATCCTTCCCAGGCATCAAATCCACTGTGATGAGAGGAAAGACTTCTGGTCAAAGTATCCCTACCATTGCTCTCAACATTGAAAATGATGAATAGTAAGGAAGGGTATGTTTGCCTTTCATGCTTTGGGCTGAACTGGCATGGAATGGAATCCCATGTCAGGCCAGTAGCTTAAGGCAAACAAGACCTCTTAGCAAGACCACCACCACCACCACTGACCCTGCCAAACACACCCCATCTACTTAGGGAGGAAAAGAGAATCAGAAAAGGGAAATGGCAGTGTGTACTATGGGTGGGGTTTTCTGGGATCTATTAATTCTAGGAAATCAAGGAATGATGAGCAATTTTGAATGGATTCTTGATCACACCCAATAGTGAAGTTCACCCTGGACTCTGAAAATACAGTTTGGAATTTCCTTTTCCTTTGAGGGGGAGAAGAATGTGGGTGCAGAGGTAAGCAGAAGAAGTGAAGCATTTCCTGTCTCAACAGGTAAACCAATGGGAGAGAAAGGATGTGAGACTCTCCTAACTTTTACTGAATGGACCTGGTGACTAACACATAGAGGGAGGAGCAGCAGATCTTAACCAGGAAAGGAATGAGCCACCCAGTAGCCAGGTGCCTTGTTACAACATCAAGCACATTAAAGTTATGGCCATTTGAACCAACCCACCAGTTAGTGGCAGTGACACAAATCTTCATGCTGGACTAAAGAAAGCCTGTGCTGCTACTGCTGCTAGGTTGCTTCAGTAGTGTCCGACTCTGTGCGACCCCATAGATGGCAGCCCACCAGGCTCCCCCGTCCCTGGGATTCTCCAGGCAAGAATACTAGAGTGGGTTGCCATTTCCTTCTCCAATGCATGAAAGTGAAAAGTGAAAGTGAAGCCACTCAGTCGTGTCTGACTCCTAGAGATCCCAGGGACTGCAGCTTACCAGGCTCCTCAATCCATGAGATTTTCCAGGCAAGAGGAGTAGGGTAGCTGCTTTTTTAAAAATCCTGAAATAATGATAAATTGATAATTTTTTGATTGAATACTTACCATATGCCAGATATTATTTGCATATATTAATCAACTTGAGGGTCAAAATCATTCTAGGATTATGTCTATTTTATAGAGAAGTACATTAAAGATTAGGGACATTGAGAAACTTTCCCAAGAACACGGATATGGTAAATGAAAAAACTTTCATATCCATACATGCTCACATCTGACTGAGCACAAAGCCTGTTTTGGAGTCTGTGTATCTAGGTTTTCTGACTTTTAAGATCAATTGAAAATTAAGATTTTTAATCTCTGGTTGTTTAAATATTGGCTCCATTTTCTCCCAAACACTGAAATGTGGGAGCAAACAAACATTTTCTGGGCAGCATTCAGCCTCCAAGCTGGCTGTTTGCAATTTCTGCTGAGTCTAACGCTTACAGTTTACACTAAAAGCATAAGCATATAAGTTCAGCAAGCAGGTTAAGAATATAGAAATAGAGCCTGGTTTCATGTTTTATGTAATCTCATATGGTATTCTCTTGTAGTTCATTATAAATATTCATTGTATACATTTTATGTGACTGGCACTATGCTGGATACTAAGGATTCAAGATAACAGATATAATCTTTTTTCCTTAGAAGAAAAGGAAAATAAGCAAGTAAGTTTTATGCAGTATGAATTCTACAGTATAATAGTGGAAAGGTGAGGTTCTAAGGGCAAAGGAGTAACTAAGACTTAAAGGGTCATTCTTACAGGAATAATTGATAGCTAATTTGAAATAAGGGCTTCCCTGCTGGATCAGTGGTTAAAGAACTCATCTGCCAGTTCAGGAGATGTGGACTCAATTGATCCCTGGGTCAGGAAGATCCCCTGAATAAGGAAATGGAAACCTGTTCTAGTATTATTGCCTGGAAAATCCCATGGACAAAGGCGCCTAGTGGACTATAGTTCATGGGGTTACAAAAGAACTAAACATGACTTAGTGATGAAACAACAGCAACAATATGAAATATGAAAGAGTTCATTTTGTAAAGACTCAAGATGACTTGAGAGACCATTGTCCCTTCTGAAAAGTGGACACAGTGAAAATCTGGTTCAGTAATGTACAGGGTTAAATGACAAGAGCCATTGTTAGAAAGCTAGGAAGACCAAGTCCTGAGGGGCTCTAGAAACCATGCTGATGCCATATTGAGTAGAGACTGTATCCTGACAACTGGGAAAAATGAAGCAACTTTGGAGGGGAGGCACCATGATTTGATGTTCATATTAGAATCCTCTGTCCAGC
This sequence comes from Procapra przewalskii, assembly GCA_006410515.1. Lineage (NCBI taxonomy): Eukaryota > Metazoa > Chordata > Mammalia > Artiodactyla > Bovidae > Procapra > Procapra przewalskii. The sequence continues at coordinate 3,997,395 of SJYF01007252.1, read as the reverse complement.
CACAACGTGGAAAAATACATTGGAAAGATCAAGACTGAGGTCAAGGAGAAGAGATAAAAGGCTATCACTGAAAGGAAGGCAGACGATGATGTACCTCAGATAACTTCATTAATGGTGAGCCTAAGCGGACAGGGAAGGAAATAAGGAGGCAGAATCACCGGTTTTCCTTGGTGAAAGAGGCTAAGGAAGATTTGACACTTTAAAGTGTCAAATGATCGGGGGAGACAGGTGTTCTGTAAGGAAATAATAAGGGTCAAGTCAAGTTTGGAAAGTCAAGTCAAGGAAATAATAAAAGTCGTTTTGAAGGATTTGGATTTGTCTTCGAAAAAATCCTCAATAGTCCAAAGAAAGAGAAGTCTAACAGCTGGACTGATTCTGAATTGGGGTTTCATTATGCAGGTGAGTGACTGAAATGGAATTGCATGAAGTCTAAGAGAATGAACAGGAAAAATGACAACGTCTAGAGATGAGACAGTGGGCTTCTAGATTCTGCTGGGCATGTGGCGAGTTTGGAGTTTGGAAGCCATTATTCCTGCTGTCCTCAGGAACAGAGAAAGTCCTCACAAATGGAAACTCAGCCACTCTTCCTAGGACTCTCAGAGAGGTGAAGTCACAGGCCAACGGTTGCCTCCCAAAAGGAGAGCCAGGTGGATTCTACACAGCTCATCGTAGCAAAAACTGGGAATTAGAACCCTTCAAGGGGCCTGGCAAGACAAGTACTTAAAACCTGAGCTATGGTGGGTGTACCGGTGGAGATTCCCTGAGGACAAGTTTCCGAGTTAAAAACTCCAGGGAGCCCAGTCATGAGGGAACCTCCCCGCTTTAGCAACTTTTCCTTCCAGGCACCCTAGCAAGTTCTCACAGCGAAGATCCAAACGAAATCCCCTGGAGCTTCTGTAAAGGTGGGGATGGGGTGGAGTAAGCATTTCAAATACACCCAGAATATTTCACTCTTAAGAAGCCTTGCCCCCAAGGGAAACTATTTTACCAGAGGCTACCTGACTTTAGGAAAGAGAAATGCCCAGCTGAGTTCCCTCCAGCCTTCCATTTGTAGTTAAGGGGGAAACAAAGCAAGACTAAAATGTACACTGAGATCTCATCCTAGGACTGTAGAGAACAGATGTCTGAATATGATGGAAAATCCAGAGACTCAGAAGATAGTGAGAAAGTGAAACTTTTATCAGTTTGTGGTCAAAGAGAAGGATATTGGATTTTAAAATTTTGGAGGCAGAACAATGGTGTAGGGTGCTGCCTTCACCAGGGTGTAGAATCTGTCAGAAGTCTCCAAAAGACAAAGAAGATTCAGAAAAGGAATGGAAGAGTTGGCTCAAAAAGGGTATGAGGGAGTCCAAATGCTTATTGGCTAAGTAAATATATAAGTATTTAAAAGTAACACTGCAAAATAAAGAAGCTTACTGAATATCTATTAGCCTGTTCATGGATAACACTTCACAAATTTTCTATCATGATTAGCATATTCAGAAAGATCATGCCATATATTCAGGCATGAACATAGCAAAAATCAGAGATAAAATTGTTTTATATAGGCAGTTCAGTTTTATGAGAAATCTCTAAACTTTCATTATCTTGGGGACCTGAATTAATCAAGTGACACTGTTATTTTTGGTTTATCTCAAGGAGTAAAGTCTTCTATTTTTCTATCTGTTGTTGCTGGTTTTTTTTTTTTTTTATATATATTCTGACTGTGTTATGTGAAATGCTTAGTTAAGATGGCAGCAGGTCTACGTGTCATTTTTTTAAAAAATTCTGCAAGTTTTAACTTCTAGTATAAAACTGACCAAAAATCATGATGGTTTTCAATCCTTTCCCTTATAGCTTATCCGAATGAGCTCACAGTGATCTTTGAACACTTCCTCACAATGAAACAATGAGAAGCAACTTCACATGTCAATGGCTTTCTTCTTATATTTGATAAAGCATTTCTGTTTTTTGCCTAGGAAAAAGTTTTCTAAAATAAATATGTCCATTGTAATGCTATGACTATAACTTATACCATTTTTTTTAAACTTATACCATTTTGTGAAAGTGAAAGTGAAGTCGCTCAGTTCTGTCTGACTCTTTGAGACCCCATGGACTGTAGCCTATCAGACTCCTCCCTCCATGGGATTCTCCAGGCAAGAGTACTGGAGTGTGTTGCCATTTCCTTCTCCAGGAGATCTTCCCAACCCAGGGATCAAACCCCGGTCTCCTGCATTCCAGGCAGATGCTTTAATCTCTGAGCCTGACACCCAAAGCCCTTTTGAGATTTTGCTATGGAAAATAACAAAACCACACTATCAAACATACAAAAAATGAAAACACAGATCTATAGTTTTGAGTATATTTCATGTTCATTCATTTGAAAGAAGATAATTTCCTACTGTAGAAGAATGTGCATGGATGTTTTTCCATTGTCTGCTGTTTCTAAGTTTGGCTTTTCTTGTTGCCAAAGTAATGATCTTATAATAAAAATTGAGCTTGGTTATATATATAAATATACAAACACACACACACGTACCCATGAACACTTATATACATATATACACATACATCCATGGAATGATATTATATACATGTATTATCCCCTGAGGAGGGCATAGTAACCCACTCCAGTGTTCTTGCCTGGAGAATCCCATGGACAAAGGAGTCTGGTGGGCTACAGTCCTTGGGTGACAAAGAGTTGGACATGACTAAAGTGACTTAGCATTAACTCCTGCACACATATGTATATGCACATACACACATATTTATGAGATTTATACATGCATGTATATATACATGTAATATGCATGTATAAACATATATATATGTATATATTTATGTACATACACACACACACAAATATAATGTTGGACCTGGAACAAAATGTGTCCTCAATAAATATCAGCTATTGTGCAGTCTGCTATGATGCTTATAAAACAGAGGATGCTTAGTATATGCTTACCAATGATATTGGAGAAAGGATTTTGTTTAATGTCACCTAAATTCAGTTTATATACGTTATGGAATTAAAATTAAATAATATAGCTGAGAGTTAAGTATCAAATATGAGACAGATTATAAATTCTGGAAATGAAGGAAATATAATCACGGATAGTGATAGAGAAGAGAAAGAAGAAAATTTAAGAAAAAAATAAGTGGCAATTTTTATATCAGCTGAAGAGGGCAGCGACACAGAGAAACAGATTATGGGAACAGCTATAGATAAGCAGTGGCACCCTACTCCAGTACTCTTGCCTGGAAATTCCATGGATGAGGAGCCTGGTAGGCTGTAGTCCATGCTGAGGGTCGGACACGACTGAGCGACTTCCCTTTCACTTTTCACTTTCATGCACTGGAAAAGGAAATGGCAACCCACTCCAGTGTTCTTGCCTGGAGAATCCCAGGGACAGGGAAGCCTGGTGGGCTGCCGTCTATGGGGTTGCACAGAGTCAGACACGACTGAAGTGACTTAGCAGTAGATAAGCAAGGACAGAAGACAGGGAAGCATGGAGGTGGAGAGTTCCACTGGTGGGTTATTAATGTAGATGGAGATGGATGTAAAGGCAGAATTTAGATTTTTCTCTGTGGGACCAAAAAGAGAGAATAAAGCCAGGAAAATTAAAAAGAAAGATGCAGATCTTAGAAAGATGCAGTGATGTGAGAAAAAGTGGATACTCATTAAAAGAAGGTTGAAGGATCAGATGAAAGACTGAAGAATCAGACATGTAAATAAATCAGGATTGTTCAGTTCTGGAGCGAGGAGAAGAGCAGTATGTAAGTTATTAAAACAGCCCCTTGCCCCCACCCTTCCATCCTATCATTAAACGTTTATCATAAGCTTAGGATCATCTTTCACCAGTAACAGCTTATGTAATTCTTTCTAACTGGAAAATATTTTCTCTGTCTTGCCATAATTATTGCTGGGGATAAGCCCCAAACCATTCCCTTGTTAGAATTTATTCCCTTCCCCATGCTCTCACTGGTTCTTGCCAATAGCTTACAGTGAACCATGTTGAATTCCTGAACTCCAAAGAAGATTTACCTTCCAGACCAGGGGTCAGGCTTGATCACTCAAGAGCTTTTGTGTCGTGCTGCTGCTGCTGCTAAGTCACTTCAGTGGTGTCCAACTCTGTGCGACCCCATCGACGGCAGCCCACCAGGCTCCCCCATCCCTGGGATTCTCCTGGCAAGAACACTGGAGTGGGTTGCCATTTCCTTCTCCAAAGCATGAAAGTGAAAACTGAAAGTGAAGTTGTTCAGTCGTGTCCAACTCTTAGTGATCCCATGGACAGCAGCCTACCAGGCTCCTCCGTCCATGGGGTTTTGTGTAGCAGAGTTTTATTAAAGTAAGAAACTGAGAAAGCTTCTGACATAGACATCAAAAGGGGGATGGAGAATGCCCCTCTTGCTAGTGTTAGCAAGGGAGTTATATACTTTTTAATTAGTTATAACAATAAATCAAAAGAATGTCTGGAGGTTGTAAAGATCTTGCTAGACCCACTCCCATAATTTACATTTTAAGATAATAGGATTAGCCAGAAGGTTTTCAGAAAGGAGAAACTGTCCTCAAGCAGGATACACTGTTGTTATATAATCCCTGCTGCTGCTGCTGCTAAGTCGCTTCAGTCGTGTCCAACTATGTGTGACCCCATAGACAGCAGCCCACCAGGCTCCCCCATCCCTGGGATTCTCCAGGCAAGAACACTGGAGTGGGTTGCCATTTCCTTCTCCAATGCATGAAAGTGAAAAGTGAAAGTGAAGTCACTCAGTCGTGTCCGACCCTGAGACCCCATGGACTGCAGCCTTCCAGGTTCCTCCGTCCATGGGATTTTCCAGGCAAGAGTACTGGAGTGGGGTGCCATTGCCTTAGTACACAGTTTAAGCTGAGTTGTCTGTTGTGTAATCATCAGTTTGAGGTTTAAAGAAAAAAAAATGTTTTATGTGACTAAGGGATGTAGAGGGGAAAAAAAAATTTGTCCTTTCCTCCTCCTTGAGAACTCCAGACCCCTATCTCCTCCTCAGGGACCCCCAGACTTCTTATCACTCTGCCTAGGAATTGATTTTCTCATTACTTTAACCAGAATTGCCACGTATATAAGGAATCTAAAAAATGGTATAGATGAACCTGTCTGCAGGGCAGAAATAGAGATGCAGATGTAGACAGCAGACATGTGGATGGGCTGGGTAGCAGAGGAGGGGTGGGGTGAATTGACAGATGGGGATTAATTTATGAGCACTATGTGTAAAATGGATAGCTGGTGGGAACATACTCTGTGGTGCAGTGAGCTCAGCTCTGTGCTCTGTAGTGACCTAGATGAGTGGGGATGGGCAGGTGCAGAGACATTCAAGAGGGAGGGGATATATGTATACATATGGCTGATTCACTCTGTTGTAAAACATTGTTAAACAACTATACCGCGATTTTTAAGAAAAAAGAATACAATTACCCTAAGTATTGTATTATAAATATTTCATTTATGCATATGCTGCATATTCTTGAGGACTCATCATTAACCTGGCATTTTGCCAAGTTCCAGGGGTGCAAAAAATGCCCTCAAGGATTTTATAATCCAATGATGAAACACTGAGATATTGGCAAATAAATATAATAACTGATTGAATATATGATGGCCATCTATTGAGCAAAAAGGCATATAAAGGAGGATGGCAAAATCGACCTGACGAGTATCAAGAAAAGGCATCAGAAGGACGGTGATGCCCTCCACGTTGTCAAGAAGAAGAGTGCAGTGAGTAAAGTATGAAACCGTAGCCTAGGAGCCGTGGTGAGCACAGCTTAGGAGGTCTCCTGAGCATATGTGTTTCTCTGTCTTTTTTTTAACATTTTGAAAATCAGTTGAGAGCTAGATGTATAAAACGCACACACCACGCACATCTTCTAACATTCTTTCCACTATCTCCCCTTTGCTAACACCGATCCTTAGTTCACTCTTTCACATAGTAGTCAGTGATCACTGTTTATTAGAAAAATGTACAAATGACAGGACAGTCTTTCCAGCTGCTGCATAATGTAAAAATAAGACACGAGCTTTCTTCTAAGTGAACAATAACTGCCAAATTCACTCCTTGCTGTATGTTTGCTAAGCTGCAATCGTAGCTAAGAACTCCTGCTAGCATCAGAATACCATATAAATCAGTGCTCAAAAGCAAAATTATTGTACACCATCTTGCTCTTTGGCTTTTATTTCGGGGCTTCTGAAGTCTGTTTACAAATAGATCATTTATATTCACACACATTTTTTTATAGTTTTCATAATGAAAACTAGGTCCCTACCATTGCTATATATGCACTCAGCTTTTATAAGCAAGACTGTGAAGAAGATGAGTTGCTCTAAGCTGTAATGTAAATAGCTTAGTGCACTAAGAAGGCATTGCTTTCCCCCATGTACATGTTTTATTTGCATTTTAATACTCTAGCAAAACTCTATTAGCCATCATTCTCTTACTTTAGTAATTTTCTCATCTTGGAGTTTTGTGGGGGGTGGCAGAGTAGAAACACTTTTCTTTAGTGTTATTAATATTTATAATAACTTTTGTGGAGAACTATCTACTAAACAATATTGTTGCAAGAATAACAGAAAATAGGAGAAAAACAAAGGAGGAAGCATGGAAAATCCAGAATCCCACTCCTCTAATAAACCGTTTTCATTTACAATGGTTATTTTTAGACTTCAAATGCATCCATTGGTAAAGAACAACTGTGGAATTAATTTTATGTGAGCATAACAACCAGCTTTATCTTTTCGACAACAAAACTGTCTTCTTGGGGATGAGAATGTAGACCTTGGATGGTTCCCAAGGTTTATCTGCTGTGAATTTCTTCCCTTATAGCCTTTGGGCTGCTCTCAGAGGCCTGGTCTATAGGACATATTGTGAATGATTGCATTAGCCAGCAGCCTTGCGTACCACAGCAGCATGTTGCTTTTGAGAGCAGCCAGGTAGAAACAAGGTTTGTTAGAGATAAAGAGAGAAGAGTGACTATTTCAAAGGAGAGAGCTGATTATGAGAGAACATCCTGCAGTCTCACTACCTGGGTTGATTCTAGACCCCACATGTTGTGAGGCTTAGGGAAGTTACTTAATGTCATTGATCTTTGCTTCTTTCCATCCATAAAATATATACAATGATCAGACTGATTTTATAAGGTTGAGGAGTTACAGGTGATTTAACATGTGTGATATAACATATGTTAAGTGCTGCCATTGGTTAGTCGCTAGGTTGTGTCCAGCTCTTTTGAGTCCCCATGGCCTGTTGCCTAACAGGCTCCTCCATCCATGGGATTTCCCAGGGAAGGATATTGGAATGAGTAGCCATTTCCTTCTGTGGATCTTCCTGACCCAGGGATCGAGCCCATGTCTCCTTCATTGGCAGGCAGATTCTTTACCAATGAGCACCCAAGGAGGTCCATGTCACATGCTAGACATATAATAAACACTTAGTAAATGTTAGCTCATTTTTTTCTGTAAATCTAAACTTATTTACCCTCTCCTGCCTTCCACTACTTATGCTGACTTATGGGTGCAAAGGGCCACCAGCCTAGTATGGAATGTTACACAGACATTCAAAATAGGAAATTTGGGGGACATGGCTGATGAATAGCTTCTCAGGTTTGATGAAGCCCTTTATAGTAACAAGAAAGTAAGCATGGCTTAGCAGAATAAGTGCTTGGGTTCAAGTTGCAGCCTTCCATCTCACAAGTCCTGTGGCTAAAATGTTTCCCTTTTCTGAACATTCAGTACAATAATAAGTTATCTTAGATAATCTATTAGGTTCCCAGAAGCTCTACATTTTCAAGTGGATCATGAAAGTGAAAATGTTAGTTGCTTGGTTGTGTCTGACTCTTCGTGACCCTATGAACTGTAGCCCACTAGGCTCCTCTCTCCTTGGGATTCTCCAGGCAAGAATACTGGAGTGAATAGCCATTCCATTCTCCAGGGGATCTTTCCACCCAGGGACTGAACCGAGGTCTCTTGCGTTGAAGGCAGATTCTTAACCCATGCCAATAATTCCAGGAGTCAAACCAAATGAGAGCCAACATAAATTCTGCTGTGTTTCTTTGGTCTTAGTATGCCATAGCCATTTACCAGGTAAGTAGGACAGTTAGAAGGTTTAAATGAAATAACATTATTTTCTGGAATTTCATTATTGTTCATACTAATTCATTCATTCATCAGTAAGAATTTATTATAAATGTCTTCTGTAAATCAAACTGTTTACTGGATTCTGGAAGTACAGACTTAAGGTTAGGATTTATGGCCATTAGAATATGGGGATCCCAATAGGAAACATACATATGTAAACAAATAGTTTCAGCATGGTGTAATGAAAACTGTGTGTAATGTGTGCAGAGTCATGAAGACACAGAAGTAGAACTTTTTTAATATAAATTTATTTATTTTAATTGGAAGTTAATTACTTTATAATATTGTATTGGTTTTGCCAAATGAATCACCAGTCCAGGTTCGATGCATGATACTGGATGCTTGGAGAAGTAGAACTTTTGAATGGAATGGTGAAACAGTAAAAAAATGGGCTTTGAAATCAGGTAGAATTTTCATTCATGCATTTACAAATTTTGTGACTGGGCAGTTTACTCTCTAAGTCTCAGTTTGTTGTCTGAAATAAAATGATGATGATGCCTGTTTTAAAGTGCTATTATGTGTGTGTGCTAACGTGCGTCTACTCTTAGACCAGGGGTCATCAGGATCCTACTAAGTATTCTTTGTCTTAATTTACTACCTTCTTAGAAAAAAGGGGCATTTGACCTGAGTTTCAGATAAAAGCATAGAAGTTTTCTTGGTAAATGCAGTCAAATATGTGTATGGAAAGGGTGGGATGTATATTAAATGTACATTAAATAATAGATTTTCAACTAAAGATTGGTTGAATCTTACTGGAGAAGAAGATCCGTAGTTAGAATATGGTAAATGGGTTTAAAGAGAATTTGTTCTCAGGCAAGAGTTTTGCTTGCTACGCTGTCTTCTTAGCAAGCATGGCAAGATGATTAGTGTTCCTCTTAAACACATGTTTCTAGGATTATCTTGTGTCACTGTGGCCATGGAAGTTGCTCCTGACTATTGCAGTATTGTAGGAAGAAAATAAATATAGAAATAATGTGAGTAAAGAAAGATAGATTATAAAAGGGTAATATCATCAGAAAGATTAGATTTGTGGTGTGAGTATAGAGATTGAATTCAGAAGCCTATGGTAGGATTTTAGAAGCTTGGAGTTACACTTTTAACACAGCAAAAGCTGACAGATCCAGGCCTTTATTTGCATTTCAAAATAGTGTTTTGAGGTTAGAGAAAGGAAATAATATGTTTAAAAGTAGAAGACTGGGTTTAGTGACTAAGATGCAAAGAATTAAGTTAGCATTATCAGCGATAACCTGTTGCTTGCTGCTGCTGCTGCTGCTGCTGCTAAGTCGCTTCAGTCGTGTCCGACTCTGTGCGACCCCATAGACGGCAGCCCACCAGGCTCCACCGTCCCTGGGATTCTCCAGACAAGAACACTGGAGTGGGTTGCCATTTCCTTCTCCAATGCGTGAAAGTGAAAAGTGAAAGTGAAGTCACTGAGCCGTGTCCAACTCTCAGCGACCCCATGGACTGCAGCCTACCAGGCTCCTCCATCCATGGGATTTTCCAGGCAAGAGTACTGGAGTAGGGTGCCATTGCCTTCTCCAACCTGTTGCTTAATAATTTACAAATGTATTTCAAAATTAAGCATTAGAAGTGTGAAATTTTCATTTTAATGAAAGTTCTCTCTCTTCCTATTCAGTCCACAGCCGTAATGGTTATTCTCCCCTTGGACTAATAATGTTTGATATTTATATTGGTTACACCTTTGCTATTGATTATCATTCTAATTTAATATGATGATTTTATACCCTAAATCAATATATTAACCCTTGATAGTATCTCTTAATATTATTTTCCTTTCCTGCTTTCTAACAGTCATTATTTGACAGTTCTATTTCTATTTTTCATAATCAAAATTCTTAATATTTTCTTCTACTGCCACACTCAAATCTTTGTAACTTTGCACATACTTTGAATCTAAAAGTTGAAAACCAGTCAAGAGTATTTACATTAACATGACAGAATATTAATACATACTGTTCAGTATTGTAATTAATACATACTGTTCAGATAAGTGAAAGGAAAAGGAGAAAAGGAAAGATAAACCCATCTGAATGCAGAGTTCCAAAAATAGCAATGAGAAATAAGAAAGCCTTACTCAGAAACTAATGCAAAGAAATAGAGGAAAACAATAGAATGGGAAAGACTAAAGATCTTGTCAAAAAAAATTAGAGATCAAGGGAGCATTTCATGCAAAGATGGGCACAATAAAGGACAGAAATGGTATGGACCTAACAGAAGGAGAAGATATTAAGAAGAGGTGGCAAATACATAGGATTATATAGAAAAAATTTAACAATCCAGATAACCACAAAGGTGTGATCACTCACCTAGAGCCAGACATTCTGAAATGTGAAGTCGGGTGGGCCATAGGAAGTATAACTATGAACAAAGCCAGTGGATCTATTTCAGGTCCTAAAAAATAATACTATGAAAGTGTTGCACTCAATATGCCAACAATTTGGAAACTCAGCAGTGGCCAGAGGAATGGAAAAGGTCAGTTTTCATTTCAATTATCAATTATCACTTGTACTCATCTCACACACTTGCAGGTTCAGTTCAGTTCAGTCCTCAGTCATGTCTGACTCTTTGCGACCACATGAACTGCAGCACGCCAGGCCTCCCTGTCCATCACCAACTCCCGGAGTTCAACCAAACTCATGTCCATTGAGTCAGTGATGCCATCCAGCCATCTCATCCTCTGTCGTCCCCTTCTCCTCCTGCCCCCAATCCCTCCCAGCATCAGGGTCTTTTCCAGTGAGTCAACTCTTCGCATGAGGTGGCCTCAGTATTGGAGTTTCAGCCTCAGCTTCAGTCCTTCCAAAGAACATCCAGGACTGATCTCTTTAGGATGGACTGGTTGGATCTCCTTGCAGTCCAAGGGACTCTCAAGAGTCTTCTCCAACACCACAGTTGAAAAGCATCAATTCTTCAGTGCTCATCTTTCTTCACAGTCCAACTCTCACATCCATACATGACCACTGGAGAAACCATAGCCTTAACTAGATGGACCTTTGTTGGCAATGTCTCTGCTTTTGAATATACTATCTGGGTTGGTCATAACTTTTCTTCCAAGGAGTAAGCGTCTTCTAATTTCATGGCTGCAGTCACATTCTTCAGTGATTTTGGAGCCCCCAAAAATAAAGTCTGACACTTTTCCCACTGTTTCCCCATCTATTTCCCATGAAGTGAGGGGACCGGATGCCATGATCTTCATTTTCTCAATGTTGAGCTTTAAGCCAACTTTTTCACTCTCCTCTTTCGCTTTCATCAAGAGGCTTTTTACTTTCTCTTCACTGTCTGCCATAAGGGAGGTATCATCTGTATATCTGAGGTTATTGATATTTCTCCTGGCAATCTTGATTCCAGCTTGTGCTTCATCCAGCCCAGCATTTCTCATGATGTACCCTGCATATACGTTAAATAAGAAGGGTGACAATATACAGCCTTGATGTACTCCTTTTCCTATTTGGAACCAGTCTGTTGTTCCATGTCCAGTTCTAATTGTTGCTTCATGACCTGCATACAAGTTTCTCAAGAGGCAGGTCAGGTGGTCTGGTATTCCCATCTCTTTCAGAATTTTTCAAGTTTATTGTGATCCACACAGTCAAAGGCTTTGGCATAGTCAATAAAGCAGAAATAGGTGTTTTTCTGGAACTCTCTTGCTTTTTCCATGATCCAGCAGATGTTGGCAATTTGATCTCTGGTTCCTCTGCCTTTTCTAAAACCAACTTGAACATCAGGAAGTTCACGGTTCACGTATTGCTGAAGCCTGGCTTGGAGAATTTTGACCATTACTTTACTCGCGTGTGAGATGAGTGAAACTGTGAGGTAGTTTGAGCATTCTTTGGCACTGCATTTCTTTGGGACTGGAATGAAAACTGAACTTTTCCATTCCTGCAGCCACTGCTGAGTTTTCAAAATTTGCTGGCCTATTGAGTGCAGCACTTTCACAGCATCATCTTTCAGGATTTGAAATAGCTCAACTGGAATTCCATCACCTCCACTAGCTTTGTTTATAGTGATGCTTTCTAAGGCCCACTTGACTTCACATTCCAAGATGTCTGGCTCTAGGTGAATGATCACACCATCATGATTATCTTGGTCATGAAGATCTTTTTTGTACAGTTCTTCCGTGTATTCTTGCCACCTCTTCTTAGTATCTTCTTCTTCTTTTAGGTCCATAGCATTTCTGTCCTTTACCGAGCCCATTTTTGCATGTTCCCTTGCTATCTCTAATTTTCTTGAAGAGATCTCTAGTCTTTCCCATTCTGTTGTTTTCCTCTATTTCTTTGCATTGATCACTGAGGAATGCTTTCTTATCTCCCCTTGCTATTCTTTGGAACTCTGCATTCAGATGCTTATATCTTTCCTTTTTTTCCTTTGCTTTTCACTTCTCTTCTTTTCACAGCTATTTGTAAGGCCTCCTCAAACAGCCATTTTGCTTTTTTGCATTTCTTCTCCATGGGGATGGTCTTGATCCCTGTCTCCTGTACAATGTCATGAACCTCCATCCATAGTTCATCAGGCACTCTGCCTATCAGGTCTAGTCCCCTAAATCTATTTCTCACTTTCACTGTATAATCATAAGGTATTTGATTTAGGTCATACCTGAACGGTCCAGAAGTTTTCCCTACTTTCTTTAAGTCTGAACTTGGCAATAAGGAATTCATGATCTGAGCCACAGTCAGGTCCTGGTCTTGTTTTTGCTGACTGGATAGAGCTTCTCCATCTTTGGCTGCAAAGAATAAAATCAATCAGCTTTTGGTGTTGACCATCTGGTGATGTCCATGTGTAGAGTCTTCTCTTGTGTTATTGGAAGAGGGTGTTTGCTATGACCAGTTCGTTCTCTTGGCAAAACTCTATTAGACTTTGCCCTGCTTCATTCTGTACTCCAAGGCCAAATTTGCCTGTTACTTCAGGTGTTTCTTGACTTTCTACTTTTGTATTTCAGTCCCCTATAATGAACAGGACATCCTTTTTGGGTGTTAGTACTAAAATGTCTTGTAAGTCTTCATAGAACCATTCAACTTCAGCTTTTTCAGCGTTACTGGTTGGGGCATAGGTGTGGATGATTGTGATATTGAATGGTTTGCCTTGGACACAAACAGAGATCATTCTGTCGTTTTTGAGATTGCATCCAAGTACTACATTTTGGACTCTTTTGTTGACCACAATGACTACTCCATTTCTTCTAAGGGATTCCTGCACACAGTAGTAGATATAATGGTCATCTGAGTTAAATTCACCCATTCCAGTCCATTTTAGTTCGCTGATTCCTAGAATGTCGACGTTCACTCTTGCCATCTCCTGTTTGACCACTTCCAATTTGCCTTGATTCATGGACCTAACATTACAGGTTCCTATGCAATATTGCTCTTTACAGCATTGGATCTTGCTTCTGTCACCGGTCACATCCACAACTGGGTATTGTTTTTACTTTGGCTCCATCTCTTCATTCTCTCTGGAGTTATTTCTCCACTGATCTCCAGTAGCATATTGGGCACCTACTGACCTGGGGAGTTTATCTTTCAGTATCCTATCATTTTGCCTTTTCATACTGTTCATGGGGTTCTCAAGGCAAGAATACTGAAGCGGTTTGCCATTCCCTTCTCCAGTGAACCACATTCTGTTCAAACCTCTCCACCATGACCCGTCTGTCTTGGGTGGCCCCATGGGCATGGCTTAGTTTCATTGAGTTAGACAAGACTGTGGTCCATATGATCAGATTGGCTAGTATTTTGTGATTGTGGTTTCAGTGTGTCTGCCCTCTGACGCTCTCTCACGATACCTACTGTCTTACTTGGTTTTCTCTTGCCTTGGACTTGGGGTATTCTTCATGGCTGTTCTAGCAAAGTGCAGCCGCTTCTCCTTACCTTGGACAAGATCGCCTCTCCTGACCTTGAACGTGGAGTAGCACCTCTTGGCCCTCCTGTGCCTGCACAGCCACTGCTCCTTGGACGTGGGTTTGGTCCTTTTATCCACTGACCTCGGGCGTGGGGTAGCTCCTCTAGGCTGCCACCCCTGATCTCGGACACATTAGCAAAGGAATACTCAAAATTCTCCAAGTCAGGTTCAACAGTATGTGGACCAAGACCTTCCAGATTTTCAAGCAGGATTTAGAAAAGAAAAAGTAACCAGATATCAATTTCCAACATCCATCCACTGGATCACAGAAAAACAAGTTTTATTGACTTTGCAAAACCTTTGATTGTGTGGATCACAACAAACTGTAGACAATTCTTAAAGAGATGGGAATATCACACCACCTAACTAGCCTCCTGAGGAAGCTGTTTGTAGGTCAAAAAGCAACAGTTAGAACCAGACATGGAAAGAGGGACTGGTTCCAAATTTGGAAAGGAGTATGTCAAGGCTGTATATTGTTACCCTGCATATTTAACTTATATGCAGAGTATAACATGTGAAATGCTGGGCTGGATGAAGCACAAGCTGGAATTAAGATTGCTTGGAGAAATATCAATAACCTCAGGTATGCAGCTGACACCACCTTTATTGCAGAAAGTGAAGAGGAATTAAAGAGCCTCTTGATGAAAGTGAAAGAGGAGAGTGAAAAAGCTGGCTTAAATCTCAACATTAAAAAGTACAAAGGTCATGGCATTCAGTCCCATCGCTTCATGGCAAATAGATGGGAAAACAAATGAAACAGTGACAGACTACTTTTTTGGGCTCCACAATTACTGCAGATGGTCACCCCATGCATGAAATTAAGACATTTGCTCCTTGGAAAAAAAGCGATGGCAAACCTAGACAGCATATTAAAAAACAGTGACATTACTTTGCTGACAAATGTCTGTCTAGTCAAGGCTATGGTTTTTCCAGTAGTCATGTATGGATCTGAGAGTTGGACCATAAAGATAGAGGAATGCTGAAGAATTGATGCTTTTGAGCTGTGGTGTTGGAGAAGACTCTTAAGAGTCCCTTGGACTGCAAGGACATCCAACCAGTCCATCCTAAAGGAGATCAGGCCTAAGTGTTCATTGGAAGGACTGATGCTGAAGCTGACACTCCAATACTTTGGCCACCTGATGTGAAGAACTGACTCAATGGAAAAGACCCTGATACTGGGAGGGATTGGAGGCAGGAGGAGAAGGGGATGACAGAGGATGAGATGGTTGGATGGCATCACCAACGTGATGGCCATGAGTCTGAGCAAGCTCTGAGAGTTGGTGATGGACAAGGAAACCTGGCGTGCTGCAGTCCGTGGCGTCGCTAAGAATTAACACAGCTGAGTGACCGAACTGACTGTTCAGTGTTGGACCAAACGAGAATTTTCTTGTGTCTGAATCCATTGTCAAAACATCTCAGGCCATTTAACGGAAAATGTTCCTGGTATCGTATTCACATTAAATATTTTTTTTCTTATGGTCGATCGTTTTCCTAAAATCTACCAATAATTTAAGTTGCTTCACGTTTAGGCCATTATATTCCTGCATAGTAACTGTTATTTTTTCAGATTTTCTAATTGCTTTTCTTTTTGTCTGGCCTCAGTTTTTTAAACCTTTCTCTTAGAGCTCACTGTTAAGTTCTACTCAGTCAAGTGACTCCCTCCCTCTTTCCTCCCTAACCTTCTGTCCTTTGCTTTTTTCTTTTAGAAGCCTGTGTACTCCTGTTCCAGTCTGGACTAGGGCTTTTCACAATTGCTACCCAGCCTTAATCTCAGAACTTTCCTTCACTGATATGCTAGGCTGAGTGTGCTTGTTCTCCTACTTCATGTTTTATTTAATCTTATGTGTTTCATTTTTGTTAATAGAGTGTAACCTGCAGTGACTTTTCAAGTAAGAATATGTGCACCATAAGCTTTCTGAGAACTTTCTGGAACCTGTCTGGCTACCATCTTTGAGGTCACAAAGGTTCAGACACTACTAAGCGACTAACACACACACACACACACACACACACACACACACAAGCTTTCTGAATTAATCTTATGCTTTAAAGTACCTTAATTTCCTATCAGACTTTATTGACACACTTACTTTGTTTCCAATACTAGTTGAAAATTATTTTTTCCTAAAAATACCATTGTTTTCTGACATCAGGTCACTGATTAGAAGCTAGTGAATGTCTCTTCTTCTTTCTTTCAGTGTCAGTTTATTTCCTTTCTCTGGGAGTGTTGAGTAGCTGGGTACTGAAATTAACACGGGTTATTAAGTTTAGATTTTTTTCCTATTACTTTTATTAGCCATGCACAGGATATTTGGAGGTCCCATCCATCTGATAACATCTTTTTTTCAGCCACAAGAAAATAGTTGTCCTTTACTGGTTTAATTACTTTTCCTTTAATTTTATTATTATTTCTTTCAAGGAATCCTGCTGGTAAAATTCTGGATCTTTTGATTTGAGCCTCATTATCTCATTCCTTTCCTATTATTTTGTTTTTATTTTTATTGCTATTCTTAAAGATTCTGAGCTATATCCTTGACATTATATTTTAGATTTTCTATTGATAATTTTTAAATGCTTGTAATCATATCTTTAATCTCTAAGAGTGATTTCTTGTACTTTTTGTTTGTTTGTTTATACCCTCCTTCACAGGAATCCC
>SJYF01007252.1:3901759-3927460 GCA_006410515.1 Procapra przewalskii | reverse complement strand
TACACTACACATGCCCTCCCCAACTTGCATGCAAATCTCATTCCAAAACCTAGTGGTGACGAAGCTTTAGTCAAATGAGAATTTTCAGAATTTCCCTCAAATCAGAATGTGGGCCAAATGTTACTTAATGCCAGGGGCTGGCTCTTAATGGGAGCTGAACGAGTTGTACTTTCATGCCCCTGTAGCATGCTATATCCCTTATGGGTTGCATCTATACTCCTTTTGTGAAAATATGAGTCAGATTCCAAGATCATCCCCAAGCTGCACAGATTAAAAGTGATTAGAATGACAATTCACTGTCTAACTTAAGGGCATTGGGTTCAGCAGGCCTCCATGCTACATGTGTGGGCATGATGCTCCAACTTGTTTCAAGAACTGTAACTCTAATCTAGTCCAGATAAGACTGCTTTTCAGGAAAGCTCTAAGAGCAAAGAGAGTAGAAAGCAAGAATGTCAAACTGAAATTAATTTAGCAAAGGAGAGGTTAAATTTTAAGATTAGTAGTCTCTCTGGAAACAGGAAAGGCAGCTACCTCATTCCATCCTGTTGGAAAGTCTTAGAAGGTTTTCGACATTTTGACAATGTGAAGTGTCAGTCACTCATTCTGTGGCAAATGCATAGAAATGTACATGAAATTTGCCTTTTTAGTTTTTCAAAATTGTTGAATAAAAACTCTCTTTGGACCTTGGCTAATAGTACTAATCAAAACTTTAATAATAGGCTTGTCATTTATCCTTTTCATTCTAAGTTGGGTGGGTCTGGAGACTGCTTGAGCAGTTTTCACACAAAAGAATGAACCATGCATGTTTTAGGCTTTTTACAAAGTCATTTTTGCAGGCAAGAAAGAAAGGGAATATAATTGGGCCTAATAGATTAAGGAATTTCTCCCTAATTTGGCTAAATTTTCTTTAGTCCTAAAGAGAGGAAAACAAGATTAGTTCTCATTTACTCATTAGTTTTCATTTAGTTATTTATTAACCCTAATGTGCATCACCATGCATTAAGCAAAATAGTAAGGATGATGGAGACAGGTTAGACTCTGTGTTTGTGGAAGTCCTATTGGGAATTTTTTTTAAATTTTTAAATAAATTAATTTATTTATTTTAATTGGAAGCTAATTACTTTACAATATTGTAGTGGTTTTTGCCATACTTGGAAATTAACAGAAGGAAGGAAATGTATGCTTGGCTTTTGATAAGACTAGGTTCAAATTTTGACTTTCTCCATACTGTCTCTTATAAACGTCTTTGTATTTCTCAGTGTTTTGTTCTTATTTTTAATTAACTTTAGCAGTAAGATACACCTAAGAACTTCAGGAAGGACCATATGAACATCATGAATCCAAACCACTTTGAATTCAGCACTCTGTGTTGTGTGTATTATCATATATTGCAGACCATTATGGTATTTGGGGGCTTATCACTGCAGAGTAGTGGGGTTAACTCTGGGTCATACTTTGCATGTGCTTCATAAAAATCTTCTATTATTTTCATTTTTATTAATACCAATGAGGATACTGAGAAACAATATTTATGAAACTTTCTTAAAGGTATTCGGTTAATAAATGGCAGAGTCCAAACTTGAGTCAAATTCCTTCCAGTTCTTAAACTTATGTGTTTTGTACTCTGTATTCTGCTGCTTTCTAAGTTAAAATTTAAAAAAGAAATAGCACAACAGATATTCATTTATTAGTGAAAATATTCAGATACCATTCTATCACTGATCAAATATGTATATTGATATCAGTTCAGTACAGTTCAGTCACTCAGTCGTGTCCAACTCTTTGGGACCCATGAACTGCAGCATGCCAGGCTTCTCTGTCCATCACCAACTCCCAGAGTCTACCTAAATCCATCTCCATTGAATCAGTGAGGCCATCCAAGTATCACATCCTCTGTCGTCCCCTTCTCCTCTTGCCCTCAATCTTTCCCAGCATCAGGGTCTTTCCCAATGAGTCAGATCTTCACATCAGGTGGCCAGAGTACTGGAGTTTCAGCTTCAACATCAGTCCTTCCAATGAACACCCAGGACTAATCTCCTTTAGGATGGACTGGTTGGATCTCCTGCAGTCCAAGGGACTCTCAAGAGTCTTCTCCAACACCACAGTTCAAAAACATTAATTGTTTGGTGCTCACCTTTCTTTATAGTCCAACTCTCGCATCCATACATGACCACTGGAAAAACTATAGCCTTGACTAGATGGACTTTGTTGACAAAGTAATGTCTCTGCTCTTTAATATGCTGTTTAGGTTGGTCATCACTTTCCTTCCAAGGATTAAGCATCTTTTAATTTCATGACTGCAGTCACCATCTGCAGTGATTTTGGAGCCCAGAAAAATAAAGGCCACCACTGTTTCCACTATTTCCCCATCTATTTGCCATGAAGTGTTGGGACCAGATACCATGATCTTCATTTTCTGGATGTTAAGCTTTAAGCCAATTTTTTCACTCTCTTCTTTCACTTTCATCAAGAGGATCCTTAGTTCTTCTTCATTTTCTGCCATAAGGGTGGTGTCATCTGCATATCTGATGTTATTGATATTTTTCCTGGTAATCTTGACTCTAGCTTGTGCTTCCTCCAGCCCAGCATTTCTCATAATGTACTCTGCATATGAGTTAAATAAGCAGGGTGACAATATACAGCCTTGACATACTCCTTTTCCTATTTGGAACCAGTCTGTTGTTCCATGTCCCATTCTAACTGTTGCTTCCTGACCTGCATACAGGTTTCTCAAGAGGCAAGTCAAGTGATCTGGTATTCCCATCTCTTTCAGAATTTTCCACAGTTTATTGATATCAGTATCCACATGTAAAATTGAATTGTAAAAGCAAATGAAAATTTTCTTATTCAACAACATGCTTTCTGTGAAGTCCCCAGTGAATATGCCCTCTCTTCTCAGAAGTTTTCATTTAGATGAGTTTTGATTCAATTTTCCAGCCATGGTTATGGTGATTGCATTTGCTGAACCAAAATTTAAGATGTTGTTTCACATACAAATATCACTTCTTCTTAAAATCACATGTAAAGCCTTATATATTAAGCACAAATAGGTATTAATAGAATCTCCTTTAAAAGTAGAAGCAAGATAGTTTGAAAAGACTGGCCCTATTATAGGCCATATCATATGGTGGTTAAGTGAGGTTGGATGAACAAGGCTGATGGAAGTCAGAAAGCTAAGCATTCAGAGCTGCATCCCAGTCAGGTTGGCTGCATGCCATGGGGCGCTCTTTCAAGTTCAATTTCCTCAGTTGCAGAGCAGAAATACTAGTGATAGCCAATAGTGCCTCTGCATGGTGCTGTTTTGAGTAATAAACCATATCATGGTGCAGATTAATTAGCTCAGTGCCTGACAAGGAGAACTGAGCAAACTGGATGGGGTCATTGGATATCATTATGAAGGTTTTCACAATCTGATTTTTTTTTTTTCAGATTACAAGGAAACAGGTGGCCAATCCACAAGGATAGATAGATCTCAAAGATGATATTTTGTTGTGAAGAAATAATGTATATATAGTCTTTTTCAGACCACAGCTACTGCAAGAGTGAGAGATGGAGTTCAAAAAGTACAGGCCTTTGGGGTACCAGGAAATCTCAAACTCAAGTGTTCATCAAATGCTACAGTAGTCTGTATGTTTATAGCAGAGGATAAAACTCTCCCATCAAAAGATGCTATGTCTTGTGCCTAGATCTTGGCTTCTAATACTCTTGTCCACTAGAAGATATCCAACGGCGTGGGTGAATGGCTGATTTTAGAGCTTAGGCATGGAATGTACAAAATTAACCTGGAATATCTCATAGTGCCAGAAAGTAAAGAATTCCTCGAAACAAAATGAGTAGGCTATGCCAAAAAAACAGAGAAGCCAGCTGAAAGAACTCCCCAGTGACCAAAACTGGAACAATTTGAATGATAAAATTAATAGTCTGGTATTGATCTATACACTGATATAAATGATAGAATGATAAGGCAGGTAGATTCCCTATCTCTTCCTCTTTTGTTTGGTTTGGTGGGCATTTATCCTGTTCCTTTACCTGCTGGATATTCCTGTGTCTCTTCATCTTGTTTATATTGCTGAGTTTGGGGGTCCTTTCTTTATTCTGGCACTTTGTGGGGTTCTCTTTATTGTGGAGTTTCCTCACTGTGGGTGGGGTTGTACAAGTGGCGTGTCAAGGTTTCTTGGTTAGGGAAGCTTGTGTTGGTGTTCTGGTGAGTGGAGCTAGATTTCTTCTCTCTGGAGTGCAATGAAGTGTCCAGTAATGAGTTATTAGATATCAATGGTTTTGGAGTAATTTTGGGCAGCCTGTATATACAGAGTGAAGTAAGCCAGAAAGGAAAACACCAATACAGTATACTAATGCATATATTTGGAATTTAGAAAGATGGTAGCGATAACCCTGTATGCGAGACAGCAAAAGAGACACCGATGTATAGAACAGTCTCTTGGACTCTGTGGGAGAGGGAGAGGGTGAGATGATTTGGGATAATGGCATTGAAACGTGTATAATATCATGAAACGAATCGCTAGTCCAGGTTCAATGCATGATACTGGATGCTTGGGGCTGGTGCACTAAGACCCAGAGGGATGGTATGGGGAGGGAGGAGGGAAGGGGTTTCAGGATGGGGAACACATGTATACCTGTGGTGGATTCACGTTGATGTATTGCAGAACCAATACAATGTTGTAGAATAATTGACCTCCAATTAAAATAAATAAAATTTTTAAAAAATGATAAGGCAGAGGAGGATAGGTAGATAAATCTATAAAAACAATTTCAAGTAATTTGTGAGATAATTGCCCCTCTCCTCCTTGATGATGGATTATGCTTAGTTACATGTTTATAAAGAGTACAGTATAGAAATGGGGGAAGGAATAATTTTAGAGTGGAGAATCTGGCAAATCTTTAACTAGTTGATTAACGTCATCATTGATAAGTTATATTTTGATTGTACTTACATTTGTTAAGTACTGAAAATGGTACTTGATCTGTAGGAGTCTTCCTGCCTCTTGATGTGACTACTAAAACATTTGAAACTTATTTTGTGACTTAGATTGTTTCTATTGGACAGCACTATTCTAAACTATTAACAAGGGCATGTTAATGTATTTTAGGCGAACAGGGTCTGCATTCTCTGTGAGTTTTTTAATATTTGTATATATGTGGATTTTCCATATCATTTTATTTTGTTTTTAATATTATCATATTTTTTAATGGATGATAACCCAAGCATTTGAGGAAGAAATACAGATCAACAGTTTTAGCCTCTGGGGCAGATTTTTAGATATAGTTATTAATTATCTGAATAGTGCCTAAGACTAGATCCTATGGAGGTTTATCAGTGGTCTTGTAGTCTTGTGGTCCACCTTCTCACTCCGAATATTGCCTGCTGGTGCCCTCTGCTGTGCATTTGGAATTGCTCTGGGCATTATTTTCCCCCAAGAACTCTGAGCTATTCTTCGATCAGTATAGAGCAAAAACAAAGTATGAAGACATTCTTTCCCTCATTTTATCTGAAGCTATAGATGCCCTTCCTTTGAAAAATGCAATTATATACTATTCTTACAAACTCCTATGCCTGAAATAAATAAATAGTGCTTTACATGAGTAAAAGAGCACTGAGTTTATTCATGTTTCTGGGTGATACCCAGCAATGAGAAACAAAAGACAAATTGCCATTTTCTTCTTTTTCTAACTGGAGAAGTCTTTATTCTCTAAGACCTAGCTTCAAGCACTTCTCATTGTCAAGATTTTCTTCACCCTAACTTGAAATGTCTCTGTGCTCCCAGAATGTTGGCTCAGAAGCAGTGCCTTCAACAATATTGCAGCAGACTCTTGTTGGGATGATAGATGTGTGTCTCGCTCACTCAGTTTTGAGGTCCTATGGCTTTTCTAAGGTAACAAGATGTGAGAGAGAATTTTTGAGACTGATATAAGTGTTAATCCTTGCTTTAAATAAATACAAATCCAATGAGGAATCAAACTATCCAGGAAAAAACTATAGGAAAAAAACTATTAAGACAATATGAAACAATAGGTAGGAAATGAATGACTGAATGACCACAGTAATGTCATTCCTTACATATGTGAGGGTCAAATTCCTGAACATGCTGCTTAATAACAGTTATATTCACACAAGTTTTATTTGTATCCTCCCATCTCTTCCCAAATGGTACTGTTCTCCCTATAATCTGTCTTGTTATTTGCCCTCCACTCTTCCTAAATTACCCAGCAATGCTATTTTGCCCTGCTAATGCAGATGATTTTATTATAAATGTTAATGCCTAGGACTAATTTTGGAAAAAAATAAGAAAATGAGAGAGACCTTAAGCAACCATAGAAAAGACAGATCATCTTGAGTCTTCAGTAGGTCAGTGGGGATCTCAGGCCGGGAATGGATGCATTGAAGTTACATTGGATAACTATACTGTCTGAACTTTGTATTCCTGTTATTTGTGCATAAAGAGGAGGTTGCTTTTAATAGATCTAATAGAATACATGTCTAAGTTTGATCAAAATCACAATATATTATAAATTAAGAACATTTACTCACAAGGAAAATTTAAAAAAAGGAATCAGAGTGAAAAAATATATTTGCAGTACATATTAAGATATCTGACAAAGCACTTATACTCAGAATATATAAAGAATTTCCCTAAGCAATAGGAAAAGTGGAACCCCCCCCTTCCAAAAAAAATGTGCCAAGAGCTTGGGTACTTCACAATAAAGGGTATCCAAATGGGAATTGAAATATATGAAAAAATGCTCAATTTCCTTAGTCATTGCTGCTGCTACTGCTGCTGCTAAATCTCTTCAGTTGTGTCAGACTCTGTGCGGCCCCAGAAACGGCAGCCCACCAGGCTCCCCTGTGCCTGGGATTCTCCAGGCAAGAACACTGGAGTGGGTTGCCATTTCCTTCTCCAACGCATGAAAGTGAAAAGTGAAAGTGAAGCCGCTCAGTCGTGTCCAACTGCTAGCGACCCCATGGACTCCAGCCTACCAGGCTCCTCCATCCATGGGATTTTCCAGGCAAGAGTACTGGAGTGGGTTGCCATTGCCTTCTCCTTAGTCATTAGGGAATGTAAATTAGAAAACATAATGCTCTATTACTGCTGCTAAGTCACTTCAGTCATGTTCAACTCTGTGCGACCCCCATACACGGTGGCCCACCATGCTCCTCTGTCCCTGGGATTCTCCAGGCAAGAATATTGGAGTGGGTTGCCATTTCCTTCTCTAATGCATGAAAGTGAAAAGTGAAAGTGAAGTCACTCAGTAGTGCCCAACTTAGCAACCCCATAGACTGCAGCCCACCAGGCTCCTCCATCTATGGGATTTTCCAGGCAAGAGCTCTATTACTACATAACCACCAAAATAGCTAAGATGAACAAAAGGAGAAATATCCAAGGTTAGCAAGGATGTGGATGAACCAGAACGCCCAACATTGCTGATGGGAGTGTAATTTGATACAGTCATGTGGAAACTGTTCAACATTACATACTGAAACTGAACATATGTTATAACCTTTGCAGTCTACTCCTAGGTGTCTACTCAACTGAACAGATACGCGTCTACCCAAATCCCCATGCTAGAATGTTATCACAACTCTGTTCATAACAGCCTCAAATTGGAAACTACACATCTGTCAGTCAACAGTAAAGTGGAGAAATTAGTTTTGTTATAGTTCAGTCAATGAATAATATAGAGCTCTGAGAATTAGCTGATCTATAACTGGTCCATTTGCAAATATACGTGACTCTCACCAACCTGACACTGAGGAGAATTTCAGACAAAATAGAGTACACACTTAATAATTCATTTTACGGGAAATTCAAAGCAGGTGAACTTGGTATATGTTGTTAGATTTCAGAAATGAAGTTACCTGGGAATGAGGAGAGGGACAGTGAGTGGCTGGGGACACAAGTTGTGTCTGGAGTGCTTGTAATGTTTTGTGCCTTGATTTGGGTGCTAATGTACATGTGTGTGTTTAGTTGTAAAAATACATAGCACTGTATACATGTGATATATAAGCAAATAATATCTATTGAAACATTTATCAGAAAGAAAAAAGCTCCGATACCACTTATCCATTTTAGCTGCAGGCTAAGGCAGGGTTTTGCATAATCTGGGGAGCATTTGTATGAGGCTGCCTAAAAATGAAGGCGAATTTGGGCTACTCTGTAGTTAACATTAAAGGGAGGTATTCCAGACGCTGTCCTGAGAACTTGACATGCAGTATGTCATTTGATCTGCACCACAAGCAAGAGGCAGAAATTATCTACATTTTGCAGAAAGAAAATTTAGTTGATTTGCCTAAGGCAGTGGTCAACTCAGATTCATACTCTTGTCAGCCTGATTTCATAACTTGGCCTCTTAGCTATCAAGTCATAGTCTTTATTTTTGATTCTCTTTATTAAATTAAATTCCCTTCCCTACAGGGGAATATTTTAAAGGATGATTATTGCCTGGCAGTGACCTATGGGCCTCTCTGTACAACCTAGCCTCCCCTCAGTTTGGAATTCCAATTTGGAATTTGTGAACCATGTTACTCTGTGTGCCTAGAATACAAATTTGCTCATAACACCTATATACCCTCAGCAGAACAGCTAGGAATGAATGCCTTGTGGGATAGGCATTTGAGGAGGAACTACAGATAAGGTTGGCAACAGATGAGCCTAGACTTAATGAGTGTTAAGTCGCTTCAGTCATGTTTGGAGTGGGTTGCCACTCCATGGGCTGTAACCTGCCAGGCTCCTCTGTCCATGAGATTCTCCAGGCAAAAATACTGGAGTGGGGTGCCATGCTGTCCTCCAGGGGATCTTCTTGACCCAGGGACCAAACCCCCATCTCTTTTGTCTCTTGCAATGCAAGGCAGGTTCTTTACCACTAGTGCCATCTTGGAAGGCCGCCAAAATCACAGAGCTGTCTACAAAAGCAGGCTCCTGTTCAGGACACTCTTGGCTGCAGAAATAGACACACATCCAGACACACCAGCTCTGCACGCAGCTCCGAGGCCACACTAGTGCGGGCACTCAAAGCCTGCTCTCTGGGGGACTAGTCTGACCAGCTCTCATCAGCAGACCTGGAGAACATTGCAGGAGCTGGGCCTCCTGGGGAAAGGGGAGACTTGATGGGAGCGGACTTAAATTTAGTTCCATTTTGTCAATATCAAGTTGTGTACTGCTAGACATATTTGCCTTTTCATTATGTTCATGGGGTTCTCAAGGCAAGAATACTGAAGTGGTTTGCCATTCCCATCTCCAGTGGACCACATTCTGTCAGACCTCTCCACCTTGACCCGCCCATCTTGGGTGGCCCCACCGGGCATGGCTTTGTTTCACTGAGTTAGACAAGGCTGTGGTCCCTGTGATCAGATTGGCTAGTTGTCTGTGATTGTAGTTTCAGTCTGTCTGCCCTCTGATCCCCTCTCTCAGTGCCTGCCATCTTACTTGGGTTTCTCTTACCGTGGACATGGGGTCTTCATGGCTGTTCCAGCAAAGCTCAGCCACTGCTCATACCTCTGATGTGAGTTAGCTCCTCTCAGACACCACCCCTGCCCTCTGGCACAGGGCAGCTCCTCTCTGCTGTGCCCCTGCACCATCGCAGCTTCAGGGCTTGAGAGTTCCAGAAAAACATCTATTTTTGCTTTGTTGACTATGCCAAAGCCTTTGACTGTGTGGATCACAATAAACTGTGGATAACTCTGAAAGAGATGGGAATACCAGAGCACCTGACCTGCCTCTTGAGGAACCTGTACGCAGGTTAGGAAGCAACAGTTAGAACTGGACATGGCAGCAGACTGGTTCCAAATAGGAAAAGGAGTACATCAAGGCTATATTGTCACCCTGCTTATTTAGCTTATATGCAGAGTACATCATGAGAAACACTGGGCTAGAGGAAGCACAAGCTGGAATCAAGATTGCTGGGAGAAATATCAGTCACCTCAGATATGCAGATGACACCATCCTTATGGCAGAAAGTGAAGAAGAACTAAAGAGCCTGTTGATGAAAGTGAAAGAGGAGAGTGAAAAAGTTGGCTTAAAGCTCAACATTCAGATAACTAAGATCATAGCATCTGGACCCATCACTTCATGGCAAATAGATGGAGAAACAGTGGAAACAGTGTCAGACTTTATTTTTTGGAGCTACAAAATCACTGCAGATGGTGATTGCAGACATGAAATTAAAAGATTCTTACTCCTAGGAAGGAAAGTTATGACAAACCTAGACAAAATATTAAAAAGCAGAGACATTATTTTGCCAAGAAAGGTCCATCTAGTCAACGCTATGGTTTTTCCAGTGGTCATGTATGGATGTGAGTTGGACTCTGACATCCTCAGAGTTGTGAGAGTTATGATAGTTGGACTCTGACATCCTCATTCTCAGTAAAGAAAGCTGAGTGCTGAAGAATGGATGCTTTTGAATTTTGGTGTTGGAGAAGACTCTTGAGAGTCCCTTGGACTGCAAGGAGATCCAATAAGTCCATTCTAAAGGAGATCAGTCCTGGGTGTTCGTTGGAAGGACTGATGTTGAAGCTGAAACTCCAGTACTTTGTCCACCTGATGTTAAGAGCTGACTCATTGGAAAAGACTCTGATGCTGGGAAAGATTGAGAGCAGGAGGAGAAGGGGACCACAGAGGATGAGATGGTTGAATAGCATCACTGACTCGATGGACATGGGTTTGGGTGGACTCCGGGAGTTGATGGTGCACAGGGAGGCCTGGCGTGCTGTGGTTCATGGGATTGCAAAGAGTCGGACATGACTGAGCAACTGAACTGAACTGAAGACATATTTGCATAGTCTGAGTGTCAGGTTTTGCAGTTACAAGAATGGGAAAAAATAATTATTTCTCTGATTCCCAAAGGGTAGTTTCCTCTCCTCTCTCTTCTTTATACTTTTTGGTTCTGTTTCTTTTTTTTTTTTAATACTCTGTTCTGTGTACTCTTTAGCCTTTCATACATAAGCTATGTTAGTTTAGTCTCACAGTAAGTACTATTTCTAGTCTCACTTTTCTAAGGGGAAACTGAGGCTTAACTTCAGATGCCTGTGTCATTTTTCCTCCATTATTTAATGTCTCTGGGCCTCAGCTATAAAATGGAAATCATTGTTACTGACTAGGATTCTTCTTGGCCTCCTTAATCAATAGATGCCAGGCAAGAAATTCAAGCAAGACTTAACTGGGGCTCCTGCTGCAGCAAGGGGAAGGGAGAAAGAAATGCACTTCCTGTGGGGGAGGGGGTGTGGAGGTGGGGGCGGGATTTGTTCCTTATATGGAGTGAGAGTAGGGCAGTGTCCAGGGGTGGGGCCAGAGGGGTGGCTTAGGTGTTTTACCCACCCCTTAGGTGGTGTTGTTTGCAGGGGGCATGCCAATACTCTGCTTCTGTTCCCAACCCACTGATTTTGTTAAAAGCTCTGCAAAAATAGCAGTTGGGTTTTTCCACCTCTTTGTATCTTTCATTTAACATTCGTCCCAACTGTGCATGCATGCAGTCGTTTTTAGTCCCATATCATTTCTTTGTAGTTTGCTGCTGTAAGAAACGTGTGCCCCCATACAAGCACTGAAGTAAAGGGTCCCAGGTCCCATCCTGTCTCAAATTTTTTTATCCAGCACTAGAGTGGTTATTATTTGTTTGTTTCTTGTCATAATTGTGCTTTGGTTTAAATTTAATATTTACTGGGCATCAACTGGAGAAAGTAATGGCATCCCACTCCAGTACTCTTGCCTGGAAACTCCCATGGATGGAGGAGCCTGGTAGGCTGCAGTCCATGGGGTCGCTGAGTCAGACACAACTGAGCGACTTCACTTTCACTTTTCACTTGCATGAGCTGGAGAAGGAAATGGCAACCCACTCCAGTGTTCTTGCCTGGAGAATCCCAGGGATGGCGGAGCCTAATGGGCTGCCATCTATGGGGTCGCACAGAGTCGGACACGACTGAAGTGACTTAGCAGCAGCAGCAGCAACTGTATGCCAGTGAAAGAAAATGTTAGTCGCTCAGTGATATCTGACTCTTTATGATCCCATGGTCTGTGATCCACAGGTTTCTCTGTCAATGGAATTCTCCAGGCAAGAATACTGGAGTGGGTTGACATTTCCTCTTCCAGGGGATCTTTCCAACCCAGGGATCGAACCCACATCTCCTGCATTACAGGTGGATTCTTTACCCATTGAGTATTGTAGAAGCCAGGGTATGACAGAAATAAGCACTAAAGTGGGGCTCCCAAACCAGAGAAGATGTGAATCCACATTTGATTATTCTTGAAAATATTAGGAGACAGTCAAACAGAGAAGGGAATTAAAGTTCCTAGGGGGTGGAAATAATTTATGTAAAAACTGTAAGCCAGACAAATCCTGAAGAATTCTAAGACAGGCAGTTGTTGTTCACTCAATAAGTTGTATCCAACTCTTTGTGGCCCCATGAACTGCAGCATGCCAGGGTTCCCTGTCTTTCACTATCTCCCAGAGTTTGCTCAAACTCATGGCCATTGAGTCCAAGATACCATCCAACCATCTCATCCTCTGTCTACCCCTTCTCCTTTTGCCTTCAATCTTTCCCAGCACCAGGGTCTTTTCCAGTGAGTCAGTTCTTCACATCAGGTGGCCAAAATATTGGAGCTTCACTTTCACCATCAGTCCTTCCAATGAATATTCAGGATTGATTTCCCTTAGGATTGACTGGTTGGATGTCCTTGTAGTCCAAGGAACTCCCAAGTCTTCTCCAACACCACAGTTCAAAAGCATCAATTCTTTGGTGCTCAGCTTTCTTTATGGTCCAACTCTCAAATCCATACATGACTACTGGAAAAGCCATAGCTTTGACTATATGGGCCTTTGTCAGCAAAGTATGTCTCTACTTTTTAATACACTGTTTAGGTTTGTGATAACTTTCTTCAAAGGAGCAAGCATCTTTTAATTCATGGCTGCAGTCACCATCTGCAGTGATTTTGGAGCCCAAGAAAATAAAATCTGTCAGCATTTCCACTTTTTCCCCATCTATTTGCCATGGAGTATTGGGATTGTTTGCCATGATCTTAGCTATTTGAATGTTAGTTTTAAGCCCAGATTTTCACTCTCCTCTTTCACAGTCATCGTGAGGCTTTTTAGTTCCTCTTTGCTTTCTGCCATAAGAGTAGTGCAATCCGAATATCCACAGGACTAGAAAAGATCAGTTTTCATTCCCAAAGAAGGGCAATGCGAAAGAATGTCCATGCTACTGTGCAATTGGGTTCATTTCACACACTAGCAAGGTAATTTTCAAAATTCTTCAAACTAGGCTTCAACACTAGGTGAGCCAAGAACTTCCAGATGTACAAATTGGTTTAGAAAAGGTAGAGGAACCAGAGAGCAAATTGCCAACATTCATTGGATCATAGAAAAGACAGGCAATAGTTGCAAATATTTGTACTTATATCATGGTGAGTGTGTTTTGGGATGTAAAGCTTGTAAAAGTTGAGGAGCACTCTTTCAGGAAAACATTCACAATTAAGTTAAGACCGTGCATATGTATTTAGACTGAGAAAAGAAATCACAGAAAAATAGCTGGATCTTTGGAAATTCAGGTCCCTTTCTTCTTGAATCAGAAATGCTTATACGGCTTGACTTAGACGAATACGTGAGAGAGCTACAAGAGAGGATTCTCTTCCAACTGGCCTTGAAGAAGTTAGCAGCCATATTGTGAGAGGGCTTTATGGCAAGGAACTAGGAACTCAGCACTGACTGCAGCCAGCATGAAGACAAGACTTCAGCTATACAATGGCAAAAACAGAATTCTGCCAACAACTGTGTGAGCTTGGAATGGGGTTTCAAGCTCCACGAAAGAACATAGACTGGCTGACATCTTTATTATAGTTTTCACCAAAAAATGGTGTGGTCTTCAAGTTTGTGACACTTTTAAATGTC
The DNA here is from genome assembly GCA_006410515.1 of Procapra przewalskii. NCBI lineage: Eukaryota > Metazoa > Chordata > Mammalia > Artiodactyla > Bovidae > Procapra > Procapra przewalskii. The sequence continues at coordinate 3,913,570 of SJYF01007252.1, read as the reverse complement.
TCTGTGGGATATAATGTCAGAGCAACTGTTCTAAAATAGTGGTGTCAATTGACTGGGTGCCATTGGATTCATCACTCTCTTCTATTGATTTCAGCATTCCTGTCTTCACAGTGAGGGGGTGGGGTAACTCCATCTCAAGGATTTGCCAGCTCTGACAGTTTTATGAAATTCTCCTATGTACTATCAGATGACAATCTCCATGAAAGTCAGTGATTCCCTTTGTACTTTTGCAGAGGTTCCATAAGTTTCAACACCTGGTTTTCTTTCCATTTCAAAGTGGACTGGATTCTGTACTGAAATTTCTCCCTTTTCACATAATATAATTATAGAAGAGTACAGATGATTCATTCTCGGAAACAGTGTATTTGCTTAGATTAATCACACCTAAAACAGGATCCTTCTTGACCCAAGAGTTTTCATTTCTGTGGCTGATCCAATAGAAAGACATCAAGTTATATCTACTGTTAATTTTAAATTAACTCAAAGTATTTAATTAACACCTCTTCAAACAGGGAAAAAAAAAGAAAAAAAAAACATAAGAATACTCTTCCCTGAAGGCAGTGAAGATCACTTAAGAGATTTTTAGAAATCAAATTTAAATCCTGTATCCGTCCATTCAAATTCTTTCACAATTAAGAATATTCATGATACAGATACATATAAAGTAACTAGCAGCTCTGGGAATGGATGGGAGGGGGGGATACAAAGCAAGACTTGATTAAATGTTGAAATGAAGTGCAACTAAGGCTTTGCATATTCGTAGAAGAGGAACCTGGTCCCTTAGGTATATGTGAAAACAAGAAGGGGAACTATAAAATCTGCAAGCTCACCACAGACCATTCAATTTGATGGTACACTAGAGAAGCCTACTCAGATGTTATTAATAGGTTTTGAGGTCTTTTTGATGGTGAGAAACAACAACAAAAAAAGCATGAGACTTAGTCAGTGGTCCCAGCAGGTTTATTATAAGTTTGCTAAATGGCCCAGGCTGGGTCCCTTGACTTCTTTAGACTTCGTTTCCCTTATTTCACCAAAAATCTGTTATTTACATTAATCAGCATTTCCCAAGATGTATTACAAGAACTACATATTCATTGGGCTCTTTATCTCTTATTAAATTACAGAGACCATTTTTAATAGTGGAGTCTGTTTTAAGAAGTGTTGGTAATGAAATGGATTTAATTTTTTGCCTTTTAGTTGTAGAATTTCTTCAATTCTTTTCCAGGCTATTAGGCCATGTGAATCTCCTGAGAATTACCCCCATCAGTTTGTTTCATAGAATTTCTTTCTTTTCTGGGCTGCTGGGCCATGTGAACCTCCCAAGAATTACCTTATCAGCTTGTTTGGTAAAAAGATTCCTTGTTCTTAGACAATATATGGGACCCATGTTAGGCAGAGCATGTGTTAGAAAGCAGCAGATGAGGTGATTGTTGAAACTCTTGAGAGTTCAACATCTTTGACTCTTGATCATTTTGTCTGCACTTTAGCTCTAGGCACACGCATAAGCTGGAAAGGATGTTAACCAGCATAGCCCTTTTGATAGTCATTTACTAAGTCTCCTTGATGAAGTCAAACATTTAATTAATTTTTCATTAGTTTCAAATCTGAGCCTTGTTAGCCATAGATTTCTTTCAAGCATGTATTGAGGGAGCTGCCCTTTTTACATTCTCTTGTGAGTTTCAGATGAACACATTCACTTATACCTCCAAAAATAAATTAAAATGATTAAATCAGAAAGCAAATGCCTTCCAGGACATTTTGGTTCCACTGGTCCTGTTTTCTGTCCTTGCCTACTTCAGGTAGCCCCTAAGTAGGTTGCTAAGCCAAGACAGAATTAAACTCTACACAATAAATAGTAGCATAATATGTACAAAGAAAAGACACTGATGACACCAGTAATAGTTGAAGATAAAGATGAAACTAAGAGATGAACCTTGTGCAGAGAAAGGGCTTTGAAATGAAATAACCTGGATATTCATCTCTTGGCTTCATCACATTACTTGTGTGACCTTGGATAGGTCACAGAAACACTTTAGGGTTCTTTATCACAACTCTTATAGGTGTCATCAGGGCTTGCTTATATTTGCCAACTATGATTCTGTCACAGTATACCCCTGGCCTACAAAATTACTTACAGATTACTGTGCACTCAGAATTCTATGCTATGCCTTTGTGTGAGTTGTTTCTTCTGCCTTAGAAATCTCTCCAGACTTTGGAGGTCTTGGAAGATTCTTACATTTTTATTAGAACCAATCCATTTCATCTCATGTCAGAAGATTCCCTTGATTGTTCTTGGCATGGTTAATTGTACTAACTCCCATTGTATCCTCTATTAAAATATTTGACATTATCACAGATGTCCAATTATATGTCCATATTTACACTTAAGCAAAGTCTTTTTTCAATGGCATAAACAAAATCATATTCATTTCTGTACCTTCAATAATTAATGTCTTCATGGTAGACAACAAATAAATGAATATATATTGAATAGATGAATGAATAAATGGGGATGATAATGTGTTTAAAAACAATATGAGTGATGCTTTCACACTAGGTGGGATTCCATATGATGCTTTTTAAGGCTGGGAGTTCTTACAATGTTTGTCTTTCAATAATAAAATATAAATTAGAGGTTCTTTTAGTATGCTAGCAATTAACCCTCAGGTATGATCTGGAGCCTATACTATAATCAGGTGTGCTATAATGAGGCTCAGAATATTTGAAACTTGTGAAGAATACATTGCATTTTTTTGTAGAGTAAAATTCTCATATTTGAGGAAGAATGTGGGAAGGGAAAGGAAAAAAGCCAAGACTGGTTTCTTCTTAAATTATGGAGTGTCAGACCTGCTCTCAGGTCCTTCACATTAACTCTCTCATTTCCCATTCAGTTTTTAGGTGAGGTTAGGTTGTACCCAACATCACAAAGTAACAGATATTTTTCAAATTTTGCTTTTGCAGCATTTTGCAATACTGTGCATATACTGTGAGTCTGTGCATATACTGTGTATGCAGTCAGGCTTTTTGAAGTATAATTTACATGCTGTGAAGTTCTAATGTGCTTTCTATCACTGTCCCCTGTAAATAGCTGACCATATATCTCAGTTTGCTTAGTGCTTCAGGTAGCTTTCTCTGAACAGCAGACTAAGAGATGATGATGGAAATTGGAGTGAAGGATATGAATTAGACAGTGGCCTGGGAATTCACACTCGCTTGCAGGAAGGGAAGGGCAGGAGCATCACCAGAGAGACAGAAAGGGGGAACTATAAGGCAGCTTCAGCAGAAGCCCCAACCTGTCCTCTAGGGAGCTCTGAAGCTGAGATAACCCTACAGAATTGTCCTGAGTAGAGCTGAAGAGCCTTTATACTCTCTCTCCATTAACATGTATAAACACACACACATAACCAACACACACACACACATACAAATACACTGGAATAGTCATTGGGATAAAGGTTGCTCTAAAAGAAGGGTATGATATTTTTTAAGATTCATACATGTTCTAAAAAGCAGAGACATTACTTTGCCAACAAAGGTCTGTCTAGTTAAAGCTATGGTTTTTCCAGTAGTCATGTATGGATGTGAGAGTTGGACCATGAAGAAGTCTGAACGCCAAAGGATTGATGCTTTTGAACTGTGGTGTTGAAGACTCTTGAGAGTCCCTTGGACTGCAAGGAGATCCAACCAGTCAATCTTAAAGGAGGTCAGTTCTGAATATTTATTGGAAGGACTGATGCTGAAGCTGCAGCTCAATACTTTGGCCACCTGATGGGAAGAACTGACTCATTAGAAAAGACTCTGATGCTGGGAAAGATTGAAGACAGGAGGAGAAGGGGACGACAGAGGATGGGGTGGTTAAATGGCATCACTGACTCAATGGACATTTGTTTGACCAATCTCCAGGATATGGTGAAGAACAGGGAAGCTTGATGTGATACAGTCCATGAGGTCAGAAAGAGTAGGATATGACTGAGTGACTGAACAGCAGCATGTTCTAACACACCTCAGGATTTCAGTTGTTTTTAACGTAGAATAAGATTCAATTGTATAAATGTGCCATGTTTATCCATTCATCAGTTGATGGTTGTTTTCAATTTGGGGCCATTATGAATAAGGCTGCTATGAATATTTATATATAAGCTTTTGTATGGTTATGTTTTTTATTTCTTTTGGATATATAACTAGGATGGAATTGCTGTGGTGACTTCTGTGTTTAATAATTCCAGAAACTCTAAATTGTTTGCCAAAGTAAATTTTGTGATGATTAAATAAATTAATTTAGCAAAATTCCTGAAACATTGTAGGCTCTTAATAAATACTTCTTGCTTTTTCTTGTAACCCTACAGAATGCTTTTACTCATAAATCACTTTATGGATCTAAGGATTAAAATGCTAATGACTGGCAAGCTCCTGCTTTCTTCTGAGAGATATATTTCTTCCTTTTTTGGTGCACATCAAAAAAATATTCCTTCCATTGCAGTCAATTTGTTTAGAATTCAGTAACTTTGACCTTACAAAGTCAATATTGTTGTTTGTATTCCTTGAGTTTGGCAGAAAACAAGGTCCCAAGCACTGAAACAAATCTTTTCCTGTCTCCCTTGATCTATTTTTCCTGCCTTGAAGAAATGTTTCATGTGTTTGACTCCTCTGTTTATATCTCAATTCATAGTTTTTACCAGATTTGCATGTTCACATTCACATTTTCATTTGCAGGATTTATACAGAACATGTCCTTTGCCTAAGTGTACAACATAAAATACAGATGTACATAAAGAATAAAATGCATTTCTTCTCTAGGAATATATGAGCTCTGAACATAAATCCAGTAATGGCACTCCACTGGGAAGGGGTGGGAAACCCAAGTCTTGAGAAACCACACAAGGCACTGAAAAACTGAAAGTTTCCCTGTAAGAAGAACAGTGGATCAAATCTTTCAGGGAAGGGCAGAATGAAGGCCTCCCAGAATTAGCTACAGTTAGGAAGAGAACAAGATGGTGATGCTGGCCAGCCAAAAGAGGGGAAGACCAGCAAAGGCAAGTTCTGCAGAATGGTTAAGCAGTAGGAAGCTTGATTAAAAAAATGCTTTGTTTTACAATTTTTAGACTATCTTGGTGAAAATGTGGAGAATAGAGTCATCAGGTATTTGGAGATGGAAGCCTGAAGTGTTCTGGGCAGAGGAAGATAGCTAAGAAGATATGCCCTGGTTCCCAGTCATATCTGCCATATGTCCATTGACACTGTATCTAATTTTTCTGAAACTGTTTCTCTAACTATAAAATGACTAAGATGATGCTTACTTTATGGTAATCTTTTGAGTGTTACTGTAATTTTGTTGTTCAGTCGCTAAGTCATGTGTGACTCTTTGTGACTCCATGGACTGCAGCATACCAGGCTTCCCTGTCCTTCACTATCTTCCAGAGTTTGCTCAAATTCATGTCCATTGAGTCAGTGATGCTGTCTACATCTCATCCTCTGTCACCCCCTTCTCCTTTTGCCTTCAATTTTTCCTAGCATTAGGGTCTTTTCCAGTGAGTCAGCTCTTCACATCAGAATTGGAGCTTCAGTTTCAACATCAGTCCTTCCAAAGAATATTCAGAGTAGACTTCCTTTAGGATTGACTGGTTCGATTTCTTTGCTGTCCAAGTAACTCTCCAGTATGGCAATTTGAAGGCATCAATTCTTCAGCATTCCAGCCTTCTTTATGGTCCAACTTGCACGTCCATGCATGACTACTGGAAAAACCATAGCTTTGACTATGATGGATCTTTGCTGGCAAAGTGGTGTCTTTGCTTCTTAATACACTGTCTAGGTTTCTTCTATTGTTAGTCTGATAATGGTGGCTCAATCAGTAAAGAATCTGCCTTCAATGTAGGAGATTGCCTGCAATACAGGAGACCTGGGTTTGATCCCTGGGTCTGATCCCTGGGTCAGGAAGTTCCACTGAGAAAGAAAAGACCACTCACTCCAGTATTGCCTGGAAAACCCCATGGACAGAGGAGCCTTTCCCATAGGGTTGCAAAGAGTCAGACATGACTGAGTGACTAAACCACGACCATTGTGATAATAATATGCAATGTATATAACAATATTTATATCACTGTCTCTTTATGGTATAGCATCCTTCCCTTTTGATGATTTATTTAATCTTCAGCCCCTAAAACAGACTCTGCTTCTGCTTTCTGTCCTCAAGTTCTTTGAAAACTAGTGGCTTTTCTTTTATTCAGCATTTGAAAGTAATACTTTTTCTTTGAACTTGTTGACTTAGTTAGTTTCATATTTTTTAATTTGTGATATTACAATATTTTCTACAAGATTATCATGAACTGTATTGTTTCAGATGATCACATTATTGAAAATGCTATGCATATCTCATAATCGCATTAGTTAACACTAAATGCTCTAAGAGATAAACTCCCAAGTCACAGTGGCCTGATATTGTTGTTTACTTACTAAGTCATGTCGGCCTCTTTTGCAACGCTATGGACTATAGCCCACCGGGCTCTTCTGTCCCTGGTACTTCCCCAGCAAAAACACTAAAGTGGTTTGTCATTTATTTTTCATTCACTTGGAGATCAATAAACAGAAGGTGGGCATAGAGGAGGATTGCTGTGCTTCAGGGACCCACGCTGATAGAGACTGTGCCCCTTCAACATTTGGCTTCCAAATCACTATGGATTTTGATAGCCAGCTGGTACAAAGAAGAGACAAGCATTACTCAAAAAGTTTTTATGGACTGTGCCTGCTGCTGCTGCTGCTGCTGCTGCTAAGTCACTTCAGTCATGTCTGACTCTTTGTGACCCCATAGATGGCAGCCTACCAGGCTCCCCCATCTTTGGGATTCTCCAGGCAAGAACACTGGAGTGGGTTGCCATTTCCTTCTCCAATGAATGGAAGTGAAAAGTGAAAGTGAAATTGCTCAGTTGTGTCCGACCCTCAGGGACCCCATGGACTGCAGCCTACCAGGCTCCTCTGTCCATGGTATTTTCCAGGCAACAGTACTGGAGTGGGGTGCCATTGCCTAGAAGTGTTTTATTCTCTTCCATCCATATTACTTTGTCAGAACCCAGACACACTATTCCACCTAGAGCCGCTTATATAAATGAAGTAAGTCAGAAAAAGAAAAACAAGTGTAAAATAGTAATACATACATATGGAATCTAGAAAAATGGGATAGATGAACCAACTGAAGAATGGACTTCTGGACACAGTGGGGGAAAGTGAGGGTGGGGCAAATTGAGGAAGTAGCACTGACATATACACACTGTCATGTGTAAAATAGAGAGGGGGAAGCTGCTAAATAACACCGGGAACCCAGCCTGGTGCTCTGTGATGGCCTAGAGAGGTGGGGCGGGTGAGGGAAAGGAGGAAGGCTTAGGAGGAAAGGATACATATATGTATGTGTATATATGACTAATTTGCATTATTGTATGACAGAAAGCAACACAAAATTATAAAGCAATTCTCCATCCACCAATTATAAAATAAAAGTGGTAGTGAGACATTAAGCCCCACCTTTGCTGTCAAAAGACTTGTGTTTGAGTCCTAGCTCAGGTCCTTAATAGCTGAGTGTCTAGCTGAGCTCTAGTTTCCCTATCTGTGAAACTGTGAAAATGTAAGAAGACCATGCCAATGTCTATGCAGGATTTGGAGGTAAAATATGTTAGTTAAGTTGTCAGGGTATGTAGAACATAAAGAATGCTTAATAATTGTTACCTGTTGTTATTGCAATTGTTGTTTGCATTAATACCAAAAAACTAGTGATTTGCAAAGATCAAATCATGGATAACATTCTTGATGTTCATAAGATAACCCGTGTACCTTAACGTCACCCTTAAATCATTGTGGGCACATTGATAAAGGGTTTGTCATAGGCCTACTAAATATTGGTGTCCTTCTGTGTTCCAATCTATATAGATAATAGTCTTAAATTTCTTCATTGGATTATCTTAAAGCTATGTTGGCAGCCAATCAAACTGAATTATCATTGTTGCTTATAGTATCTAAATATTGCTAAATAAATTATTAACAAATCATCTTCAGTTTCTTTGAAAAAAAAAAATCTTTGATCATGCCCTTAAAGAGTATTTGGTAAATTCTCAGATATTTCTTTTTTTTAAAATTTTTATTATTATTGTTATTTCCCTACATTACAATACTTTATTTGTTTTGCCATACATTGACATGCATTGGCCACAGGTGTACCCAATCTCCCAATGCCGAAGCCCCTTCCCACCTCCCACCCCATATCTCCCTGGATCACCCCGTGCACCAGCCCCAAGGATCCTGTATCCTGTATTGAACATAGACTTTCTTATATTTAACGTCATTGGGGAAAAGTCCTCTTTACTTTAGGATTATTTGGTTTATTTGGCATATCTACTTACTGCTCAATACTTGAACATAAGTAAGTATGTGAAATGCATACTTTGAGTATATCCTAAAACTGTATCTCTCTCTGATAGAAATAACTCCTGGAATGTATAATGACAATTTTAACCTTTATAATTATTTCCTAAAGAATAAAGGGGCACTTTAATGGGGCACTTGTAAGCCTAATTGGATTTTTCTAAGCTCTATTTCAAATTTTAACCTCAATCTTAGGAAAATAATTTAGCTTCTACTAGTCTAAAGTACTCATCCAAAATATGAAATTGATACTATCCACCACATAGAGAGTGAAACCATTCAGAATATCACAGTGATAAATCGGATGTTGCATATGTGTTAGATCTATTTGAATTTAAGCCTGAAAATCCTGTGATCCTCTGATAATATTAGAATTTTCACTTTAGAAAGTTTTGCATTTTTCTTATGGAAATGGTCACCCTCTATAAAGACTACTACATCTGGAATTCAAACAGAACACACTCTAAAGGAGACCACAGATGCCCTTTTTGCTTGGTACTATTTACACATGTTTTCCAACACAATTTACTGGGGAATGAGATGAGATAAGTGGAGATGTTTGTTATTAAACTCTGTTCCTTGCATTTTAGCTACATCAGTGAAAGCAGGTTCCTGGATTCTAAGTGCTAGAAAATAAATTATTGAAGTGTGAAAGCAGAACTGTGTATTGAAAATTGCAAAACACGCCGTGGCTGACTGGTCTGCCTTATCAAAGAAGCTGGTTTTGTTAGAACTTTAGTGGTTAAACTTTAAAGATACCTCTACCTCCTTTTAGAAGCGAGTGCCCTAACTCTTCTTTCCTGCTTCTTTCCCCTGGAAAAAAAAATCCCATAGCTAATATGTCATAAATGTTAATGAATTCAGTAGGGTTTCCTGCACTATCTCTTGCATTTTAATAGCTATACAGTTGAAAGTGGTGACTATATTTCCCAAATTCTAAACTGGGACACATTGCCTGACACATGGTCTCACCCTGGGCTATAAACTGCTCCTAGAGAAATAGACAGGCAGAGTCACAGACTAAAACCACAGGCTGTGACAACCACTAAATATCCCTATGACATCAACTGAGCTGCTTCATCCCTTGAGCAATATGCTCATCTCGAAAATCAGGAAAATAGACATAAAATATGCAATTTACATAAGATATTTTTATTCCACTTGTGGATGTGCAAGACATTCTCAGAGACATCACTTGTAGGAGATATACTGGAATTTCTGGAGTATGATATGTATAATTAGAACAGAACTGGATTTCTGAGCTATTATTAAGTAGGCTTCTCTAAAACTATTGAGAGAGAAGGAAAGAAGAGAGGGTGAAATTAAAAATGGTTAAATCTTATTTGGTGTCAGCTATGGAGAAAAAAATCTGTACTTTTAGTAGCTAATTTAATCTTTTTAGCAATCTTATTATGGGTGCTTTAGTTTTATGGTTGGGAAACAGAAGCTCCAAAAAATTAAGCAACTTACAAAGTGACACACATTTTCAAAGGCAGAATCAGAATTCAAGCCAGGTCATGGCCCTTTGGTAAAACCAAGTTAAACTCCTTGTACCATTCTACATTTTTTCCCCCAAACAATCCAGATATATCAATTCAACAGTGACCAATCCTCCAATTTTCCAACACCAACTGATTGTTTTACAATTCAACTTCATTCTGACACTAATCACCCAGAATTAGTGAGGCATGATCAGTTAAGTGTTCCACCCACAGGACTGCCTTAGCTTCAGATGTCAGCAGAAAATGAGGTTTCTAAGCAGCTGACATGGAGAAGGCAATGGCACCCCACTCCAGTACTCTTGCCTGGCAAATCCCATGGGCAGAGAAGCCTGGTAGGCTGCAGTCCATGGGGTGGCTAGGAGTCAGACACGACTGAGTGACTTCACTTTCACTTTTCACTTTCATGCATTGGAGAAGGAAATGGCAACCCACTTCAGTGTTCTTGCCTGGAGAATCCCATGCATGTTGGTGGGCTGCCGTCTTTGGGGTCACACAGAGTTGGACAGGACTGAAGTGACTTAGCAGCAGCAGCAAGCAGCTGACAAGCTACCTGCGAACTTCAAATACAGGATTTCCCACAAACCATGCCCTCTCAGGTTGGCTAGTTTCCTAGAAAGACTCACAAAACTCAGGAAAGTGACAATTTAATTATTACAATTTTCTTTTCTTTTCTTTTCTTTTTCAGTAAAGTTTTCAAATCAGACCAGCCAGATTGAAGAAGTGCATAACATGTGATCTTGTGAGAGTTAAAGGGGTGTGTTATTATGTATAGTTCTTCCAAACACTCTCTGGAAATACTACTCACTTAGCACATCTGCCTGTTCCTTAACTTATTATATTCCTCAAATCACTTTTCTTCAAAGTTTTTTTTTTTCTTTTTATGAAAATTTTATTACATAGGCATGGTTCATTAAGCCACTGGCTGCTTTTAGGTGAATTCAATATGCAGTCACTTTCACCTCCCTGTAGGCTGAGGGATTTGAGCTGCTAGTTCTTAATATCGTATCATATGATTGGTTTCTCTTTAACCACCCCCTCTCCCATCTTGAACTATTAATATTTTGGGGCCAACCAAGAGTCATCTTGATAGCATAAACTCAGATATGGTGAAAAGGAGAAAACCATAATTTGATAAATACATACACCCTAGTGTTATTGCAGCACTATTTATAGTAGGCAAGACATGAAATGTCCATCAACAGATGAATATGTGGTACATCTATATGATGGGATATTATTCAGCCACAAAAAAGAACGAAATAATGTCATTTGCAGCACCATAGAGGAACCATGAGTTTATCATACTAGGTGAAATAAGACCGAACTAGACAAGTATCATATGATAGGGCATATGTGTGGAATCTGAAAAATGACACAAATGAGCTTATTTACAAAACAGAAAGAGACTCATAGACTTACAAACCAAACTTATGATTACCAAAGGGGAAGGGCAGGAGGAGGGATAAATTAGGAATTTGAGATTGACATGCACTTACTGCTGCACATAACATAGATACCTAACAAGAACCTGCTGTAGAGCACAGGGAACTCTACTTTTAGTAGAGTATTAGCCTATATGGGAAAAGAATCTGAAAAATAGACATATATGTATGAATAAATAACTTTGTTGTACACCCGAAACTAACACAATATTGTAAATCAACTTAACTTCGATATAAAAGGAAAAAAATAAAGAGTGGGAGTGGCTTGTTATAAGTAATAAAAGGTACTTATCACTCAGGAAGTTCCAAGGAGTTTAGAAACTTTGTCCCCAGAACTAAAGACAAAGATCAAATACATATTTTTATCACAACACAACCACCCATTCTTCTTATTTTTCCAATAATGTTTAAATATATCAACTCAAGACTCTAAATTCAGAGAAAAAAGTTATGTAAAACTA
>SJYF01007252.1:3832388-3844109 GCA_006410515.1 Procapra przewalskii | reverse complement strand
TCCAACTCTCACATCCATACATGACCACAGGAAAAACCACAGCCTTGACTAGATAGACCTTTGTTGGCAAAGTAATGTCTCTGCTTTTCTACATGCTATCTAGGTTGGTCATAACTATTCTTCCAAGGAGTAAGTGTCTTTTAATTTCATGGCTGCAGTCACCATCTGCAGCGATGGTGTTTCCATCAGTCTGACACTGTTTTCAAACAGTCTGACACTGTTTCCACTGTCTCCCCATCTATTTCCCATGAAGTAATGGGACCAGATGCCATGATCTTTGTTTTCTGAATGTTGTGCTGTAAACCAACTTTTTCATTCTCCGCTTTTACTTTCATCAAGAGGATTTTTAATTCCTCTTCACTTTCTGCCATAAGGATGATGTCATCTGCGTATCTGCATATCTGAGGTTCTTGATATTTCTCCTGGCAATCTTGATTCCAGCCTGTGCTTCTTCCAGCCCAGCATTTCTCATGATGCACTCTGCATATAAGTTAAATAAGCAGGGTGACAATATACAGCCTTGACGGACTCCTTTTCCTATTTGGAACCAGGACATATTTATAGCATCTAATAAATTAACTGTTCCATCACAGTAGACTAGAAATATATATGTCTTTTCCCAGTGTGAAATGTAAAAGTTTCTCTCAAGGCTGGTATATTTAACATGATAAAATAACCTTTTCTCTTTGCTTTTTTAGGTTTTTTAGTTTAACCTTATGAAAAGCCTTTGCTCAAGGAATGATTTTCACTCTGAATTTGGTTGACAGAATAGATGGAGGAGAAGAGACGTTTTAAGTGTTCTTCAATTTTTCTTCACCCTTTCAAAAGCACAAGTGTCCCAGACTGCAAAAACTAAGCAGCCAATAATACTTGATGCCTCATTTTGAAATGTCAGACCTTACATAAACCTTTCCCAAAGTAACTGTAGATTTTTGCCCTAGACAAATTCATAGAATTTTTATTACTGAAAACTGTTTTTCAGTGAAGCTATATTTTCTAACCACCACCTAATTCCACATAATTTGCCATTTTTACCCTGGGGATGCCAAACTTTGAAGAATGGAAGGATATCACGGGTCAGGATAAATGTTTATAGGAAATTTCAAAACGATTGTTGCCAAATAGCTAAAGCCTTGGAAGTTTTGCTTTATCAATTCCCTGGAGCTATTATTTTAAGCACTGATGCTCTAAGTGGAGCCAGTTATTATGAATCAAGAGAATTTTCCATAGTAGGCAACGTTGGCTTTACCTTCTTCTAGAAATGAAGCAAATGAAATGCTTTGCACTGATGGGAATGTTGAGCTCTCCATTTTCTCTGGGTTATGTTGTTTTTATTGTCCTTGTTAAATACATATTAGTAGACAGCTTTTATATTTATATTTGCCGAGGACTGCAAATTGGCATTTATATGTAAGAGACTTGGCAGGCATTTATTAGGGAGTCTTCATATCTATTACTGTTAATACTTATGTAAGATTCTCCTAGTCCTTGTGCTTTCAGTGAGTATTCTCCAGAATTTGTTTGTGTTCATTGACAGTAATAGCTCATAATAATGACAGTGAAGAGCCAGACATAGAACCCCACATTTTTGCTGTATTATTTAGGTTTTATAATTTCCATTTTAGGAGGAGAAGCTGAATTTGAGAAGTGATTTGACCAATTTAAAAGACATGGGAAAGAAATGAGGATGCAGGCTTGGGTCTATGTCATGACAAACCTGTTTTTATATCTTCATCATAATTGTTCTTAAGCATCAATGAAAGAAGTTAAACTTCATTGAGGTCCAGTTGCATTTCACTACTTGCTAAGCTGAGATTCATGTGGTCACAAAGAGTCAGACACGACTGAGCAACTGAACTGAACTAGCTTGTAGATGTTAGCTTATGAGTTTCATTAAAGCAGGGCCATGACTATATAAACAAATATGTGTGTGTGTGTTCAGTTCAATTCAGTCACTCAGTTGTGTCCGACTCTTTGCGACCCCATGATCACAGCACACCAGGCCTCCCTGTCCATCACCATCTCTCGGAGTTCACTCAGACTCACGTCCATCGAGTCCATGAAGCCATCCAGCCATCTCATCCTCGGTCGTCCATTTCTCCTGCCCCCAATCCCTCCCAGCATCAGAGTCTTTTTCAGTGAGTCAACTCTTCGCGTGAGGTGGCCAAAGTACTGAAGTTTCAGCATCAGCATCATTCCTTCCAAAGAAATCCCAGGGTTGATCTCCTTCAGAATGGACTGATTGGATCTCCTTGTATATATACATATATATGTGTGTGTACATATATATCAGCAGCAACAATAATGCTATAGTGACTATATTGCTCTTCAATATATTTCCTTTCTTCCATCATGTCTGGACCTCACTGACTATACAATGCACATTTATTTCCTGAAGGGGTGAATAAATAAAGGAATAAATTAGCTTGCTATATCTGTTGATTGAGAAGGTGTAGGCTTGAGCCTGGACTAGATTCCTAATTCTCCTACATAGCTTCTGATAAGGAATAGTATAGATGATCAATGGGAAGTTTTTTTTAAATTAATTTGCTATAGTTACATTTTTCAAAGCCCTGGAAAAAAACTGACTTATTATCTAAATCTGAGATTAAATCCTTCCATCTGCTTTTTGCTATCTAAAATCTGACAATAATTTTCACACATTTTCAACTTTTTATCTTGCCCCACTTTAAGAAATATATTTTATGTCAGATTTCAGTCCATATGCATATGAAATTATAATTAAAAATGGATGTAAAATTTCCATGAAAATATTTAAATATATGTTAGGCATATTCGTGTTGTCTATGCTTCTCTGTTTTATTCTATTCAAATAAAAAACTGTTTATGACTCACTAAATTGATTTTAGGATCCACTTTATATTTGAAAGCCACTTTTAGAAAACTACTATTTCGAGGGAAAGTATCACTCTGCAAACTGCATTATGCTGTAATACTCTGACTGAAAGGATGATGCCAGGATCTGAATGGGAAGCAGAAGTGTATGTATGTGTGTGTGCTTGTGGTTGGGGGTGACAATGACATAGAAGAACAAATTAATACTCTTTATGTATCATCTATGTATGTATCTTAGTTTGTCCAGGCTGCTATAACATAATACCATAAACTGAGGGGCTTAAACACAGACATTTACTCCTTAAACAATTCTGGAAGCTGGGACTGTTAAGCAAGATCAAGGCACCAAGAAATTTACTGTGTGGTTGGGGTTTTCTTTCTGGTTCTTAGGCTCCCATTTTCTCAAAGTCTCTTCACATGACAGAGGGCTGAGAAAGCTCTGTAGGTTCTCCTTCCAAAGATACCAATTAATTCCATTCAAGAGGGTGCCATACTTACGACCTTATCAGCTTGCAAAGGTCCCACTTACTAATAATATAAATTGTTGCTTAGGATCTCAATATAAGATTTTAGAGGGGTGTGGACATTTAGTTTACAACTCTGTATGTCAGCCTATTAATCTATCCACCTTCTCGTCAATCTGTTCACCCATCTCCATTAACCTAAGTCTATCTACATACTACTTATCTATGAATAGCTCTATAAATAAATAAATTAATATAATTCTTACATATGTTTAAGATTCATCTTAGAATGGTTTCCACGAGTTTCCTGCAGTCACTGACCATATAGAGTTCGAATGAGAAGAAGTTATCCGCTAAAATATAATTGGTGACAATGACAGCAAGTGAATAGTGACAATCTATATGATTATTTCCATTAAAAAAACTGAGTTTATAACCTGTTACAGTTTGTTATATTAAATCTGCCACCTATTTTATATTGAATAAGACTGACTAAAATATTTGTACGAATTTTATATGTTACTGATATGTAACTTAAGGAACTTCATAAATGGGGATTTATTATTTAATCAAACATACAAAAATGTGAAGATATGTAAGAAGAGCTGAAATATGTATAAGTACTCTAAACCACTGAGGAGAAACATTTCATGAAAGTACCATAATTTTTGTAAACAGCCTTTTATGAGAGACATTTAAGTTTTTCCAATTGATTTTATGTTATAAATCATACTGCAATGAATAACTTTATATATCAGTTATTTCATTTTCATGTAAGTAATATGTATTCTTCTGCTAAATATTTCATGTAAGCAATGTGTATTTATTTTTGCTAAATATTGACAAATTGCCCTCTATAGAGGCTATGTGAATTTTCTTCTCACCAGTAAGAGGAGTACTTGCTTCCCTACCTTCTTCTCAGCAGTGAATTATCAAAATTTTTTAATTTAGGCAATTAAATAGCTCAAAAATGGCACACACATATGATTTAATTGGATATGTTTTCTGTTTTTGAATGAAACTTAGCATCTTTCAATATCTTTAAGAATCATGGGCATTTTTTGCATGTGTGACCTATCTTATTTTTCTTTCCCACTAATATATTGGATTTTGGCATTTTTACTTATTTACTTCTATTGATGATAAAGCTATACTGAGGCCAGTTTTTCTATATTTTCCTGTAATTAATGAAAATATTTTTCTATTCATTATTTTATCTTGGTTATGATAATCTTTACCATGCAGCTATGTTTGAGTTGAATGTTTTTTTAATGACTTCTAAGTATGACATTATCCTTAAAAATGACTTTTCCAAAATGATAACATTTAAGCATCCAAGTTTTTCTATCATTACATTTATGGTTTCATTCTCAATAAATATTTTTAAATATTTAGTCATTTTGGAATTTGATCTAGTANATTATGAGTGAGGCATAAATATAACCATATTCTTCCAAGTGTCTATCTCAATGTTACAGAATTTTTCACTAAATAGTTCATGTATTCTTTGCTTATTTATAATGTTATCTTTCTCAATGCTAGACTCAAACACATATGTTAGTCTTTTTCTATACTTTCTGAGCCATTAACTGTATTTACCAGTTTTCACACTGCTTCATTTATTGAAGCTATAGAGTATGTTTTTTTTGGAAAAACTTTTCTTTTGTATTAGGGTCAAGAGGATTAACAAACAAGATAGTGGTAGCTTCAGGTGGACAGTGAAGGGACTCAGTCACATGATGTATGTATCCATTGTCCCCTTAACTCTCCTCCTGTCCAGCCTGCCATATAACGTTGAGCAGAGTTCCGAATGCTATATAGTAGGTCCTTTTTGCAATTTGTTTTAATATTTGATAGCATTCAGTTCATTTCAGTTCAGTCGCTCAGTCATGTCTGACTCTTCGCAACCCCGTGAATTGTAGCACACCAGGCCTCCCAGCCCATCACCAACTCCTGGAGTTCACTCAAAATAACATCCATCACGTCAGTGATGCCGTCCAGCCATCTCATCCTCTGTTGTCCCCTTCTCCTCCTGCCCCAAATCCCTCTCAGTATCAGAGTCTTTTCCAATGAGTCAACTCTTCGCATGAGGTGGTCAACGTACTGGAATTTCAGCTTTAGCATCATTCCTTCCAAAGAACACCCAGGACTGATCTCCTTCAGAATGGATGGGTTGGATCTCCTTGCAATCCAGGGACTCCCAAGAGTCTTCTCCAACACCACAGTTCAAAAACATGAATTCTTCAGGGCTCAGCTTTCTTCGCAGTCCAATTCTCACATCCATGCATAACCACTGGAAAAACCATAGCCTTAACTAGATGGACCTTTGTTGGCAAAAAATGTCTCTGCTTTTCAATATGCTATCTAGGTTGGTCATAACTTTTCTTCCATGGAGTAAGCGTCTAATTTCATGGCTGCAATCACCATCTGCAGTGATTTTGGAGCCCCCCAAAAATAAAATCTGACACTGTTTCCACTGTTTCCCCATCTATTTGCAAGAAAGTGATGGGACCAGATGCCATGATCTTCATTTTCTGAATGTTGAGCTTTAAGCCAACTTTTCCACTCTCCTCTTTCACTTTCATCAGGAGGCTTTTTAGTTCCTCTTCACTTTCTGCCATAAGGGTGGTGTCATCTGCATATCTGAGGTTCTTGATATTTCTCCTGGCAATCTTGATTCCAGCTTATGTTTCTTCCAGCACAGTGTTTCTAATGATGTACTCTGTATAGAAGTTAAATGAACAAAGTGACAATATACAGCCTTGACGTACTCCTTTTCCTATTTGGAACCAGTCTATTGTTCCATGTCCAGTTCTAACTGTTGCTTCCTGACCTGCGTATAGGTTTCTCAAGAGGCAGATCAAGTGGTCTGGTATTCCCATCTCTTGAAGAATTTTCCACAGTTTATTGTGATCCACACAGTCAAAGGCTTTGGCATAGTCAAGAAAGCAGAAGTAGATGTTTCTGGAACTCTCTTGCATTTTCCATGATACAGCAGATGTTGGCAATTTGATCTTTACTTCCTCTGCCTTTTCTAAAACCAGCTTGAACATCAGGAAGTACATGGTTCACGTATTGCTGAAGCCTGGTTTGCAGAATTTTGAGCATTACTCCACTAGCATCAGTTATGTTCTATTCTGTGCAACCACATAGATGGCAGCCCACCAGACTCCCCTGTCCCTGGGGTTCTCCAGGCAGGAACACTGGAGTGGATTGCCATTTCCTTTTCCAATGCATGAAAGTAAAAAGTGAAAGTAACATCGCTTAGTCATGTCCGACTCTTCATGACCCCATGGACTGCAGCCTACCAAGCTCCTACATCCATGGAATTTTCCAGGCAAGAGTACTGGAGTGGGTTGCCATTTCCTTCTCTGATGATACAGAATATTCCCATTCAAACTCTCTGTATTCCTTTTGACCTATTCTAATCATCTTTGGGTACTTTAGAAGCATTTAAAATTTTTATTTATTTAGATCTTGTCATTTCTTGTTAGATTTACTTTTAAATTATTTGTTGTTGTTCAGTCACTCATTTGTGTCTGACTCTTTGTGACCCCATGGACTGCAGAATGCCAGGCTTCTCTGTACTTCACCATCTCCTGGAGCTTGCTCAAATTCATGTCCATTGAGTCAGTGATGCCATCCAACCATCTCATCCCCTGTTGTTCCCTTCTCCTCCTGCCTTCAATCTTTCTCAGCATGAGGGTCTTTTCTAAAGAGTTAGCTCTTTGCATCAAGTGGCCAAACTATTGGAGCTTCAGCTTCACCATCATCCTTCCAGTGAATATTCAGGGTTGATTTCCTTTAGAATTGACTGGTTGATCTTGCAGTCCAAAGAACTCTCAAAAGTCTCTCCAAGACAAAGTTCTAATGCATCAGTTCTTCAGCGCTCAACTTTATAGTTTAACTCTCACATCCATACATGATTACTAGAAAAACCATAGCTTTGGCTCTACAGACCTTTGTTGGCAAAGTAATATCTCTGCTTTTTAATACACTGTCTAGGTTGGTCATAGCTTTTCTTGTAAGGAACGAGGTCTTTTAATTTTATGGCTGCCATCACTATCTGCAGTGATTTTGGAGCCCAAGAAATAAAGCCTGTCACTGTTTTCATTGTTTCCTCATCTATTTGCCATAAAGTGATGGGATTCCATGTTCTTCGTTTTCTGAATGCTGGGTTTTAAGCCAGCTTTTTCACTCTCCTCTTTCACCTTCAGCAAGAGTCGCTTTAGTTCCTCTTCACTTTCTGTCAAAAGGGTGGTGTCATCTGCGTATCTGAGGTTATTGATATTTCTCCCGGCAATCTTGATTCCACTTGTGCTTCATCCAGCCTGGCTAAATATTATATCTATCCTATTGCTGTTAGAAATTTGAGTTTTCCCACTTTTTTATGTCCTTTAACTAACTGCTATTTACATGTATGAAAACTGTGATTTTATGTCTAAAAATTCTTTTGCCTAGATAGTTACAAAAGTTTTTCATTGTTGGTAATATTTTTTCAAAATTATTTTCTGATTTTCCAAGTGTACATTGATATTTATTATAAGATCCTTCCAAATTTTCCATTATAGATCTCTTTTTAGTTCTCTAATGTTTTGGCTGATAAATCAGAAATACTAAATAGTAATTGTGATTATATATATCATTGTTTGACTCTTGTGATTCTTCATATAGTTTTTAAGTGCAATGTCCTTTGAATTTGAAGTATGCATGCTTTATAATTTCAGTAAAAACTTTCGTGAAAAAGGGAAAGTGTTAGCCAACCAGTCATGTCCAAGTCTTTGTGACCCTATGGCCGGGTTCCTCTGTCCATATGATTTTCTAGGCAAGAATGCTGGAGTGGACTGTTGTTTCCTCCTTCAGGGGATCTTCCCAACCCATGGATCAAACCCTTGTCCAACACATTACAGGATGTTTTTTATTGTCTGAGTATTTCTTATTTTTAATTTAAAAAATCAAAGACTTTTCTTTTAACATTGAGTAAAATGTACATGGAGAAGGAAAGGTCAGCCCCCTCCAATATTCTTGCCTGGGAATATCCATGGACAAAGGAATCTGGATGTCTACAGTCCATAGGGTCACAAAGATTCAGACATGACTGAGCAACTGAACACATGCACACACAAAATATCCATATAATTTTTCTTATTTGATTTACATGTCACATCACTCATTTCTTAGTATTGATGTGTACCTATATTTCTGGAATAAAATTCCTTAAGCCAGTCATTCTTGGGTTTGGTGTCAGTGTATGCTGCTTCATTAAGATAATGTAGGGTGGTTCCTTCTTATGTCATTTTTTATAACTTTTTAAATGTCATTGGAATGATTTTGTAAGTGTACTGAGGCCTTTGCTTACTGCTAGTATCCTTTAGAATGGTCACGAGTCCTTCCTAGATAATTTCTGCCTACATGGTTAGATTTATTTTTTTCACTGACATATACTTGACATACAAAATTGCATTAGTTTCAAGTGCACAACACAGTGACTTGGTGTTTATATACATCATGCAATGATCACAGCAATAGATTTAACTATCATCTGTCATTATACAAAGTTAATAAATAAATATCATTGGCTGTATACCACATGCTGTACTTTAATACACTTGACCTATTTTTCTTTTTTAATTTGTACCTTTGTGCCTTTTGAACTGTTTCACCTATTTTGCCCACACTCTTCAAACTCTCTTTTTGCAGTCACCAATTTGTACTGTGTAACTACGAGTTTGGATTTGTTTTGTTTGTCATTATATTTGTTGTTTTTCATATTTCACATGTAATGAAATTGTATGGTATTAGTCTTTGATTTACTTCAGTTAATGTAATTCCTACAAGTTCCACCCATGTTGTCACAAGAGGTAAGACTTCATTTTTTTTATGGGTGAGTAATAGTTCAGTGTGTGTGCGTGTGTGTGTGTGTGTGTGTGTATACCACTTCTTTTTCTATTCATCTATCATGGGTACTTAATTTGCTTTCATTATCTTTGTTAACATAAATACTGTTATAAGAAACGCAAGGGTATCATTTTCAATTAGTACTTCTGTTTTCTTGAGATAAATACCTAGAAGTGGGATTGCTGAATCATAATGGTAGTTGTATTTTTTCATTATTTGAGGAAACTCCATATCACTTTCCATACTGGCTGCATCAATTTATGTCTGCATCAACAGTGCATGAAGGCTCTCTTTTACCCAAATTCTCACCAACACTTGCTATTTCTTATCTTTTTGATAATAACCTTTCTGACAGATGTATAGTGATATTTCATTGTGGTTTTAAGTAAATCTTCCATGATAATTAGTGATACTGGGCATCTTTTCATGTATCTATTAGCTCTCTATATGTCTTCCTTGAAAAAAGTCCGTCCAGGTCCTCTGCCCATTTTTTTAAATCTTTGTTTCTTTGATGTTGAGTCATATGAGTTCTTTGTATATTTATAATATTAATCCAGGATCAGATATACTATTTGCAAATACCCTCTCCTAGTAAGTAGGTTATGTTTTCATTTTGTTAATGACTTATTCATTATGCAAAAACTTCTTGATTGATGTAGTGCCATTTCTTTATCTTTGCTTTTGTCATTGTTGCCTAAAGAGATGTGTCCAAAAAGCACTGCTAAGACCAGTATTGGAGCTTACTGCCTATGTTTTCTTCTAGGAGCTTTGCAGTTTCAGAACTTAACAATTAAGTATTTAAACCATTTTGACTTAAGATTTGGATGTGGTGTATGAAAGTGGTCCAGTTTTATTCTTTTGTATGTAGCTGTCCACTTTCTCCAACAATATTTATTAAAAATGCTGTCTTTTCCCAACTGTGTATTCTTGTCTCTTTCATCAAAGATTATTGACCATATATGCATATGTTTATTTCTGGACTATTTTTATTCCATTTATGTGGGTGTCTGTTTTTTGTGCCAGTGCCATACTGTGTTGATTACTCTAACTTTGTAGTCTAGTGTGAAATCAGGACACAAGGTACCTCCAGTTTTATAATTACTTCTGAAGATTTTTTTGGTACATAGGCTCATTTATGCTTCCATATTCACCTTAGTATTACTTTTTCTTTCACTCTGAAAAGCACGTTGGTATTTCATAGGGATTGTGTTGAATCTGTAGCTTGCTTTAGGTAGTAAGGTATCTTTAATAGAATTTAATTTCCCAGTCTGTGAACACACTATGTCTTCCCATTTATTTGTGATGTATTCATTTTCTTTCTCCAATATCTTATGTATTATAGTTTCCAGAGTACAGAACTTTCACCTTTTTCAGCAAATTTTATTCAGAAATTATATTTTTTGAAATAACTGTGTATGAGACATTTAAAAAAAAAAGTAGTACAAAGCAATGCAACCTATTTTAATACATGAATTTTCTGTCCTGTGTCTTTACAGAATTTATTTATTCTAACAGTTTTCAGGTAGAACATTTAGGGTTTACTATATATATATATATATATAATGTCATCTGTAAGTAATTATAGTTTTACTTCTTCATTTCCAATTTGAATGCTTTTAAGTTTTTTTTCTTTCTTTCCCGATTACTCTAGCTAATACTTCCAATAATATTTTAAATATGTGACAAGAGTGAACATCTTTGGCCTCTTCCTGATCTTAGAGGAAAAGCATTAAGCTTTTCATTATTGAGTATGAGATTATCTGTAGGTTTTTCATATATGGTCTTTATTATCTCAGGGTACAAAGTCTGTATACATTTAAGACTAATGTTTCCTTGTTGATATTCTGTCTAGATAATATATTCATTATTATAAGTGAGATGTTAAAGTTCCTTACTATTATTGTGTTGCTATCAATTTCCCTTTTCTATCTTTTAATATATGTTTATGCATTTAGGTGCTCCTATGTTAGGTGCATAAATATTTACAAATGTTGTATCCTCTTGTTGACTTGACCCCCTAATTATTTTGTAATAATCTTCTTTGTCTTTTGTTACAGTCTTTGCTTTAAAGCATATTTTGTCAGATATACATATTTTTGGCTTATCATTCTTTCTTTTTATTTCTAGCTTTCTTTACATTACATTTCCAGTAACAAAGAATATCATTTTTAAACTTTCACTTTCAGTCTGTTTGTGAATTGAGTCTTGTAGACACTATTTAAATGAGTTACTGTATTTTTATTCAGTTAGCCACCCTATGTCTTTTCATTAGAGAATTTAGTCTATTTATATTTAAAATAATTACTGATAGGTATGTACTTTTTGCTGTTTTATTGCTTTCTGTGAAGTATTTTGCTGTTCTTTTTCATTCCTTTCTTTTTTACTCTCTTCCCTTGTGTTTTTATTGCTCTCTTTAATGTTGTTTAGATCACTTTCTCATTATTTTGTATGCATATGATAGGATTTTGACCTGTAGTAACCATGAGGTTCATAATAACAACCT